>OY856415.1:123526934-124039434 GCA_963693085.1 Alisma plantago-aquatica | reverse complement strand
TAAGCTACTTCTGTGATGTCATTGATTGAAGTGGTTAAAACCCTAGTTGGTACGCTTAATTGCTAACCCATAGTTGGACACCCACATTGTTTATAGTCTTGCTTGAGGGAGGTTGCTAAAAGTCTTAAAGTGTGGATGTGTATATTTCCTATTAGTCCCATATATTAATGTAATTTTGTTGTTTTCTGGTGAATGCAGCCAGGCTTCCTAGATGGTCTGTTTCCAAGATCTTGATGCCCCCTCTTCTGCCAAAATAAACATAAGCTAAAGGAATTTCAGTTAACCTAAATTCCTCTTACCATCTCTTTACTTATGTGTAATTCTGCAACTATCATATATGCTCAAAATCAGGAAACCAAAAATGAGCAAGGGATCATTATAGGAACCTGTAAAGAGGCGAGATCACCTCTCTACTAAAATTTAAAGGAAATACAAACATCCACAATTTTTAACAGAAATTTTAGACTTTGAGGATGATTGCATAATATTCCAAATAAATAAGCATGATTCCAGATACATAATAAAATGTCAATAGCAGCGGAAAGAATGAAATAACAAGCCTTCTAATGGTTTTATTGTTTATTACATCATTGCTTTCTAAAAGAAAAGATAAGATAGAATAGAGGATCTAGCTATAGCAACCTAGCCATCCTTCTCGTCAAGCAAACGATCTCAGCAAAGGAATCTTTCTTCAAGCCCTTCCTTCACCTTGCACAGCTCCAACACCTGGGTGGTTGGGAAGGCACCCAGCAAGAGGGAAAACAAGAAAAGTATGTGTTACACTAATAATCTATCAAAGGAAAAGAAAGTTGTAACAAGTAAATTTAGGCTAGATATTTTGTGTAAGAAGATATCAAAAAGTATGAGGTTTTCATAAGAGGACTTGCCATTAACAAAAAGAAATAAAGGGTTTAGCATGTTAATTAATATGTCTATCTAACTAAGTAGGGTTGAGGCACCTACCAGACCTCTAACCTTAGGTGAGGGAAGAATTATAAACATTTCCAAATCACCTACAATTTTTAATGGGGAGAATAATAAACATTTCCCTAGGGCGATTTTATACATGCCCTCTATGGGTGGTTGTACATAAGTACCACTACTTAAAATTTAAATAGAACATTTAATTTCATGCTAACAAGAGATTTATGGTAAGATTTAAGCAAAAGAATATATATCATGGCAGTGGGGTATGAATACCCAAACAAGAGAATACTATATCTGATTTTTGAGGCAAATAAGACATTTAGGTTTCAAGAATTCAATGGTTTAGATCAAGTTAAACCTCATAGAAGAAATTTAGGTATTGGATTAAGTATTTCCCAACTGATAGGTAGATGCACAATCAAACTCATACTAAACACATACCTTGGCCACAGGTGTCCTAAGTTTCCCTTTTTCAACTCTTCACACGAACTATAAACCCAAACTTCCTATTACATCATTATATATATATATATATATATATATATATATATATATATATATATTAGAATTACATGTATTCATTTAAAAGATTGAAAACCCTAATTAACTAACTTTTTTCACAAACTCTCGATTCAGACTTCAAAAACCTCATAATCGTCTTAGTTAGGTTTTCCTGATCAAAATAACATATAATATTGCATATTTTGGAAATATGGATTCTTAGGGTTAATCTTTATGATTTTTAAGTTAATTAAATCGATTTTAAAAACACCTTTTCGAAAAAAACTCAAAACCAGATCTCAAAAACATTTTTATTAAATAGATCTCATTTTCCTGATTTCAAAACACTATTTATTTATTATTTTTGACCAACGAAATAATTTATAAAAGTTATTTTATCTCGACCAATGGCAGCTTGCCACGTAGGCAAAGCCAACCGCATCGAGCGGTCGCGGGCGACTGAGAGCGGTGACCCGCAACCGGTTGAGCGACCCGACGGTTAAACAGAGGTAAAGGACAGCAATGTCCTTGGCGAGAAAACGAACAGAAAAGAAACCGGAGGGGCAAAATGGTCATTTGCGCGTCGTCATCTTCCTCGGCCGATCCTCGTCGCGCGCGAGCAAGCTTGCTCGGCCGATTTGGGCAAATCCGCGTTTCTTGACGAAAACTTGCGTTTAGATAGTCGAAAGAAAGAGAAGGAAGAGACGAACTCAATGGTACCTTTGATTCGAACCAAGGTGGCCGAAATAGAGAGGGAGAAGCGCCGCAAGCTAGGGACCTTCGGCTGCTCGTCGGGGGTCGAAACGTCCACGAAAATCCAAATTGGAGGTACGAACCGGTTGCTAAGGTGATGGCGGTCGCAAGGGTTGAGTTATTTATAGGCAAGGAACCCTAGACTAGGATGTGGGTAGGAGCAAGGGGAAGTGGCCGGCGGCTACATTGGGCGTTTCGCAAATACGCGTTAAAGCTCGCAAACTTTGGGATAATCCTATGTGAAATCTCGCAAGGAATCCAACGCAACAAAAATCAAGGAAAATCGTTGAGTGAATCTCAAGATATCGCGATTTTAAGAAAACGAAAAATCGAATCTGTTGCCTAATCCGACTCAAGGTAGAAGACGATCGTGGATCGTCCGATCGATGGACCCGAGTCCATCAACGACTCTGAGCCATCCGATCTCGCGTTAGATCAGGGAAATATCCCTGAGCAAAAGTCGATTAAAACTATTAGATTTTAGATGTTTTTCTCTTTCTTCTTTTGGAGGCTCAACCGTTGCCCAAAAATTATGAAAATTTATATTCTGACTTATTTCGACGCGTAGAATCCAAATATCGAGTTAGTTTTTCATTTTGAGAAAGTTTGATAGGTGAAATAATTAATATGTCATTTTCTCTTTCCTCCTTCAAAAGAGGTGATAACATTATTTAAAATTAATGTAACTTCACCCATAAGTCTCCTTAAAGGTGTGGAACACGATTTTGCAATTATCTTCCCAAGTTGAAATTATCTTTATATTTATTAAATTAATTAGAACATTCTACACATTTTCTCTCTCTCCTATTTTTCTCATTATTCATATATTATCCAAATTAGTTGAAAATTTGCATAGAGGCTTATTTTTATGTTTAGAATACGAATTTAAAGTAATTTTACTGATTTGAGAACATTAAGTATTTTATTTCTTTTTATTGGCATATTTCCTATATTCTATCGATAATGTTATTAATATTTTCATTTTAAATAATACTTGACCCTTAAGTTACTCTTTGCTCAAGGAAACGAATTAAACTATCAAATTATCATGATGGTTTCAGATTATCATATTTGTTGCAAAGATCTTTGTAATTATCTTCTTTACTCATAAATTCTTATATTTCCTTTACTTATTATATTTATCTTCTTTCTTTTATAAAATTCGGATTTTCTTCTTATTTCTTATATTCTAGGAAACACTAGAAGATTCTAGGACGAATTATTTTACTCTTTTTATTACTTTATGTGAATTTGCATTTTAAACCCATTATCTAATTCTAACTGAGGCATTTGTGCATGCAACCTTAAAATAAGAATATATACGAAACATTTAACCAATAACCATCTTAATTTCTTTTAAATCAAAACCAAGGACAAATGGAACGAAAATGAAGGTCAAAGCTTATAGAAAAGAGTACAAAGAGGTACATAGGAGATTTCAGTATGTTACAGAACCACAATCTAGAGTCTACACAAATATGTTATATTCTTATTTAGATCAGCAAAACTGTAGTTGTGTAGATTGTTGTCATTGTGGTACATAATGAATCAAGAAGAAGAAACATGGTATCTATCTAGAGTTTACATCAGATAATGCAATCCATGAATTCCACACAAGACCATTTCCCAGAACACACAGTAGCAAGAAAGTGGATCCCTTCTATACATTCCAAGTGAACACATTCAACATTTTCTGAAAACTTGGCATGCCAGATATAACTTATATACAACAATCCTTTTAGAGGGTGTTTTATCATGGTATACCAATTGGACACGGCAGGATCTGCCGGAACGTTATTGGGCATGTTAGAGATGCATTTGAATAGCAGATGTAGCTCTTCAAAGTTCTCTGGTAATTTTTCATAGCCTTTTCTCTAATATTTTTTTGTAGTCTTCATTAGCAGAAATGATGAATTATAGTCTTACTATGTGGCCCCAAGTTGGAAATAAATCTGCATCACCAATCAAGCTTCATAAGGGAGTAGTAAATCCAATTCAACTTAAATTGTGGAGCTTCATGTGATGGGACCAGTTCAAGAAGAACTGATAAAAAATTAGATATTTTTGTAGAATATACCCATCAACCAGCGACCACAAGCATCACAGAGCAGCCAAGCATCAGCCATGTCATCTTTTCCAAAAGCTACCATCTCTGTAGGGGTTGATTTATTATGTACAAGGTGGATTCTCCAATTTTCTTTGGCTCTGGGAGAAGTTGATATCAAATGTGAGTCCAAGAATTCTTTTAGAATCAGTGAACATCTTGGTTGCTGACGCGACTTGATCATGTACTGGTTAGATGCACATTCCAGAATGATTGATCCTGGCAATCCGTATAGTTCATTGAGATAAGGATAAAGTGCCATCCAAATTTGCATCTACATAATCATCTTTGCAATTTGTACTACTATTATGATCCCTTCTAGAGTGCTCCCTCCAAAGGAAAAAAAATGTAATGTCTGGAGGGACATATATCCGCACATGTTTATCTTCATATCAGTCCTAATTTTAAATGTTGCGGGTGTCATCTTCCATTGAAAAAAAAGGAGGGTACAGGTTTTGGAGTCCTCGGCGTTTCTACCAAACTTTGGATAGTTCAGACATATCCCAACTCTTGTACCATTTTCAAGCAACATCAAAGTGAATTCTTCTTTCATTCCCTGGTCAATGAAATCATCGGTGACTTTAGCAGAATAAGGACTGGTATGGATCTGATTTGCTCAAATGAACAACATCTCCCTTGGAATTCAAAAGGCCAAGGTTCCACTCCCTATTTTTGTCATACAAAGTCAGCAACATCAAGGATAAATTACCAACAACTAAATGAATGTAGAAGCTGGAAATTTCAATATGCATAATTGAGTTAATCACACACGCATAGTTTTGGTTGCTCTATTATCAATAAATTTGCAAAAATGATCAGTCATCTGATTTAAATAATAGAGATTTAATATGATCACTTTTCAAGGTGTTCAACGAACTTGTCAAAGCAACTTGGATGCTTCAGGCACGAAGTCACCTAGGATTTTTGCGGTTTATTATGTTTTTCAATGTGTGAGTATGTCTAGTAAAAAAAGTAGCTCTTGTTGACTATATGGTTGATACAAATCCACTATGCATCAATAATGAACCAATATTGCTTTGAGCTTACATGACTGCATCAATAAAAACATACAAGCTACTAACTACATATTTAATATGTTTTTTGTTGAATACTTGAATATCATAGAATTATGACTATCTATAGTCATACTTCAGTAATTGACAAGATTAATGTCTGCTGAGGTATGGTAGGAGCTATATGTCATATTGGCACTGAGCATTAGATAATTTCATTGCATCATAAAAATTATCTTTTAAATTAAAAAAATTGGGAACACAAAAAATATATCAAGAACTTTCTTAAGAATCAACATCAACTTTATGCATGAAAACATATAATAATGATACTAAGTGTTCGATACCAGCATTACTTAAAAAAATAAAAATTTATCCCCTGAAAGTCTCTTCCCAAGGATTCTCAAGGCATTTAAAAAACGATTGCCTAGATGCTCTTTTTGCACTTTCAAGGGGGCAACTCTGAATGAGAATATGACCCGAACGGTAAAGAGCATTAATATAGTTGAAATCCGACATGGTTGGGAATGAGGTTTTAGATGATGATAATAAAGGGGGCAACCAACCTAGAATCAAAACGAGGTGGGATTCCATGTGCAAAGAGTAATTTTCAGCAATCTTGCCTACCTTATCCTTTGTGTCATTAAACATTCACTTTTGTGTCTTCTATTTGTCTTAAGCTTCCTGATTCCTAGCTCACCATAGTCAGAAACTGTCAGCCATTAGCTAGCTGATCAGAACAAACTATTGATGTCACTCTTCTTTCTTTTCAGTTAAGGGTGTGAAAATAGTGCTTCTAAGTCAAACAAATAGAATTTTTTGCAATTATCTGGCTTGGACTCCCTAACCTCTACCAGAATCTTTAATTTTCATTCTAAAGATGATGCAGCCATATCTTGTATACGTTCTTCAATGTACATTCTGTTAACATAGAACTATATAGATGAATAGATGGATCTCAACTCACAAATTCAACAAGGACATCACAGAAGTTCTCTAGTCTCCCTTTTGATTGGAAAACTTTTCCAGCAGTGTCGGCTTTCTAAAAGCACGGACACAGTTCTAGGCAGGGACACAGACACATCAATTTCAACTTGAAACTGTGGCATGGGCAAAAGATGTACATGATTGTAATCAAAAATTACAGAAGGATATGCAGTATGCCATAAAAAAATCCATGAGTCACTAAAATGCAAATATAGTAATGGGTCATTTTGATTCTATTGATGATGTTAGACTTGTTGATTGTGTTGTTTTTTCCTATTTTCGAGCTATCATACATGTATTATAATAAACCAAAACCTAAAACAAAGGTTATAAGACAGTGTTTTTTTGTCATTATATGTTCTCTTATTGTACATCATGGTGATGTAGTAGGACATCCTGCAAATCCATCCCATCAACAAGCTTACATCCCCCATGAGAGCATGGTTGGATCTATTAGCCACACTAGTCAACTTGGGTGTTTTAATTGATTGTAGGGGCCTGATATTTATTTCTGAGGACTTTAAGTTGCAAATATTATTACTTTATTGGTGTTTTACTTTGAGTTAGGGTTTAATTAGGATATTTGTTGCTAATAAATGCAAGAAATGCACTAATAGAGTCAAACAAGATAATATATTGTTTTAGCAATATTGCAAGTCTAAATCAATATGTACCTCTATCTTTTCTAGTTTTACATCTTCAAACTTTTTTTTAGTTTAAACTGTTTAAACTAAAAATTATGGAATATAATTTAAATAATCAGGGAATACGTTGTTAACTCATCTAAAGTAATATGGTAGTCTGAAAAAAAAGTAATATGGTACTGAGCCTCATTCAAGTATGCATGCATACGCAAGGTAAGGCATATTTCAATTATATCCCTTACATTACAGAACTAAGAATTATATTATAAAAGGAAAAAAATGTTATCAGACTACAACAGGAATGTTTTTTACAAAAAGTTGTCAATTTTGGATTACATTGTTGAATGTTACATTTCCGTCCACTACTAGTTGATATAACCATTTAGTATAACATCTCTATGATTATTACATTATTACGAGAAATGTGCTATAAATTTGAAAGATATAGAGAAAAAGTAGAACGAGTAGTAGGATTGTGTAATTACTTTATAGATCTATGAGTTTAAGTTCAAGATCTATGAATAATTCATTTGATATGTATATCTAAAGGTAGATCTATGGTTAAAGATGACTTTTATCAATTCATCATGTATTATTGTAAAGACAAAATTTTATTCGGTGAGGAAGATGGATATGATATGAAAAGGTTGCTAGTGAAGAGATACCTCGAAGCAAGTTGATTCCTAACAGTTCGAGGAGCAGCCCCAACATCCCATTTCTACCTACTTTCCAACCACAACAATCAGCACATAGATTTCAATATGTCGGGTAATCCCTAAGTAACATGAGTGAGGCTTTCACACAAATTGTACCACTTTGAAGCATCATGTGCATTTCATTCTAAGAAAGCCAGACCCCAGGTAAGCATGTATCCACGCCATGCCCCATCATTATCAAAATTTAGTCCTCTCTTTATGCGAGGATTGATTCTACAGTTTTTTGGATGCCTCTGGCTGGGAATAAAGATCATCTTCGAGTCAGGAGGCTTAGATACCCACCATATGAGATTGGCTTGTTAGCAACGCTTGGATCATTTATACCTCCTTTGATTGAGACTGCCACCCAGCCCTACGTCTAAACTCATAATGCAGGGGGTATTTTAGCTACACCCATTCCCAGATTCTATTTCATAGAAAGAAAGGAAAGATCAAAAGGCTCACACGCTCACCTTCCCGCACGCCTTCCTGTCGCTCGCCGTAGAAAGCAACTAATGTATAAACTAAAACTATCCCCCCGTCATCTGAGGATTAACCTCTTTAACTCAAAATAGGGTCTCCCGCAAGAACAAGAAGACTCTCCTGAGCCAATTAACTGTTGCCGACCTTGCTTCACTCCACCTCGCTTTCGACCTCAGCTCCTATACTTGCCGCCGGACCTTGCACGATTCCAACAACGAAATTGTGAATCCACTAGCAGAAGCAGTCAAAATGACAATATTTCAACCGAAATTCAATCATGTTTAATAGTTGTATGGAATAGAAGTCAGTAGTAATTATTAGGCAGATCATAGCCCACATTTTGTTTTTGTTGCATGTGAGGAATAACAACAATAATGGAAGGACTCTGAACATGTTTTTGCAAAATTGCTTTTACATTAAACAAGACATGTAAATCAATTTGTTAGCAAAATGTGTTTCTTCCGAAATCAAATTTCCTTACAATCTCATTTTGTGGCATAATTACAATTAAATTGTGTCAAAGTTTCCTTGACCAACTTCCTCAAAGTGTGTGCATGTTGTCTCCTATTAGGGAGTCTGGCTAATTTAGTTAATTAAGTTAATTAAATCTATTTGTATAAGGACCCAAGTGTGTCCTGGCCCATTATGGTTTAGTCTAAAAGTCTATACGCTTCCCTGATCTCCTATATAAAAGAGGGGGATTCATGTTATCAAAATATCAAATTGCCATCTTTTTACATTCTGACATGGTGTCAGAGCAGAGGTCCTAAAACCCTAATCTAAAGGGGGGAAAAGAGTTTCTTTTCCGTCTGTGGGCAGCTGTCGCTCCTTGGCTTGGCTGCCAACAGACACATCTATTCCTCTTGGAGAGGAAACAAATCAATCTTGCCGCCATCTCCAGCAAAGCATTGACTTCTACAAAATTGACTGCCAACCTCATCATCTCAGTTCTGCAAAACCAAGTTCCGCTACATGTTCGTCACCGCCATCATCCTCTCATCCAATATCCCACTTTCACATTTGCATCCTACAAACAAGTTCCAGCAATTGCTAAACCAGCACAAATCCATCCACCAAACTCCTCCCACTTTGTCTAATCCTGCTATCCCACTCCAGCCGCCTCACCTGGACCCCTATTCCCAACTTCCAGTTGTCACACTCGGACATCTATTTACAAATTCCAACCGCAAATCAGCCACTCCATTCACTATGACAGAATGCAGCGCAAGCCATCTATCTCCGGCTTCCAATTCTATTGTCATATGGACGAATTAGTTATGCCACTGCTAACCCAGTCTACCGAGATCCCTCTTCCTTGCACCCCACTATCCCAGTCCCCCGCTAATATTTGCTGCCTCTCACTCTCACTCCAACCAACCAATTTGTCATGTTCCTTTAATCACACCTCCACCTGTACCTCGCACGTTGTCCCACCTACTGTCGCAAGTATGCCTCTCACTCTCACTCCCACCAACCAATTTGCACGTTGAGTACTACTACTGTTGTAAACCAACATTCTGTGTGCTACGACGTTAGCGACTATGATGAAGACCATGATGCTTTGTTGCTTACTTCTACTCCAGATAACATCCTTTTGATCAAGAAGCTTTGCTACCTATTTGCAACTTGCACCTACACATGCGTCAGACTCGACTTGCCCACATACCTGCTTTGAGTTATCTATTTGAGGGGGAGTATTTGAGTGATAAGTGCTTTATTGTAATCTTGAGGGGGAGAAATTCTTGTAAGGGCTTGGTTTATCTTCTTATTTTGTTTCTTTCTTTTTAGTTTGTCTGTCTATTTGCAAGTTGACTTGGGATTCTCCCAAGCTTCAGCTTGAGGGGGAAGAATATTAGAGAGTCTGGTTAATTCAGTTAATTGAGTCTATTTGTATATGGGCCCAAGTGTGTCCTGGCCCATTAGGGTTTAGTCTAAAAGTATGTACGCTTCCCCCTTCTCCTATATAAAGGAGGGGGATTCCTCTTATCAAAATATCACATAGCCTTCTTTTACTTTCTGACATCTCCAAAACATCTTTTACCACATAAATACTGCTAACTTTATTCCATGAAATTTATGAGCTTCAATACCCCTTGGTAAATCTCTATTCTATTATTGTTATTATTCCATGTTGCATGCGAGGAATAATAACAAAAATGGAAGAACTCTGAACTTGTCTGTGCAAAATTGCTTCTACATTAAATAACGCATGTAAATCGGTTTGTTAGCAAAATTTGTATATTCCCAAATCAAATTCCATTATAATCACATTTTGTGGCATAATTACAATTGAATTGTGTCGATGTTTAGTTGACCAACTTCCTCAAAGTTTCTACATGTTGTCTTCAAAACATATTTTACCATGATAAATATATCTTTATTCCATGAATTTAACAAGCTCCAATACCCTTTGTCGATCTTCGAAAGAGTTTGTGTTTTGTTTGGTGAAGCTACACTAAACCCTCGACCCCAGCTCAACATGGGGTTGCCTTCCCCTATGCCCTTTCGTTAGACCATCGAACGACTTCTTTTTCTCAATCGTTCTTTTGTTTTTCTTCATGTTATAACAAAGCACACACCTAGCCCCCTCACCCTTCTATTACCTTCCAAATCTCTCATCTACCACCTCTCTACCTGCTATAGCACTCCTAATCATTAAAAGCCAATTTCCCCTCTTTCATTACCTCCTTTGCTATTATATTCCTCCTCTACCACCTAGTCCTCACTCCTCACCCTTTCGAGTATCATCAAGATCTTCCACCCACCTCTCTCTATCCTTTTCCCCATCAATGAAATCAATCTCCCCTCCTCAAAATACCACTTACATTGCCATGTTTCTCTCATATGCCACCTAGTCACCCTGCCCCCTATTTCGCTACCATCACACACTGTCAAACCTTGCCAATGGCCAAACAGTCTTAAATAATGTTGATGCCATAGTCATTCTGAAGCAAGGGTAAGCATTCTATCATTACATACAACTTCCTTCTCTAATTCTACTTGACATGTTCATTTTTCTAATAATATTACATTATTACCCCGCAACATGTATCAGACTCTCTTCCACTAAGTCCTTGCTTTCTCTTAATGATCGCCTTTGTGGCAACACATCCCACTATCACACTGACAGTGAGGTGTTACGCGAAAATGTGCGGAAGTCTCCATAACCACAGATTACCAAAAACACGGGTTAATTAAAACCGATTGCAGAAAGCTGATAAACTGAGAAAACTATTACATTTAAGTCCACATCCTGCAAGGAAACAGGTTATATAAACATTTACAAGCCTTGATACGTGTCCACAGCTTAGAGGGACAACTGTCTAACCATCATATGAGTTCATCACCTGTTTATATGTACATAAAGGCCCACATCCGGCCAGCAGCAGGACATACAAAACATCATCAGCTATAACGTGAAACAACGTCAAAACACTCCCAAGGATCATCACATTGCCATGGGATCTCAATCCCTCATCACATACTGCCACTGCCTCTCAAGGCTTATATCATCATCATGGGACAGCAATCCCAAGAACTTTAGCCAAACACATCATACATGTTATCTCATCCTCAAGAGTAACTATCAAAGCAATGTTACTCATCATATACACCTCATAGCCTTTTTACTTGGCTATGCATCACCTGCATGGTTAGTATACACAATAATCATGGATTAACAGAAAGGTCCTATTATTGATATAGGTCAACATTTATGATTAGGTGATGTGATCCTAGATACAGTTCATGCAAAGAAATCTTATATGCTTACCATTTCTTAGCATTATCCATATCATCAAGATGATCACAGACATATGTAAAGTCATATTGAGTTACATAGATGAACTCTATCATAACGATTACCATCAAGCATATCAAGGGCTACCATCATGACTAAACGTGATAGTAGGAACAACGTCTAACATATCGTTATCCATAAGGAACAAGACCCTCACTAGAAACACCCACTACCCTCACCAAAGGTAGTATCGGGTAGGTTGCTCACCCTATCGCCTACCACATAACGGTCAACACATGTATCGGCCAGGCACTCCAGCTCCTATCAGCCAAGCCTAAGGGTGTAATGTGCAACGCTGCGTTGTGCACGGTGCGTTATGCAACAGGGAATCAAGCCTGCCGTGCAGCCATACCTATTGTGCACCTCAAGACGGGCAACACTGTGTCAGGGTAACCAGGAAACAATGGTCAAGAAGCCTATCGGGAAACTGATCCCAAGGGCGTGCCGTGCAAGGTGTAACGGGCAACACTCTATCGAGCATTATGGAGATGGGCAAGGCAGCGTTTCCCTCAGCTAACCAACATGAACCTATCGACCGATACACAGGGCAAGGATTAACGTGACACCTATTCACATCCACAACTCAACGCACAACGACATCAAACCATCCCAAGGCTAAGTGTATCGGGCAGGTTGCTCATCAAGGTGTGATGCCCGACACACACAAAACAGGAACCAAGGGTGACGCCTACCACCAAACTAGATGTGGCACACAACGCACCAAAGATCAAGGACCTGGGTGTATCGCCCAATACAGCCACCACAACATAACGTACAAAGCTCTAGGTCAAGAGGGGTATCATGCAACACCTCCCCCAAGGTCATAACGGTCAAGATGCAACTCCACAAGGTCGTCATCAACCTCAAGCACAAGGTTACCAAACCCTAACGGATCAAGAAGATGGCTCACCTCTCAACAACTAAGAGAGGGGTCTTGCACATCCCTTATCACCAATCGGGCAACACAAGGAACAACCACCACAAAGCTCACCTTTCAAGTCCATGGTGAGAGGAGGGTGTTGCTCAAGTATCTAGAACACAAGCTCACCTCTCAACTTAAATGAGAGAGGGGTATTGCCCATATTCCTAGCACTCTAGCTCACTCCTCAAGACCAAGGAGAGAAAGGAGTGTTTCTCACCAAGAAACCCTAGAACAAATGGTTCGGCCAATAAGAACAACTTAAGCAGGGAACTAACTAGCAACTCATATAGCCGACATGATCATAGAAACATATAAGAACATAGAAAGGAGGTAGTGTAGTTAGGGTTAGGAGTTATGTACCCGCCTTAAGCAAGCTCCAAGCTCCTAGCACCAAGCTCCAAGCACCACCAAGGAAGAAGGAGAGCAAGGCACTCTAGGGTTCGTCCACCACTAGAGGAAGAAGGAGACTCCAATAAGGATCGACCACCAGGCTTGCAAGAGAAGAGAGGGTGTCGTGCACCAAGGAGAAGGAGACTAAGGAACTAAAGGGATCCTTAGCAAGGGAAAGGAAACACATATATAGAAGAGGATGGAAGAGAAACCAAGGGAAGGTAAGGCAAGGTGTCGCCCACCTAGGGACACTTGTCCATGCGCAAAGCCACCACTCTAACATGCGCTAAACACATGTCCAAGTCCATCGCCACATGCAAGCATCAAGCACCAAGTGTCCACTAGTGGTGACACAAATGAGGTCAAAGAGAGTCAAAGGGTCCATGGGTGACACACCCACCCAACATGGTCGACACACCCCCCACCATGGCCGACACAACCCTGGGCGACACACCACTAGGGCGACACACATCCTGGGCGACACACCTAGGCTGATACAAGCATGCACATGCCCGACACAAGGCCCAAAGAAGCAAAGGCAAGGCACCATAACACCCAACAAGCTCAACCAAGCCCAAAGGAACTCAAGCAACGAGCACAAACCTTCCTCTCAACACTAGAGAAAGCAAGGAGAGGGAGGAACACCACACAAGGTGACAAACTTTCCCACAAACCCTAAACTTGGTGATTAGCAAGCAACAAAGCATTAGGGTTAAGCAAAGCAAACAGGGTAAACCCTAAACGGAGGTCAGGGTTCTTACAAGCTAACCCCTACAAAGGGATTTCATCCCCGAAATCCGAAGAGAAAAGTGAGGGATACTTCCTCCTCATCTCTTCCTCAAGCTCCCACGTAGCTTCCTCAACACCACGATGCTGCCAAAGAATCTTCACAAGAACCAGGTCCTTCCTCTTCAGCTTCTTAACCCTTCTGTCAAGGATCGCCACAGGACCTTCCTTGTAGGTCACATCTTTATCAAGCTCAACCTCGATCGGTTGTATCAATGTTCCTGAATCTGGATGACTTTTCTTCAGCATACTGACATGGAACACTAGATGCAACCTGTGCAACTCTGGCGGGAGCTCTAACTTGAAAGCTACTTTTCCCATACGTGCTATGACTGGGTAAGGCCCCATATACCTAGGTGCTAACTTACCCCTCTGACCAAACCTTAGAACACCTTTCCACAGAGAGACTTTAAGATACACTTTGTCTCCTACCTGGAACTCCAAAGGTCATCGGCGATTGTCTGTGTAAGACTTCTGTGTGTCTTGTGCCGCTTTCAACTGTTGCTGTATCACCTTAATCTTTTCTGTTGTTTGCTGTACTAACTCAGGACCCAAAAGCTGATATTCACCGGACTCATACCAACACAAGGGAGATCTGGACTTCCTGCCATACAAAGCCTCATAAGGAGCCATGTCAATGCTCCGCTGATAACTATTGTTGTAGGCAAACTCTATTAAACTGAGGTGTACGTCCCAACTACCTAGGAACTATAAGACATAAGATTGAAGGAGATCCTCTAGAATCTGAATAGTCCTCTCAGACTGTCCATCTTTCTGTAGGTGAAAGGCGGTGCTGAACCTCAACTGTGTTCCCAACACTCTGTGCAACTGTTCCCAAAAATGACTTGTGAACTGAGGGCCTCTGTCAGAAACTATCATTGCTGGCACACCGTGCAAACCCACTATCTCATCCACATATACTCGAGCGAGCTTCTCGGTTTTATATGTTGTCTTCACCGGTATGAAATGGGCAGACTTCGTCAATCTGTCCACTATTACCCAAATGGAATCATGATTCCTAGTTGTCCTGGGTAGACCAACTACGAAATCCATGGTTATATGATCCCATTTCCACCGCGATATCGGCAGGGGTTGCAACGTACCTACCAGCTTTTGATGTTCAGCCTTGACTTGCTGACATACCGCACACCTAGCCACCAACTCAGCTACATCTTTCTTCAAGCCGGGCCACCAATACAAGTCCTTCAAACTATGGTACATCTTGGTGACTCCTAGATGCATAACATACATCGACGTGTGTGCTTCCTCGAGCACTAACTTCCTCATATCATCAACATTGGGGACCACCATCCTATCATGATAGCAAACTAGCCCATCCTCGGACTCATGGAACCCATCACACTTTTCACTGCCGAACTCTGATATGATCAACTGTACCGTATCATCTGTCTGTTGTGCACCTTTGATCTGTTGTCTCAACATAGGCTTGACTTGCATCTGCGCTAAAAGTCCAGCTAACAAGGAAACTTCCATCTGCACATTCATCTGCCGCAAAGAAACAAGCATATCTCGTCTATGGAATACCAGAGAACTCAACTATGCCTTCTTTGAAGAAAAGGAAGAAGACTTTCGGCTAAGCGCATCAGCTACCACATTCGCCTTACCAGGATGATACTCGATGGTGCAGTCGTAATCGTTGATTAACTCCATCCATCGACGCTGTCGCATGTTCAACTCATGCTGTGAAAAGATGTACTTCATATTCTTATGATCTATAAAGATCTGACACACTTCCCCATAAAGATAGTGTCTCCAAATCTTTAACGCATGAACCACTATTGCCAACTCCAAATCATGAGTCGGATAGTTCTCCTCATGTTTCTTAAGCTGTCGCAAAGCAAAAGAAACCACATGATCTTCCTCCATCAACACACAACCTAAGCCTTTCTTGGAAGCATCACTGAAAACATCATAGCCCTTCCTAGGATCTGGCAACACTAGTACTGGAGCACTAGTCAGCTTCTCCTTCAAACTTTGGAAAGCTTGCTGACATCGATCATCCCAGACAAAAGGTACATCCTTCCTAGTCAACTTCGACATCGGCAATACAATCGCACTGAAGTCCTTGATAAACCTCCTGTAGTATCCTGCTAAACCTAGGAAACTACGAACTTCTGTCGACGTCTTCGGCTGTTCCCATTCTGCAACGGACTCTACCTTCTTTGGGTCCACTTTGACTCTTTCCGCAGATATCACATGACCCAAGAAAGTCACTTCTTCCAACCAGAACTCACACTTACTGAACTTGGCATACAACTGATGTTGGCGAAGAAGAGTCAACACTAGTCGAAGATGTCACTCATGCTCTTGCCTGTCCCGACTATAGATCAAGATGTCGTCTATAAAGACTACAACAAACTGATCTAGGAATGGACGGAACACTCTGTTCATCAAATCCATGAAAGTAGTAGGTGCATTGGTTAGCCCGAACGACATAACCAGAAACTCGAAGTGACCATACCTCCTCCGAAAAGCTGACTTCGATATGTCATCCACCTTAATCCTCAACTGATGATATCTGGACCGTAGATCGATCTTTGAAAACACTGTAGCACCACACAACTGATCGAACAGATCATCTATCCTCGGTAACGGGTACTTGTTCTTGATCGTGACCTTGTTCAACTGTCGATAATCTATACATAACCACATCGACCCGTCCTTCTTCTTAACGAACAACATTGGAGCACCCTAAGGCGACGTACTCGGTCAGATGAAACCTTTCTCCAACAACTCTTGTAACTGCTTCTTAAGCTCTTCCATCTCTACTGGAGCCATCCTATACGATGTCTGTGCAACTGGTTGCATTCCTGGAACCAGATTGATCTCAAAATCAATCTCTCGGGGTGGAGGAACAGCAGGGAACTCATCTGGAAACACATCCACAAACTCTCGGACAACCGTCACCTCCTCCAGGCTAGGACCTTTTGCCTTGGTATCTGCGACGGTATCCACAACGTGAGCTAAGAACACCTCACATCCTTGCCGTAGCAACTTTTCTGCCACCAAAGCTAATACCAGACATGTCAGAAGAATCTTCCTATCTCCCTGGAAGATCCACTTCTCTCCATCATCATCAAACATAGCTTGCTTGGAACCACAGTCCAAAACAACCCTATACTTCTCTAAGGTATCCATCCCAAGGATAACATCGAAACCATGCATATCAAGTGGTATAAGATCCACTTGAATGTTGTGTCCCGAAAAAGTTAAGACACAAGATGGACACTCTTCTCGAAGCATCGAGGAACCATCAAGAGGGGTTTCTAACAACAAGCTATCCTTCTTACAGCTAATAGGTAAATGACAGTTCTCAAGCATACTATAGGTGATAAAAGAGTGTGTAGCACCCGGGTCAACCAGAACATATATAAAGCAAGAAGAAGACATATCCGAATGAAATAACTCCATCTGACCTGTCACCACTCCCTGGTTGACTATCGCCTCTGGCTGACTCATAGCATAGAATCGAGCCATTGCTTGCTGTCTACGTCCTCTGCTTCCTTGAGCAGACGATCCTTCTTGCGACGCTTGACCACGTCCTCATCCTCTACTGCAACTGGGTTGCTGTCTATTTGACCTTTGATGATTCTGCCTCGGTTGCTGCGTCACCTCAACATCCTTACTTGGGCAGTTCGACTTGAAATGCCCCGTCTGACCGCAAATATAGTGTGTCTTAACTTCAAACCGTGGCCTAGACAGACCTGTAACTGCTACAGAAGTTGTACTATGTGATTTTGACGGTGAAGAAACGTAACCTCTTCCCTTACTCGAAGACCATTGTGATGGTGCACTGGAACCTCTCATCACAGAAGGTGCTGGAAACCTAGGCTTCTTGAAGCCACCAAACCTCTTCCCCTAGAGCTGAGTAGGCCTCTTGTGAGACATGGATTCTCTTTTCTCCCTAACTGACCGTTCGATCCTCGAGACGGATTCCACAAACATAGCAAACCGCTCTCTGTTCTCCAATGCAGACGCAGGTGTTGTCAGCTCAGTACTCAAACCCTTCTCAAAGCGTCTAATCCGCTCTTCATCTGTCGCCGCCATGTGAGGACAAAACCTCAACAGATCCATGAGCTTGGCCTCGTACTCGGTGATGTTCATCGTTCCTTGTCGCACGCTCTCAAACTGACTGATCTTCTCATCCATATACATCTTTGGAAAGTATCTGCTGATGAACTCACGCCGGAAAACCTCCCAACCGATCACCTCACCAGGTCGCTTCTCTTCCTCGATGGTCCACCAGTGACCAGCACTACCCTTTAGAAGGTAGATAGGGTGCTTTACTTTATCTGCTTCGGGGATGTCGAGGATCTGGAAAGCCTTCTCAAGACTTGTCAGCCACAAATCTACATCCGCTGGATCAGCCATTCTAGCATAATCCAAAGGTCCGACTCGGCGAAGCCACTCAAAGGTCTTCCCAATACTCGATGTTTCACCATGGGGAGCCTGTGCTCTTGGTGGAGGCACTGGAAATCTTTCTACCATGAGATTCATCTTAGCCATCATCCCCATAAGCTGTAGGTAAGCAGGATGTTCAAGAATGGCTGGGTCAGGTTTGGGGACCTCAGACACCCGATCTTCATGTGCCTGCCCTATAGCTCCATCAACTGATGCAGCATCGCTGTGCTCAAGAGCATGTTCTTCATGGTTTCCAGACATCTTGGCTTTTCTTCCACTGAGGGCAGAAGATGATTGTGAGAAAATCTGGAAAACTCACAAGAACGGACACATCCTAGTCCTAAATCCCTGTATACTCTGCGAACCTAGAGCTCTGATACCAAACTTGTGGCAACACATCCCACTATCACACAGACAGTGAGGTGTTATGCAAAAACGTGCGGAAATCACCATAACCACAGATTACCAAAAACACGAGTTAATTAAAACCGATTGTGGAAAGCTGATAAACTGAGAAAACTATTACATTTAAGTCCACATCCTGCAAGGAAACATGTTATATAAACATTTACAAGACTTGATACATGTCCACATCTTAGAGGGACATCTATCTAACCATCATATGAGTTCATCACTTATTTATATGTACATAAAAGCCCACATCTGGCCAGCAACAGGACATACAAAACATCATCAACTATACATCGTGAAACAACGTCAAAACACTCCCAAGGACCTGAGAGTACAAGGATGAATCTATACTCTACTACCAAAATAACCAAAACAGCAGCATATCCATCTCTTGCCTTCTACTGCTCGTCTTGCTGCTCGGCCACAACTCCGCGACCACCAACACGTCTAGCTCGAACACCTAAAAAGGGTGTAAACCAGCAGGGTGAGACACACAGTTCCAGCAAGAAACATAACTCCCCACTAAAACTACAAAGCCTCAGAAAGATACAGCAACAACAACTAATAAGTGATAAAGGGTATAGCAAGAGCAGTTTATAAAGTAAATATATTCATACCATCAAGCTTACCAGATGTACGGAAGGCATATATCCAAGTATTTCTTTATGGAACGTGATTAACAAGATAAGAATTATAAGGTCTTACCACGTAACACGAAACTTATAAGTAACTGCAAAGTATAGCAAGATTAACTACTCAAGCAAGGCCTCAACCAATGTTCCGTGTTTTGCCTTATGCAGTAAATACTATACGACTAGATTACGTATTATTATGCCCTGAGAAAGTGAGCCGTACCGCTCAAGTCCAACCGACGGCTGTGAAACTCGGAGTCGGTGCCATACAAGGTCAATGGAAGAGCCGGACTCCACGAACTCCCACCTCGTGGTCAGTGCACGAGAACCAAAGCTGGACCGCAGTCTCGTGCTTAAGTGGCCTCAGCCACAGGGTCATCTCCATAGGCTACCCTTCCTCTAGCCCGCCTCGGTACAGGTCACAGTGCTAGTATATCTGAGATATATCCTGAGCCATGGGCATGTTCACCATGCTCTCTCTATATATATATATATATATATATATATGAGTCTGCAACTGCAGCTGCACTCGATTCCCTCTCTATTTAAGGCTAGGAGAAACCACACATATTCAATAATATGCGCTTCCAGGTTAACCCGCAGGAGAACTTGTTTCACCATCACCAGCTACTGACGATGATGGATCTATGGCCAGGGAAAACTACATGATTTGTTCCACTGTGATTAGTTAGTATATTTTAAGTGGATTGCAAGATTCCACCAAGTTATATAACATGCAACTATAACAAGAATAAACAACATGAAACTTAATATTATGCTTTCATTGTAATCAACATCATCCTGATCCATCACAAGGATTCAACATTACATGTTATCACTTGGCCTCTTGCCGATCATCAAGATCCATCTCAAGGATCATCACATTGCCATGGGATCTCAATCCCTCATCACATACTACCACTGCCTCTCAAGGCTTATATCATCATCATGGGACAGCAATCCCAAGTACTTTAGCCAAACACATCATACATGTTATCTCATCCTCAAGAGTAACTATCAAAGCAATGTTACTCATCATATATACCTCATAGCCTTTTTACTTGGCTATGCATCACCTGCATGGTTAGTATACACAATAATCATGGATTAACAGAAAGGTCCTATTATTGATATAGGTCAACATTGATGATTAGGTGCTACGATCATAGATACAGTTCATGCAAAGCAATCTTATATGCTTACCATTTCTTAGCATTATCCATATCATCAAGATTATCACACACATATGTAAAGTCATGTTGAGTTACATAGATGAGCTCTATCATAATGATTACCATCAAGCATATCAAGGGCTACCATCATGACCAAACGTGATAGCAGGAACAACGTTTAACATATCATTATCCATAAGGAACAAGACCCTCACTAGAAACACCCACTACTCTCACCAAAGGTAGTATCGGGCAGGTTGCTCACCCTATCTCCCACCACATAACGGTCAACACATGTATCGGCCAGGCACACCAGCTCCTATCAGCCAAGCCTAAGGGTGTAACGTGCAACGTTGCGTCGTGCACGGTGCGTTCTGCATCGGGGAATCAAGCCTGTCATGCAGCCATACCTATCTTGCGCCTCAAGACGGGCAACGCTGCGTCAGGTTAACAAGGAAACAATGGTCAAGAAGCCTATCGGGCAACTGATCCCAAGGGCGTGCCGTGCAAGGTGTAACGGGAAACACTCTATCGAGCATCATGGTGACGGGCAATGCAGCGTCGTGCTTAGCTAACCAACATGAACCTATCGGCCGATACACAGGGCAAGGATTAACGCGATGCCTGTTCACATCCACAACTCAACGCACAACGACATCAAACCATCCCAAGGCTAAGTGTATCGGGCAGGTTGCTCATCAGGGTGTGATGCCCGACACACACAAAACAAGAGCCAAGGGTGACGCCTACCACCAAACCAGATGTGGCACACAACGCACCAAAGATCAAGGACCTGGGTGTATCGCCCAATACAGCCACCACAACATAACGTCCACACTTATAGGTCAAGAGGGGTATCAGGCAACACCTCCCCCAAGGTCATAACGGTCAAGATGCAACTCCACAAGGTCATCATCAACCTCAAGCACAAGGTTACCAAACCCTAATGGATCAAGAAGATGGCTCACCTCTCAACAACTAAGAGACAGGGGTCTTGCACATCCCTTATCACCAATCGGGCAACACAAGGAACAACCACCACAAAGCTCACCTTTCAAGTCCATGGTGAGAGGAGGGTGTTGCTCAAGTAACTAGAACACAAGCTCACCTCTCAACTTAAATGAGAGAGGGGTATTTCCCATATTACTAGCACTCTAGCTCACTCCTCAAGACCAAGGAGAGAAAGGAGTGTTGCTCACCAAGAAACCCTAGAACACATGGTTCGGCCAACAAGAACAACTTATGCAGGGAACTAACTAGCAACTCATATAGAAGACATGATCATAGCAACATATAAGAACATAGAAAAGAGGTAGTGTAGTTAGGTTTAGGATTTATCTAACCCGCCTTAAGCAAGCTCCAAGCTCCTAGCACCAAGCTCCAAGCACCACCAAGGAAGAAGGAGAACAAGGCACTCTAGGGTTCGGCCACCACTAGAGGAAGAAGGAGACTCCAAGAAGGATCGGCCACCAGGCTTGCAAGAGAAGAGAGGGTGTCGTGCACCAAGGAGAAGGAGACTAAGGAACTAAAGGGATCCTTAGCAAGGAAAAGGAAACACATATATAGAAGAGGATGGAGGAGAAACCAAGGGAAGGTAAGGCAAGGTGTCGCCCACCTAGGGACACTTGTCCATGAGCAAAGCAACCACTCTAACATGATCTAAACACATGTCCAAGACCATCGCCACATGAAAGCATCAAGCACCAAGTGTCCACTAGTGGTGACACAAATGAGGTCAAAGAGAGTCAAAGGGTCCATGGGTGACACACCCACCCAACATGGCCGACACACCCCCCACCATGGCCGACACAACCCTGGGCGACACACCACTAGGGTGACACACATCCTGGGTGACACACCTAGGCCGATACAAGCATGCACATGCCCGACACAAGGCCCAAAGAAGCAAAGGCAAGGCACTACAAGGCCCAACAAGCTCAACCAAGCCCAAAGAAACTCAAGCAACGAGCCCAAACCTTCCTCTCAACACTAGAGGAAGCAAGGAGAGGGAGGAACACCACATAAGGTGACAAACTTGCCCACAAACCCTAAACTTGGGTTATTTGCAAGTAGCACCTCCAACTCTCAACAAAGCACAAACAAACCCTAATCACCACTAAAGGTGATTAGCAAGCAACAAAGCATCAGGGTTAAGCAAAGAAAATAGGGTAAACCCTAAACGGAGGTCAGGGTCCTTACAGCCTTAGTTGTGCATACTCTACTTGTGAGCTCAAACTCCATCAAACCTAAAACATCCATATCTTGCCTTGTTTCCGTTCATTCTGTGACAATGCACAACATTTCGGACATTGGTTGCTAAGTATTAGGTTTACTATTTTATGAGACTCAGAAATGATTCTTGACATTGTTGTGGTCTACCTTATCCCTCCACTAAGCCCTTCTTCCCCTAATTGCTTGTAATTACCACCTTTACTAGCATAAACACCAGTTATGAGCCCAAACTTCCACACATCTTACACCTCCATATGTTGCATTACTTTCATTAATTAAGTGACTATCCTAGCATTTTAGACATTGTGTTCTCGGTATTGATAAGTACCTGAGCCCTGATCCATCAACAATCTACGTACATTCATGCTTCATGACTAATGCATGCCTTTCATCTCTAGAGCACCTCACACCACACACCCGTTGTATTTAGCTTAATTCATAAGAAACTTCATGTGAACTAGCAAAGGGCAAAGCCAAAAAGTCAATTAAGCCAGATCCAAATTTGAAGATGTGTATAATTACTTAGATAAATGAAAATAGGAAAATGATGCATACATGTAGACCCACAAAAGCATAAAAGAGTAAGAAAAGGAAGAGACTTATGCCAAGACAAGTGCAACAAAAATAAAGAATGTAAAGTATTTGTGAAGGATAGTAATATTAACAATTGAGAGAAAAAGTCATGTCATGTCACCAGTCCAATCATGTTAGATCAGCAACATGGGCTCTTTAACCATTCCGCTATTCTTAGTATCATATTCCGCTTGAGTTGTACAGAAGCCAGCTTCCTTATTAGTTCTTTCTTATTATTACGAGTATACATCTTCCCTTCTAACTCTATATTTTTCAAGGTTTTTTTAGGGTACCTTCTTTCTCGATATGATTCCATTACATTTTCATAAATAGAAATTCGTACATTCATAAATTATTTGAGGGAGATACTTCAAAATCCAAATAACATCAAAAAAATCCATCAAGATAAAAGAGATACCATGCCATACCTGAACCACACGAGATGAGGTTGGGGGGGCGCATTGTAAAGATAAAAATAAGAATGGCTTGTAAAGTAGAATAGATCCCTATGAAAGCATGGAAGGGTATTTGAGAAGAGACTTGTTTGATTTGATGGCAATTTTATTAAAACTACAAGAGTAAGGGAGATGTGTAATTGATGTAGAATATGCACTTCGGTTCCCATTTCAAAAACAAGAAAGATGTTGTGATTTGAACAAATCATAGTAGAGGTAAAATATTTACCTCCACTCATAATAAATATTACGGATAAAAAGAAATCAAAAGGGATCTTCAAGTGCTTTTCATTTACTTGGAAAATACTTCTGACATGGCATCACGATCAGCTTTCTGGTGGATTTACTTGGAGCAACTGAAAAATTCCAATATGTTGATGTAAGTAAGGCCATGTATGATGATGGTGCAGCTAGTAATGCAAGGTATTCATACTAAGAGAGATTACCTAAAAGTTTCATATCAGTTGATACATGATGGATCGGCTCTGAACCCATATTCATGGTCTTTGTTAGGTATGGATTAAGAACTAGGTTGTCTAGGCAGTTAGGCATTCCCCAAGGGCGTCCACAGGGCCTAGGAGTTTCTATAGTTTTAAAAAAACTCATATGTATATGACTTCAACCCCAAATGAGTGATGCTAGAATACACTTGAGTGTATTTCAACCCCACTACAATCAAGTTTCCTACCATTGGATAAACTGCAGATCATTTCATCAAGAGAACCACGTACTCGTCATATATCTCTATCTCCTTTTCTCTCTTTACATGAAAATCCCTTCTCTCCTCTACCTCCTCAATTCTCAATCACGTCTCCAGTAAAAATCCTAGTTGCCTTCTCTCCTCACGCCCATACCACTCGCAGCCAGTCAGTAACGACAACTGTCATGGGTGGTGTTTACAGCCGGCTATGATCCTCAAACAATCTCAATCATAGATCATTCAACCAGTGATATCTCTTCTCACGCCTCTACCTTTCAGGACCAGGCAGTCAGCTGACAATGACAAGGATGATCATGTACATCCGACTGAGAGCTGTATACACACTTAGGTCTACGCTCAGCCAGTCAGGGATCTCCTCTTCTCTTACCCCTTCCCTTCAGGCTCATCCAACATGCAATGACCATGAAGAAGGGTTGTTTGTGTGGCAACCGGGGATCTCTTCTGACAAAGACAGACAAGTAGATGTGGGTAATGGGAGAAGGTGGCTATGCTATATACTTAGTTCAATATTACAGTCCTTTGCATGCTAATTGCACTGTTATTGAATTTGAAAAGATGATGAATTTTATGAGTTAGCTATGACTCATCTGGTACTTTGCCTTTAGAAAAGGAACGAACTAGTAGTGTCTTTCTATGGAATTGCATGGATTATCCATTTCTATATATAAGTAGTCGTCAATTTAAAATGTGGGAAAAAATCAGTCTATAAGAGTTACAAACTGTATGTCAAAAAACCAATCCATTAGAAGAGGTTGTATCTTTTATATATTTATATTGGTGATGTTGTCGATAACCCTCATCCTGCAAGCTTATTGTCATGGCGATATAGACTGATTTGGCAAATTTTTTCCTAGTGATATAGATTGAAGAGGACACCATGGCGTTGCAAGGTTATACTGTTGCTTAGTAAACTATGCACATGCTGATAACAATCTTATGAAATGCTTACTTCGCATCTAAACATGGTCCCTTCTTCCATGCATTCCTCAACTGCATGCACTTCAAAATTAACCAAAAAGAATTACCATTCAATTGTACACTATGATCCCAACTGAGCATGCTTATAACTACATATAGCACATTACGTTACTTTGGATATCATAACTCCATGACTGATAGGTATTATTACGTGGAATGTTTACAGGCACCATGTGGTATCAAAGTAGTTCTATTATTACTACAGAAACCATAGTATCTCTACTTTCGTTAAAAAGATCCCAAACTGGTACGGATGGAATTAAAACTAAATCACATTATCAAGGTTCCAGCTAAGAGAAGTTCAGATTTTATACCTTCAAATTCTGCATGTCATGCAAGCCACACTCTGGTTTGTTTACTCCCACAAAGCATGACCACTAGGGATATGGGTCGAACATAAATGCATTATGCATGAAATGTTAACCTCCTAATATATGTTATGAAACAAGCCTCCATCGTCAGATAAATCAATTATGTTGGATCATATATTATGAAGTATAGGTATCACAACAACTGATATCATGATAATCACAAATTATGCACTTTGAAGACATGACAACCACATCTCACCAACCAGCAAAGAACCGTCGAGCAGCAAACAATCATGATATAAGAAAAAGAACCGCTACCTCATAAGATATTCAAATCTATCATGGATATACACCAATCCAATAGGCTTCTCTCTCATTCAAAGGGGGAAGACTTATTCCGATCATACCGGCTATCTAAGCCTAAAGTGCAGAGGCGAGAGAAGAGATATCATCTGCTGGCTGAGTGTAGGGCTGAGCCTGTTTGGAGATCTTAGCCGGCTGCAAACTCTACCCACAGCTTTCTTCATTGTCGGCCGGCTGCAGATAGCATGGCTTAGAGGAGAGACGGCAACCAGAATTTTGTTAGAGATGGGAGTGTGGATGGAGGAGGCAAGAGGAGAGAAGGGAGTCGCATGTAAATAAAGAGAAGGAGAGAGAGAGATGACGAGACAAGTGGGGTAAGGAGTGTGGTGATCCAGTCCGCGGTTCTCTTGATCCAATTATCGGGGTTAATCCAACGGCAGGAAACTCGATTGTATTTGGGCTGAAATACACTTAAGCGTATTCTAGCCTCTCTCTCTCTCTCTCTCTCTATATATATATATATATATATATAATAACCTACAAGGAATATATGAAACTGTAGGAATTTGAAAGAGGAGCAGATCTAGGAAGAGGAAGAATAAGAATGGAGGAGTAGTAGTGTGGGAAGAGATGGATGGAAAGAAGAAGAAGAAAAAAAAGCAAAACGCATCAGCATGAATAGGGGGATATTAAAAAGAGGGGGGCGGCGGGGGGATAAGTAAAATAATAACAGAAAATTGGAGTAACAAAAAGAATAAAACATGTAATAAAAAATGAAAGGACCGTCTAAAGGAAGAAGATGCATGGAGCATCAAAGTTGCTACATGGTAGAGCAAAAAGAAAACACAACAGAGAATTGTGGGGGGAGGGGAGAATATAGAACAAAAGAATAAGAAAAAAAATCATTGCATAGCAACATGTTGCTGTTTGATGGAGGAAAAAGAAGAAAATAAATAGAAAATAGTGGGAGGGGGAAACAAGAAATAACAATAAAAAGCAACAGCAAGTTTACAAAGATAAAATGTGGACATTTGAATTTTTAACTTAGTGGATCAAGCCCATATTCAGCCCACATATTCAGCCCACTAGCAGCTTCGGCGTGCCTAGGCGGATGCACAAGCCGCTTAGGTGCACTTAGGCGGACGCTCAGGCCACTTAGGACGCCTGGAAGGCCTAGCTGGGTTTGGTGTCCAGGTTCTAGGACCCAAGGGGCTACCTAGGAGCGCCTGTAGAACCATGATTGAGAACAAACTCAAGCTGATATGCTATGGAGTATGTTATTTGTTTTTTAGTTCTTATTGAGATACAATAGATGAAATGAATAAGAGGTCAATCAGTACTAGAAGTGTCGAGAGATTGGATTCAGAGGCTTTTAAGAGTAGTAGATGCAAAACATAGTAGATGCACTACATTTTGGCCAAACTGAGACTTAATGAAGCCTAGAAAGCATGAAAACCGTTCTAGTGATAGACAAGGATGCAATTATGGATCTTATTTATACAATGTTGGCTACAGTATCTTTCCACCTTATGATACCTAATGTAATGTCAACTAACTAGGTAAAAATGTATACTGCACAGTACATGGTCAAGTGGAACAAGATAACACTATGGATATATAAACTAGTCACTCCACAGTGTATGGACTAAGACGTCCAACTTAAAAGACAACAAGCCAAAAAGAAAAATACCAGTTGAGTTCATCTGTAACCTTGAATAAGCAGTACAACAGTACCATAAGTAAATTATATCATATGAAGCAGCACCAGATGCTTTTGAGACCAAAAGAAAATCAACAAGATGATCAGTTTATAGATCCGGTAACTTAATTATCGCATAAGTAAATTAATAAGTGATACATGCTTACTTAGTTACACTATAGGGCTTTGATATATATATATATATATATATATATATATATATATATGTGTGTGTGTGTGTGTGTGTGTGTGTGTATGTATATGTATGTATCAGCAACTGCCCACTTTGAACACAAAAAACTCTTCAAAAATAGAGAGTCATGAAAGTATATCCTCAGAAACTATGAAGCTGTGTTTCCACATCAACCCTAGTATTCTCTGAGCATCCAACCTCTTCCTAGATTCCATATACGCCTTGAACATAATCCAAAAGATCCTTTTACAAGGAGAAATGCTCAAATATTCCATTTCATCCAGCACATTATGCATTTCAGCAAAACGTTGTTGTTTACCGTACATGACCATCATGCAGTGATATAATGATCGACAAAGTCTCCATCCTGCTAGCTCAGCCCACTTGACAAATTCAACTAGTTTATCCACTGCGTCACACTTGAAGTATCCTATAATTATTGATTTCATGATACTAACAGTTATAAAAATTGTGTGACGGTCAAATGCTTCATCTATCAACATTTCCATCTTATCAACTAAGCCTTCATTTGCATACAACCTTATGAGCAACACATTTAACCAGGGTATGTACTGGTCTTTTGGTGTGTACTCCATGAGCGCCTCAATCTTTTCCACTCTATCGCTACTAGAGCTTCTATAGTATGCACATATCATAGTCCGGATCAATGTCACCTCCTGCTCAATGACATGGTCCTTCACCAGGTCAAACATCTTTTCCATCATTTCCAAATTAACAACATGGGCATACCCTCGGAGCATTAACAAATATGTTGAAGTTTCCAGCTTAATAGGGCCGTCCTCCATTTCTTTAAATTTCCTTTCCATTTTATCCCAGATGCCTGCAGTAAGATATCCAGCAATCAAAGTATCGAATGTCTTCAGGGTTGGACGAAGATTGGATTCCTCGATTTGGTTCAGGATGTCCTCCATTCTCTCAACAAAGAATGAACACCCACATATGGAGAGTAATATATTGTAGGTGACAATTGTCAGGCAACAACTTTCATCCCACATCAAGCTCTTAAAAACAGACATGGCCTCTTGCACGATCTCGTTATACATGATACGTTCACAAGGGCATTGTTAGTGGAAGTAGTCCTGAACCCAGATATTGTCGCCTCATTGAAAAGTTTAACATCAAGTTCAACGTTTCTAGCTCGCCTGACGAGTGTTATAGCCTTGACGTATTCCTCGGACAGCATAGGATACACTCCACTCTCTGCTAGCCCACGCCTCCATTTGAAAACCTGGCAGCATATGAGAAAGAGAGACATTTATATATTCCAGTGGAAGATGGTGCAGTTCACTAAGTTGCCCAAACTAAGGAGGTCTTACGTTTAGAACGAGAAGCGGGCGGGACTGCAGCTGAGAGAGCATTAAGACAACGCCATCTTTGGACCGCTCGAGGAGTGAGGATGCAGAACTAGTCTCAAGGGGTTCTTGGAGGTCCTCCTCGTCGGGTAAGGAAAGGAGATTGGCCGCAAGTTTGTCGATTTCAGACCGTAGGTCGTCTAAGAGACTGAGGTTTCGAACGGGACTCTCTGTCAAAGGAAGGATCTTTTCCCTAATTTTAGACTGACCTTCGGAGAAATACCCGTCAGAGGAGAAAAGGTGACAGGAACCGCAGTCGGATGGGCGCGGGCAAGGTATGAGCTGATAGTAGCAGATGGTAATACTGGGGAGGTGGCTCCAGGGCACTCCAAGAAGCTTTAACTTTACAGTGCGGGAGATCTGGGAGGCCGCCCCGATCATTTGTGTGCTTCTGACGTGTCTTGTAGACGACGACGGTGACGATCAGAGGCATGTTTGGTTCACTGGATAGGATTTCTATTGGATACAATGAAGATTTGGTTGGTATGGGATGCACGAAGGATTAGTTCTTCGTATTCCATCTTACATTTGGAAGGAACACAGGAAAGGATTCTAGAACTAGCAGAAAGAAGAACCACCAGAACGATTGGAGTAGAAGGAGAAAAATTAAGCGTTGCTATAAGTAGGTGGAGGATGGGCGTAAGATGTGGAGGTTGGACAGTTTTATGTACTGGCAGGAATGTAGAGGATGGTTGTTTCCTACAATTTGAGAAGGAAATCAGAAGGATCTGATTAAGAAGTGCGATCTGCAACAATGGTACCTAAAAGATGCAAGTAAGGTGTAACCTGCACAGGCGGAGACAAGAAGGTGAAGTCTCGTTGCAGCAGCGGTAAATGTTGATGGGTACCACAAGCCACAATAGTGGATATGAAAAGGTGAAGCCTTGACGAGAAGGCGCAAGGGAACAACATGTCGTAATGGTGAAGGTGAAGGTGAAGGCTCCAGAGACAGTGTCAAGGCTGAAGGCTACGACAGGCCAAAGTCGATCTGTTACTATCGGGCGACGGGAGTCGGAGGAGCAGGGAGTCACATTATCGACACTCCCAACCTATACTTCTGTAGTACCAGGGGGTGTGAGGGTTGAAGGAGTCCCAATGGGTAGGGATTCTATTGCCGTCTGTTACAACCCCAATTTTGGGTTCATTTGTTGAGAAATATAATTTCTCATATTAAAGATTTTTGAACAAATAAATGATATAATCTATTTTGAATAAATGGATTTCATTCACAATAGCCTTGTTGTTTGATTTGTGGGCTTTATTGGCTATTGGGCCCAATAACAAGGATATTCAATTAATTAATGAATAACTGAGAATTTGAGATAAGAAAGGTGTGGAAACCTCTAGAAGGCAAATCCAAAGAGGATTTCGTGCCTCTTAGATTCCTTGGGTTCCAAGGAGTCCAAAGTTGCAAAGAAAAGGCAATAAGAAAAGAAAATATCAATTAAGTATTTCCTTGTTAATAAAGAAATTGAAAACATTGATGAAATAGGGAAAATATGTGAAAAGAGGTATATTCGAGTTATCTTTAGTGGGATTTCGTATCCCAATGATTCCTAATAATAAAAGGAATACTAATGAGGAAAATAAGAGAGAAATAAAGAGAAATCCACAAAAGGGAAATATTTTAATAACAAATAAGCAAGATAATGAGAATGATGTATATTGATGCATTTAAGGATAATGAGTATTCCTTAAAGAGGAATTTAGAAATAATAGAGTTTTGGGATCCAAGGAGTCCCAATGAAGAGGAAAGAAAGAGAAAAATACCAAAATAGCAAAATAAGAAGATAATATGAGTAAACCATTAATGTATTACATGGTATTGCTAAAAGAAAGTAATTGTTATAAAAGGAAATAGGATTTCGTGCTAATGTTTTAAAAAGTAATAACAAAGAGAATAAGAGGGGTAATTTTCGAAATCCCAATAATCAAAGAAGAAGGAATAATAAAAGAAAGTGTGAAAAGAGAGAGAGAGTTAGCTTTGTAATGAAGGAATCCCTTTCCTATTAGGAAAAGTGTTGTTTTCCTTGTGGGCTAACGTTCATGGGTATGCGTGCCTCCCTATATAAAGAGGGAGAGCCTCTGGGTCGAGTTCCAGAGTAATCCCACGAAATACTCTCTTCCTCCTTCCTCTTCCATACATGGAAACCCTAGCAAAGGGTGGTTCGGATCCTGGAGCAGGGCAGGGTCGAGGAGGAGTTACAGCGGGTGGATACTGCTCTCATGATGGTTGGGGAAAGGTCGCTGGACTTCCCTCAACCCTTGCTTGAATGACGTAGCTGCAGCAAGGCTACTTGGACAGTCACGCCTTGCAGGCCGCTCGCACCCAACCGGCCGCCATGGGCATGGGCTGAAGACATCCAGGAGAGTGCGGAGGGCCTACGGAGGTCGGGGAATGATCTTCCATGAGTTTCGAGCCCTAGCTGAGGAGCAACAGGAGACGCAAGACCTGCAAGCGCAGCCGCACGTCGCATGGCTAAGGCGCATGCAAGCAGCCATGTCAGCCGCAACCAGGTGGCGCCCTATATGCGCAGAGGGGCGGCGGACCAAGGGAGGGCGTCGGCAGCAGTTTCCTAGGTGTATGGGGGCGAGGGCTGGCCGCGTAAGGCAGTAGTTCGGCGGCTAGGGCGGCAGCAAGCCGCTGGCCCAAGGAAGAAGAAAGGAAAAGAAGCGTTGGACGATTATGCCCCTCCGCGGGCTGAAGAAGAAGCAACTAACGCGGGGGCATTTTGGTAATATGGTTATATTTTTCAACCAGCAACGTATTGCATGGAAGGCGCCTACGTGGCAGCTCCTCATTGGCCCAAAAGTAAGTATTTTTACAAAATTCGTAACTAATGAACCGTAGCTCGGATAGACGCGCATTATACATGAAACTTGCTCAGAAAATTGAGAGGAATCTAAGTAAAATATAATTGGATCCTGATTCCTTATGCAATTCGAAAATTATATAGAGATACTATCTTTAATAGTTTAATCAATGAAAAACCCTAACCTTTGATGATTAATGAGTTAGAAAGGGTTAAATGAGTATATAAAGTTGATATTAGCATGTTAATGATAAAAATGATCATTAAGATTGGAAAAGGATGAATTTGCATGTAATTAGTTAATTTCGAGTTTAATATGCATGAATAATACTTTAATGGGCCTTGAAACCCTAATGTTGACTAAATCGACTATTAATGGCTTTAATTGATTAATTTCATGATTAAAGTTGGGATATGCTTAATCTAAGCTAATTCGAGCATTAAGTTCTTAATTTGTGGATAAAGGCCCTAAATGTAGTAATTAGGGTTTTCTGATGAATAAAAGATGGAATTAATGAAAAATCGAGTTCGTATGTGAATTGGATCATAATGAACTATGAATTGGTGATAAATGTGTATAATGATCTTGTTGTGGATTAAAAGGATAAAAATAGTAGCTTTAATAGAAAAGGCTTAATAAGCTTAATTAATGGTTAATTATGCCTTTAATCTGGAATTGAGAATTTGATGTGGAAATAACTAGGGTTTGTAATCGATTGCGTTAAATTAAGGTTTAAAATAATGAAACCCTAATTTCCAAGGAAACCCTAAAAGTGGAATAGCAATCCTAAGGAATATGAGGATATTGGATAAATATTAATAAAAGGAAATTGGTATATTTATTTCAGGATTGAATTGTGTACTTGCTTGATTCTGGATTACTTGCTTGTTTGGAATATTCCTGCATCTGAGTCTGCCTGACAGGTATGTGGTTACGGTTATGACTACCCAAATTAGTTTTCCGGGTTTTAACGATGTTTCTATCGTGGATTGAATTAAAATGCTGGATGTATTTAATTCATGCAAAGTATAATGTGAATATGACTATCACATAAGAGATATGCCTACTAGCTCAGATCCTAGTCCCCTCTGTAGCTTAATGAGTTGACCTAGTAAAAGGCTACCAATGGGGTAGGCCCATCAGGTCATTAGATGACTTAGTAAATGGCTACCAATGGGGTAGGTCCATCAAGTCACATTGAGTTAGAGATTGGACTACATATGGGTAGTGCCATGCGACTCAACCCTAGATATTGGTCTACCTGTTAGGTAGGATCATGAGGGGTTTAATACAGATCTACCTAGAGAGAGGTGGGATCTTAGTCCACTGCAGGGACAGCACAGAGATAGGGGATAGGAAAGGATTGAGTGGTATGGTCTAAAATGTAATCTTGACTTTAAAATGATAATTGGATGATTACTTTGTTATTGTAATTGCATGATTATTGTTTCCCCCACATACCAGCTTCTCGCTGACCGACGTTTTGTTTGTCGGTGTTTTAGGTACAAATGAAAAGGACAAACAGTAAAGTGGCATATGTGGAATTAAATGAGAAGTAATGTGCACAGGAGGATTAGTTAGATTAGTATCTTCATGGATAGAAGATTAGAAATCCCAGATTTCAAAAGGTAAACAAAGTTTTATTTTATACCAGTTTTCAGTTTAGTTGGTAAAGTTTATTAATTGTTATTGATTATTTGTCGAACCTTTGATCTTGTTAATTGAATAACGGCTCTATCCTTTGGGTCTCCCTTAATTGGGGGTTACCGGGAGGTGGGGTCGTTACAATTGGTATCAGAGCATAGGTTCCTCATCTAATCTTTAATAATTATTAAATTTTACAAATTCCGTAGAACCCAAGGGAGTAATTAGAGGATTATCCGAAAGACAAAGGTGTCTAGAAAAGGATCACGACTGGGGGCTGGCAATATTTTCCTCCGCACCGCTAGTCAGAATACGAGGACTCCCGGATTCGTGTGACTGCCTGGCCAAAGTCTTAGGGTATGAATCGAAATAAGATACCTTTTAGGACTCTCTCATCTTGTTCATCCTTTCTCAACTCAAATTCTGTTAAGGACCTTAAGGATTAGGGTTTTCTCTCTTTTCCTCACCCTCTTGAGGTATGGGTAAGGTTGATAAGGATTAAGGAATCCTCCATCAAATTAATAAAAAGCATGTAAATAAGATGTCATGGACATAAGCTTAATAGAATAAGCGTAAAGGAATAGATACATGCTTAGGTCGTATGACATGAGTTGTCATTGCCCTCAGGAGAGATCTGAGGATAGACCTCCTTGGTAGGAGGATGTGTAGAGAGAGAGTTAAGCTTGGAGGTAGAGACCTCCATTAAAAGTAGATGCCTGGCATATCCTTTGAGGATGATGTTAACCTTAACCCTAAGTGAAGTGTAGAGATAGAGATGACATGATGAGTTAGACCGAGTGTTTGGTTGGACATGCCTTGGGATCGTCATGCGAGCCATGAGAGGTTGGATAACCTAGTACCTTTGGCGACCCAACCCTGGAGAGGGTCATGCATGTTTGAGCGAAGGGTAACTCCTTCATGGATGAGGTTAGAGAAGAACCTATAGGGTTGTTACCGGTAGGATATAACTTGTACCCAGAGTGCATCAGTAGTGGTGACATTAAACGAAACCCTAGTCAAGGGATCATGATGGATGGCTTATGAGATAAGCATAAGGGGTTATGGATAACCTTGAGTAAACATAAGTTTGAGTATAGGCTTCATTCAAGTAAGGGCATGCTTAGGAGTTTGATCCTTCATAAAGACATGACCTCTTATAGAGAGGTTGGTTGTAGGATTAGCTCTAGAGAGAGGGAGCAGACCTCGGCCAATAAAGTTGGAAGCCTAAAACCCCGAAACTTGAGAAACAGTGGGACTCGAGAAGGATGCGACCTAAGTGGATGATAATGGTCGCCTCATGCATGATCCCTGGAGGTTGATGATGTCTTGGTTAGCTTGAGAGTAACCAAACCCTAGAGGGAGGATGATGCTTCTGGTACCTAAGGTATAAGTGATTACCTACTAGATGTGATAGAGAGTGCTTTAGACCCTGAGGAGGTTAAGGCACCAGTTGTGAGGCTTTATACCTAGTAGTGGTCCAGGAAGAGGAATCAACTCTGAAGTGTTGCTTGAGTAGAAAGATCATGGGGGTACATGACATATCTTGGACATGTTGGATTCCTGGTTAAGAGAATGAGCATGCAGTTGGACACCCGGAGGCGAACCTAGGGTTCCTAGGCCTAAGAGGGGAAGCGGTGTACCCAATGCTCATGTTGAGATTTGAGTCTCTATAGTTTTGAGCATGGTACTCTTAATGTGTAGAGGTAAAGGAAAACCCCTTCAGGTAAGGGTATGTTTGATGAACCCCTCACGAATAAGTTGATCTGATGATGAGGAAAGAAAACGAGTGTGACTTAGCATGGTTTCGTAGGTACGTTTGTGCCTTAGTAGTTGTTGGTTTAAGCATGCTCATATGGATGAAAACCTTAAGGATGGTTGTGACCTTGCTGTCGCGGGTTGTAGTTTCCTCCCATCCTGGGAGAGGACCCTTTGGTAGGGTGTGTACCAGTTCTGTCAGTTTTGAGGTGACCTGAAGAGGTCTCATAGGATCTTGAGAAGCTAAGTGAAGAGTACATGGTATGAAAATGAACCTATAGGCCCATAGATAACCATCTCTAAGTGCGTGGACGTGTTACCATGGGAGTAACCGGTATGGGGCCTGACCAAGGTAGGCAGGTTGCCATGATCCCTGTGAAGGGATGAAAGTCAGTCACGAATGCAGAAAGAGATGATGAAGGCTTGGGTAAGGTTCTAAGTCAGACCTGTACTATAAGGGAATCCCAAGTCTATCCTAGGGTCAGGTAGGGATAAGACCGATGAAAGACGGAGTTGCCTAATTCCCTAGTTGCACATGACCATAAGGTCGGGAGGTAACAGCTATCATTGTCTGAGGGCCATGGGTTAGGAGATTGATCAGCTTCATTAACTCATGTGACCCAAAGGGCAAGTGAGTAGGGCACTCTCTGGTGCATATGGGAAGAGGGATGACCCCAAAAGTGCCGGTACCCTATAGACCTAGAGGATATGACCAAGGATTGTGTGTAAACCCAAGTAGGTTCGAGGCCATGAAAGTAACTTTGATATAATGATGATTGCGATATAGAGACATGAGTTGCACGTTTCAACAGAGACTTGAAGGTGTACTGGCGAGGTGGGATGTACCATCCCTACTCTTGGAATAGGAAGAACTCTGTATTTGGACGACCGGCAAATGCTTATTTCTTCTTGTTATGAGAGTGAGAGATAGGACAGTATGCATGCCATACACCAAGGACAAGGATGTTGTGAGTTGGAACGTTGCTATAAGAAATAATGATAGAGATGTGGAAGGAATGATACATGGATGGTTCGCAAACACTATGAGAGGTAGTGTAGCCAGCTTATGAGGATGTTTTATCAGGAACTATCTGGAATTTGCAGATTAACCAAGGTCGAGTTCGATCACAGTGAGTATGAGCTTAGAGTTTCTTGATGAAGACAAACTTAGAGTTTGAGATGAGATGATAAGTAGAATACATGGAAGAGTATGTCTTCAACGTTACTTAATACCGGAGGATGTGAAGTGGTAATGGATGCTCTGGTGGAGATAGAGCTGCCTAGTTTGGCTAGAAGGGAGTTGTTAGGCTAACCCTACGTTTGGAAAGAAGATGTGTTTTGGCTAACACTCAGATGTAATGAGATAGGTTGAACAAGTTAATGATTGTTTGGTTAGTCAGTCTAGTCCTTGATGTAGTGAAAGGATGGTTTAGAGCCTCAGATGCACTTCTCTGAAAGGGAATGTGATGAAACCCTGATTAGAATGGTTTAGGGTTTCCGAGGTATCAAGCTTGGGGGATCATGACACACTGGAGATCATGATTTTAAGATCACCATACACCATGGTATTACTGAGATGGTAGCACTTTGGATGCTTAAGATGAAGATGCGTGTGGCTTGTGGCCATGCATGATAAAGGTAAAGGACGAATACCAGTAACCCAGTGTACCTATATAGAGGATAAAAGAGTCCCTGAAAAGGAATGAGAGTTCATCACTATGGATGATGTGGAAACTCTCCCCTTAACCGAGGAAGATCAATGAGGGTTATGGTAGATCATCTTACCTAGATGACAGGAAAAGAAGAGTACTGTCAAGCGACAGATCATGTTGAACTACTTATAATAGAGAAAGAAATGGTTCAACAACACCATGATGTGAGTTCAAAGAGTTCTTGAACATGATTAGAAGGTTTACTCCCATTAGGAAGAAGTAGGTGCATGAAGAACTCGTTTTAGTACCGTTTATCACCCCTAACTAATGAGTAGTATGATCCAGACTAGAGGGTTTGATGAGAGCAAGTGTGCTTGTTCAGGGTGATACAAAGAGATAGTTCTTAAGATGTGATGTTAACCACCATAGCCTTTATCGGGATGTAAGAAGCTATATAAGGAGGGTGTGTTGGTCACCACTTCATTATAATGTTGTTGGCAAAGGAGGCCTCGTGAAGGTCATAAAAGAACCACAGTGTGTGCAGATAAAGCCGCTTGATCGTGTAATGGCTGAGAGAGAGAGTCGAGGGTGACATGATCACGAGCTAATACAAAGCAGACTAACATGCAGTTCACTGTGGGAGAATATGTGACGTGAAAATCCGACCCCTATAAGCTACAGCTAATAAAGCTGAGTCCCCGATAAATGGGTCCATTTGAGATGGATGGGTGGATATGATTGTGTTTAGCTTTGCCCCGTAGGATAAAATGATGAGTAATGTGTTCCATGAGTCCGATCTAGAGCACTATGTGAGGTACCCAAGCCATGTGTTAAGCCCTGAACCTATTCAGCTTCTGAGAGGTTGAAATATCCTGAGTCACCTATGAGGGTACGATATACCAAGGTAAGAAAGAACTCAGATGGAAGAATATGAGATGATGAAGGTTCTTGGAAAGCACCATGGATAGGGTAAAGCCACATGGTAGCCCTGATGGACATAAGAATGGATTATCCTGTTTGTTTGCTTGCTTGCTAGAATTTTGAGGACAAAATTCTTATAAGAGGGGAAGGATGTTACAACCCCAATTTTGGGTTCATTTGTTGAGAAATATAATTTCTCATATTAAAGATTTTTGAACAAATAAATGATATAATCTATTTTGAATAAATGGATTTCATTCACAATAGCCTTGTTGTTTGATTTGTGGGCTTTATTGGCTATTGGGCCCAATAACAAGGATATTCAATTAATTAATGAATAACTGAGAATTTGAGATAAGAAAGGTGTGGAAACCTCTAGAAGGCAAATCCAAAGAGGATTTCGTGCCTCTTAGATTCCTTGGGTTCCAAGGAGTCCAAAGTTGCAAAGAAAAGGCACTAAGAAAAGAAAATATCAATTAAGTATTTCCTTGTTAATAAAGAAATTGAAAACATTGATGAAATAGGGAAAATATGTGAAAAGAGGTATATTCGAGTTATCTTTAGTGGGATTTCGTATCCCAATGATTCCTAATAATAAATGGAATACTAATGAGGAAAATAAGAGAGAAATAAAGAGAAATCCACAAAAGGGAAATATTTTAATAACAAATAAGCAAGATAATGAGAATGATGCATATTGATGCATTTAAGGATAATGAGTATTCCTTAAAGAGGAATTTAGAAATAATAGAGTTTTGGGATCCAAGGAGTCCCAATGAAGAGGAAAGAAAGAGAAAAATACCAAAATAGCAAAATAAGAAGATAATATGAGTATACCATTAATGTATTACATGGTATTGCTAAAAGAAAGTAATTGTTATAAAAGGAAATAGGATTTCATGCTAATGGTTTAAAAAGAAATAACAAAGAGAATAAGAGGGGTAATTTTCGAAATCCCAATAATCAAAGAAGAAGGAATAATAAAAGAAAGTGTGAAAAGAGAGAGAGAGTTAGCTTTGTAATGAAGGAATCCCTTTCCTATTAGGAAAAGTGTTGTTTTCCTTGTGGGCTAACGTTCATGGGTATGCGTGCCTCCCTATATAAAGAGGGAGAGCCTCTGGGTCGAGTTCCAGAGTAATCCCACGAAATTCTCTCTTCCTCCTTCCTCTTCCATACATGGAAAACCTAGCAAAGGGTGGTTCAGATCCTGGAGCAGGGCAGGGTCGAGGAGGAGTTACAACGGGTGGATACTGCTCTCATGATGGTTGGGGAAAGGTCGATGGACTTCCCTCCACCCTTGCTTGAATGACGTAGCTGCAGCAAGGCTACTTGGACAGTCACGCCTTGCAGGCCGCTCGCACCCAACCGGCCGCCATGGCCATGGGCTAAAGACGTCTAGGAGAGTGTGGAGGGCCTACGGAGGTCAGGGAATGATCTTCCATGAGTTTCGAGCCCTAGCTGAGGAGCAGCAGGAGACCCAAGACCTGCAAGTGCAGCCGCACGTCGTAGGGCTAAGGCGCATGCAAGCAGCCATGTCAGCCGCAACCAGGTGGCGCCCTATATGCGCAGAAGGGCGGCAGACCAAGGGAGGGCGTCGACAGTAGTTTCCTAGGTGTATGGGGGCGAGGGCTGGCCGCGCAAGGCAGTAGTTCGGCGGCTAGGGCGGCAGCAAGCCGCTGGCCCAAGGAATAAGAAAGGAAAAGAAGCGTTGGACGATTATGCCCCTCCGCGGGCTGAAGAAAAAGCAACTAATGCGGGGGAATTTTGGTAATATGGTTATATTTTTCAACCAGCAACGTATTGCATGGAAGGCGCCTACGTGGCAGCTCCTCATTGGCCCAAAAGTAAGTATTTTTACAAAATTCGTAACTAATGAACCGTAGCTCGGATAGATGCGCATTATACATGAAACTTGCTCATAAAATTGAGAGGAATCTAAATAAAATATAATTGGATCATTATTCCTTATGCAATTCGAAAAGTATATAGAGATAATATCTTTAATAGTTTAATCAATGAAAAACCCTAACCTTTGATGATTAATGAGTTAGAAAGGGTTAAATGAGTATATAAAGTTGATATTAGCATGTTAATGATAAAAAGGATCATTAAGATTGGAAAAGGATGAATTTGCATGTAATTAGTTAATTTCGAGTTTAATATGCATGAATAATACTTTAATGGGCCTAGAAACCCTAATGTTGACTAAATCGACTATTAATGGCTTTAATTGATTAATTTCATGATTAAAGTTGGGATATGCTTAATCTAAGCTAATTCGAGCATTAAGTTCTTAATTTGTGGATAAAGGCCCTAAATGTAGTAATTAGGGTTTTCTGATGAATAAAAGATGGAATTAATGGAAAATCGAGTTCGTATGTGAATTGGATCATAATGAACTATGAATTGGTGATAAATATGTATAATGATCTTGTTGTGGATTAAAAGGATAAAAATAGTAGCTTTAATAGAAAAGGCTTAATAAGCTTAATTAATGGTTAATTATGCCTTTAATCCAGAATTGAGAATTTGATGTGGAAATAACTAGGGTTTGTAATCGATTGCGTTAAATTAAGGTTTAAAATAATGAAACCCTAATTTCCAAGGAAACCCTAAAAGTGGAATAGCAATCCTAAGGAATATGAGGATATTGGATAAATATTAATAAAAGGAAATTAGTATATTTATTTCAGGATTGAATTGTGTACTTGCTTGTTCTGGATTACTTGCTTGTTTGGAATATTCCTGCATCTGAGTCTGCCTGACAGGTATGTGGTTACGCTTATGACTACTCGAATTAGTTTTCTGAGTTTTAACGATGTTTCTATCGTGGATTGAATTAAACTGCTGGATGTATTTAATTCATGCAAAGTATAATGTGAATATGACTATCACATAAGAGATATGCCTACTAGCTCAGATCCTAGTCCCCTCTGTAGCTTAATGAGTTGACCTAGTAAAAGGCTACCAATGGGGTAGGCCCATCAGGTCATTAGATGACTTAGTAAATGGCTACCAATGGGGTAGGTCCATCAAGTCACATTGAGTTAGAGATTGGACTACATATGGGTAGTGCCATGCGACTCAACCCTAGATATTGGTCTACCTGTTAGGTAGGATCATGCGGGGTTTAATACAGATCTACCTAGAGAGAGGTGGGATCTTAGTCCACTGCAGGGACAACACAGAGATAGGGGATAGGAAAGGATTCAGTGGTATGGTCTAAAATGTAATCTTGACTGTTAAATGATAATTGGATGATTATTTTGTTATTGTAATTGCATGATTATTTTTTCCCCCACATACCAGCTTCTCTCTGACTGACGTTTTGTTTGTCGGCGTTTTAGGTACAAATGAAAAGGACAAACAGTAAAGTGGCATATGTGGAATTAAATGAGAAGTAATGTGCACAAGAGGATTAGTTAGATTAGTTTCTTCATGGATAGAAGATTAGAAATCCCAGATTTCAAAAGGTAAACAAAGTTTTATTTTATACCAGTTTTCAGTTTAGTTGGTAAAGTTTATTAATTGTTATTGATTATTTGTCGAACCTTTGATCTTGTTAATTGAATAACGGCTCTATCCTTTGGGTCTCCCTTAATTGGGGGTTACCGGGAGGTGGGGTCGTTACAATTGGTATCAGAGCATAGGTTCCTCATCTAATCTTTAATAATTATTAAATTTTACAAATTCCGTAGAACCCAAGGGAGTAATTAGAGGATTATCCGAAAGACAAAGGTGTCTAGAAAAGGATCACGACTGGGGGCTGGCAATATTTTCCTCCGCACCGCTAGTCAGAATACGAGGACTCCCGGATTCGTGTGACTGCCTGGCCAAAGTCTTAGGGTATGAATCGAAATAAGATACCTTTTAGGACTCTCTCATCTTGTTCATCCTTTCTCAACTCAAATTCTGTTAAGGACCTTAAGGATTATGGTTTTCTCTCTTTTCCTCACCCTCTTGAGGTATGGGTAAGGTTGATAAGGATTAAGGAATCCTCCATGAAATTAATAAAAAGCATGTAAATAAGATGTCATGGACATAAGCTTAATAGAATAAGCGTAAAGGAATAGATACATGCTTAGGTCGTATGACATGAGTTGTCATTGCCCTCAGGAGAGATCTGAGGATAGACCTCCTTGGTAGGAGGATGTGTAGAGAGAGAGTTAAGCTTGGAGGTAGAGACCTCCATTAAAAGTAGATGCCTGGCATATCCTTTGAGGATGATGTTAACCTTAACCCTAAGTGAAGGGTAGAGATAGAGATGACATGATGAGTTAGACCGAGTGTTTGGTTGGACATGCCTTGGGATCGTCATGCGAGCCATGAGAGGTTGGATAACCTAGTACCTTTGGCGACCCAACCCTGGAGAGGGTCATGCATGTTTGAGCGAAGGGTAACTCCTTCATGGATGAGGTTAGAGAAGAACCTATAGGGTTGTTACCGGTAGGATATAACTTGTACCCAGAGTGCATCAGTAGTGGTGACATTAAACGAAACCCTAGTCAAGGGATCATGATGGATGGCTTATGAGATAAGCATAAGGGGTTATGGATAACCTTGAGTAAACATAAGTTTGAGTATAGGCTTCATTCAAGTAAGGGCATGCTTAGGAGTTTGATCCTTCATAAAGACATGACCTCTTATAGAGAGGTTGGTTGTAGGATTAGCTCTAGAGAGAGGGAGCAGACCTTAGCCAATAAAGTTGGAAGCCTAAAACCCCGAAACTTGAGAAATAGTGGGACTCGAGAAGGATGCGACCTAAGTGGATGATAATGGTCGCCTCATGCATGATCCCTAGAGGTTGATGATGTCTTGGTTAGCTTGAGAGTAACCAAACCCTAGAGGGAGGATGATGCTTCTGGTACCTAAGGTATAAGTGATTACCTACTAGATGTGATAGAGAGTGCTTTAGACCCTGAGGAGGTTAAGGCACCAGTTGTGAGGCTTTATACCTATTAGTGGTCCAGGAAGAGGAATCAACTCTGAAGTGTTGCTTGAGTAGAAAGATCATGGGGGTACATGACATATCTTGGACATGCTGGATTCCTGGTTAAGAGAATGAGCATGCAGTTGGACACCCGGAGGCGAACCTAGGGTTCCTAGGCCTAAGAGGGGAAGCGGTGAACCCAATGCTCATGTTGAGATTTGAATCTCTATAGTTTTGAGCATGGTACTCTTAATGTGTAGAGGTAAAGGAAAACCCCTTCAGGTAAGGGTATGTTTGATGAACCCCTCACGAATAAGTTGATCTGATGATGAGGAAAGAAAACGAGTGTGACTTAGCATGGTTTCGTAGGTACGCTTGTGCCTTAGTAGTGGTTGGTTTAAGCATGCTCATATGGATGAAAACCTTAAGGATGGTTGTGACCTTGCTATCGCGGGTTGTAGTTTCCTCCCATCCTGGGAGAGGACCCTTTGGTAGGGTGTGTACCAGTTCTGTCAGTTTTGAGGTGACCTGAAGAGGTCTCATAGGATCTTGAGAAGCTAAGTGAAGAGTACATGGTATGAAAATGAACCTATAGGCCCATAGATAACCATCTCTAAGTGCGTGGACGTGTTACCATGGGAGTAACCGGTATGGGGCCTGACCAAGGTAGGCAGGTTGCCATGACCCCTGTGAAGGGATGAAAGTCAGTCACGAATGCAGAAAGAGATGATGAAGGCTTGGGTAAGGTTCTAAGTTAGACCTGTACTATAAGCGAATCCCAAGTCTATCCTAGGGTCAGGTAGGGATAAGACCGATGAAAGACGGAGTTGCCTAATTCCCTAGTTGCACATGACCATAGGGTCGGGAGGTAACAACTATCATTGTCTGAGGGCCATGGGTTAGGAGATTGATCACCTTCATTAACTCATGTGACCCAAAGGGCAAGTGAGTAGGGCACTCTCTGGTGCATATGGGAAGAGGGATGACCCCAAAAGTGCCGGTACCCTATAGACCTAGAGGATATGACCAAGGATTGTGTGTAAACCCAAGTAGGTTCGAGGCCATGAAAGTAACTTTGATATAATGATGATTGCGATATAGAGACATGAGTTGCACGTTTCAACAGAGACTTGAAGGTGTACTGGCGAGGTGGGATGTACCATCCCTACTCTTGGAATAGGAAGAACTCTGTATTTGGACGACCGCCAAATGCTTATTTCTTCTTGTTATGAGAGTGAGAGATAGGACAGTATGCATGCCATACACCAAGGACAAGGATGTTGTGAGTTGGAACGTTGCTATAAGAAATAATGATAGAGATGTGGAAGGAATGATACATGGATGGTTCGCAAACACTATGAGAGGTAGTGTAGCCAGCTTATGAGGATGTTTTATCAGGAACTATCTGGAATTTGCAGATTAACCAAGGTCGAGTTCGATCACAGTGAGTATGAGCTTAGAGTTTCTTGATGAAGACAAACTTAGAGTTTGAGATGAGATGATAAGTAGAATACATGGAAGAGTATGTCTTCAACGTTACTTAATACCGGAGGATGTGAAGTGGTAATGGATGCTCTGGTGGAGATAGAGCTGCCTAGTTTGGCTAGAAGGGAGTTGTTAGGCTAACCCTACGTTTGGAAAGAAGATGTGTTTTGGCTAACACTCAGATGTAATGAGATAGGTTGAACAAGTTAATGATTGTTTGGTTAGTCAGTCTAGTCTTGACGTAGTGAAAGGATGGTTTAGAGCCTCAGATGCACTTCTCTGAAAGGGAATGTGATGAAACCCTGATTAGAATGGTTTAGGGTTTCCGAGGTATCAAGCTTGGGGGATCATGACACATTGGAGATCATGATTTTAAGATCACCATACACCATGGTATTATTGAGATGGTAGCACTTTGGATGCTTAAGATGAAGATGCGTGTGGCTTGTGGCCATGCATGATAAAGGTAATGGACGAATACCAGTAACCCAGTGTACCTATATAGAGGATAAAAGAGTCCCTGAAAAGGAATGAGAGTTCATCACTATGGATGATGTGGAAACTCTCCCCTTAACCGAGGAAGATCAATGAGGGTTATGGTAGATCATCTTACCTAGATGACAGGAAAAGAAGAGTACTATCAAGCGACAGATCATGTTGAACTACTTATAATAGAGAAAGAAATGGTTCAACAACACCATGATGTGAGTTCAAAGAGTTCTTGAACATGATTAGAAGGTTTACTCCCATTAGGAAGAAGTAGGTGCATGAAGAACTCGTTTTAGTACCGTTTATCACCCCTAACTAATGAGTAGTATGATCCAGACTAGAGGGTTTGATGAGAGCAAGTGTGCTTGTTCAGGGTGATACAAAGAGACAGTTCTTAAGATGTGATGTTAACCACCATAGCCTTTATCGGGATGTAAGAAGCTATATAAGGAGGGTGTGTTGGTCACCACTTCATTATAATGTTGTTGGCAAAGGCGGCCTCGTGAAGGTCATAAAAGAACCACAGTGTGTGCAGATAAAGCCGCTTGATCGTGTAATGGCTGAGAGAGAGAGTCGAGGGTGACATGCTCACGAGCTAATACAAAGCAGACTAACATGCAGTTCACTGTGGGAGAATATGTGACGTGAAAATCCGACCCCTATAAGCTACAGCTAATAAAGCTGAGTCCCCGATAAATGGGTCCATTTGAGATGGATGGGTGGATATGATTGTGTTTAGCTTTGCCCCGTAGGATAAAATGATGAGTAATGTGTTCCATGAGTCCGATCTAGAGCACTATGTGAGGTACCCAAGCCATGTGTTAAGCCCTGAACCTATTCAGCTTCTGAGAGGTTGAAATATCCTGAGTCACCTATGAGAGTACGATATACCAAGGTAAGAAAGAACTCAGATGGAAGAATATGAGATGATGAAGGTTCTTGGAAAGCACCATGGATAGGGTAAAGCCACATGGTAGCCCTGATGGACATAAGAATGGATTATCCTGTTTGTTTGCTTGCTTGCTAGAATTTTGAGGACAAAATTCTTATAAGAGGGGAAGGATGTTACAACCCCAATTTTGGGTTCATTTGTTGAGAAATATAATTTCTCATATTAAAGATTTTTGAACAAATAAATGATATAATCTATTTTGAATAAATGGATTTCATTCACAATAGCCTTGTTGTTTGATTTGTGGGCTTTATTGGCTATTGGGCCCAATAACAAGGATATTCAATTAATTAATGAATAACTGAGAATTTGAGATAAGAAAGGTGTGGAAACCTCTAGAATTCAAATCCAAAGAGGATTTCGTGCCTCTTAGATTCCTTGGGTTCCAAGGAGTCCAAAGTTGCAAAGAAAAGGCACTAAGAAAAGAAAATATCAATTAAGTATTTCCTTGTTAATAAAGAAATTGAAAACATTGATGAAATAGGGAAAATATATGAAAAGAGGTATATTCGAGTTATCTTTAGTGGGATTTCGTATCCCAATGATTCCTAATAATAAATGGAATACTAATGAGGAAAATAAGAGAGAAATAAAGAGAAATCCACAAAAGGGAAATATTTTAATAACAAATAAGCAAGATAATGAGAATGATGCATATTGATGCATTTAAGGATAATGAGTATTCCTTAAAGAGGAATTTAGAAATAATAGAGTTTTGGGATCCAAGGAGTCCCAATGAAGAGGAAAGAAAGAGAAAAATACCAAAATAGCAAAATAAGAAGATAATATGAGTATACCATTAATGTATTACATGGTATTGCTAAAAGAAAGTAATTGTTATAAAAGGAAATAGGATTTCGTGCTAATGGTTTAAAAAGAAATAACAAAGAGAATAAGAGGGGTAATTTTCGAAATCCCAATAATCAAAGAAGAAGGAATAATAAAAGAAAGTGTGAAAAGAGAGAGAGAGTTAGCTTTGTAATGAAGGAATCCCTTTCCTATTAGGAAAAGTGTTGTTTTCCTTGTGGGCTAACGTTCATGGGTATGCGTGCCTCCCTATATAAAGAGGGAGAGCCTCTGGGTCGAGTTCCAGAGTAATCCCACGAAATTCTCTCTTCCTCCTTCCTCTTCCATACATGGAAACCCTAGCAAAGGGTGGTTCAGATCCTGGAGCAGGGTAGGGTCGAGGAGGAGTTACAACGGGTGGATACTGCTCTCATGATGGTTGGGGAAAGGTCGATGGACTTCCCTCCACCCTTGCTTGAATGACGTAGCTGCAGCAAGGCTACTTGGACAGTCACGCCTTGCAGGCCGCTCGCACCCAACCGGCCGCCATGGCCATGGGATAAAGACGTCTAGGAGAGTGTGGAGGGCCTACGGAGGTCAGGGAATGATCTTCCATGAGTTTCGAGCCCTAGCTGAGGAGCAGCAGGAGACGCAAGACCTGCAAGCGCAGCCGCACGTCGTAGGGCTAAGGCGCATGCAAGCAGCCATGTCAGCCACAACCAGGTGGCGTCCTATATGCGCAGAGGGGCGACGGACCAAGGGAGGGCGTCGACAGCAGTTTCCTAGGTGTATGGGGGCGAGGGTTGGCCGCGCAAGGCAGTAGTTCAGCGGCTAGGGCGGCAGCAAGCCGCTGGCCCAAGGAAGAAGAAAGGAAAAGAAGCGTTGGATGATTATGCCCCTCCGTGGGCTGAAGAAAAAGCAACTAATGCGGGGGCATTTTGGTAATATGGTTATATTTTTCAACCAGCAACGTATTGCATGGAAGGCGCCTACGTGGCAGCTCCTCATTGGCCCAAAAGTAAGTATTTTTACAAAATTCGTAACTAATGAACCGTAGCTCGGATAGACGCGCATTATACATGAAACTTGCTCAGAAAATTGAGAGGAATATAAATAAAATATAATTGGATCCTGATTCCTTATGCAATTCGAAAAGTATATAGAGATAATATCTTTAATAGTTTAATCAATGAATAACCCTAACCTTTGATGATTAATGAGTTAGAAAGGGTTAAATGAGTATATAAAGTTGATATTAGCATGTTAATGATAAAAAGGATCATTAAGATTGGAAAAGGATGAATTTGCATGTAATTAGTTAATTTCAAGTTTAATATGCATGAATAATACTTTAATGGGCCTAGAAACCCTAATGTTGACTAAATCGACTATTTATGGCTTTAATTGATTAATTTCATGATTAAAGTTGGGATATGCTTAATCTAAGCTAATTCGAGCATTAAGTTCTTAATTTGTGGATAAAGGCCCTAAATGTAGTAATTAGGGTTTTCTGATGAATAAAAGATGGAATTAATGGAAAATCGAGTTCGTATGTGAATTGGATCATAATGAACTATGAATTGGTGATAAATGTGTATAATGATCTTGTTGTGGATTAAAAGGATAAAAATAGTATCTTTAATAGAAAAGGCTTAATAAGCTTAATTAATGGTTAATTATGCCTTTAATCCGGAATTGAGAATTTGATGTGGAAATAACTAGGGTTTGTAATCGATTGCGTTAAATTAAGGTTTAAAATAATGAAACCCTAATTTCCAAGGAAACCCTAAAAGTGGAATAGCAATCCTAAGGAATATGAGGATATTGGATAAATATTAATAAAAGGAAATTAGTATATTTATTTCAGGATTGAATTGTGTACTTGCTTGTTCTGGATTACTTGCTTGTTTGGAATATTCCTGCATCTGAGTCTGCCTGACAGGTATGTGGTTATGCTTATGACTACTCGAATTAGTTTTCCGGGTTTTAACGATGTTTCTATCGTGGATTGAATTAAACTGCTGGATGTATTTAATTCATGCAAAGTATAATGTGAATATGACTATCACATAAGAGATATGCCTACTAGCTCAGATCCTAGTCCCCTCTGTAGCTTAATGAGTTGACCTAGTAAAAGGCTACCAATGGGGTAGGCCCATCAGGTCATTAGATGACTTAGTAAATGGCTACCAATGGGGTAGGTCCATCAAGTCACATTGAGTTAGAGATTGGACTACATATGGGTAGTGCCATGCGACTCAACCCTAGATATTGGTCTACCTGTTAGGTAGGATCATGCGGGGTTTAATACAGATCTACCTAGAGAGAGGTGGGATCTTAGTCCACTGCAGGGACAACACAGAGATAGGGGATAGGAAAGGATTGAGTGGTATGGTCTAAAATGTAATCTTGACTGTTAAATGATAATTGGATGATTATTTTGTTATTGTAATTGCATGATTATTGTTTCCCCCACATACCAGCTTCTCGCTGACCGACGTTTTGTTTGTCGGCGTTTTAGGTACAAATGAAAAGGATAAACAGTAAAGTGGCATATGTGGAATTAAATGAGAAGTAATGTGCACAGGAGGATTAGTTAGATTAGTATCTTCATGGATAGAAAATTAGAAATCCCAGATTTCAAAAGGTAAACAAAGTTTTATTTTATACCAGTTTTCAGTTTAGTTGGTAAAGTTTATTAATTGTTATTGATTATTTGTCGAACCTTTAATCTTGTTAATTGAATAACGACTCTATCCTTCGGGTCTCCCTTAATTGGGGGTTACCGGGAGGTGGGGTCGTTACACCGTCTGTGTGCAATCCCAAATTATATTTAAAGCAAACAAACAGAGGTTGGGGTTTTTCAACCGGATTTCAATCCAGTCCTGCACAGAGTACCGCGTACCAAACGTGCCATAATGGGTATGATGAGTCCAATGGGGATGGGCACCGGTGAATATAGATCTATATGATGGGTCTCTAATGGGGCCCGTAGGATTTGCTGTTCCTAATTAAACAAGGAGCAGGCTACACCTTGTTTAAGATAATGTCATGTATAACCCAAATATAATCTCCACCCTACAAATTCATGAGCAGGGACACATGCAAGTTGATTAATAACGGAGTAGCCTGCTCCTCCCGAAACAAGGAACGACAAAGTCGAACTCCTAATGGGGAGTGTTATAGCCTTGAGGTATTCCTCCGATAGCATAGGATACACTCCACTCTCTGCTAGCCCACGCCTCCATTTGAAAACCTGGCAGCATATGAGAAAGAGAGACATTTATATATTCCAGTGGAAGATGATGCAGTTCACTAAGTTGCCCAAACTAAGGAAATCTTATGATTAGAGCGAGAAGCGGGCGGGACTGCAGCTGAGAGAGCAATTCGATGAAGACAACGCCATATTTGCACCGCTCGAGGAGTGAGGATGCAGAACTAGTCTCAAGAGGTTCTTGGAGGTCCGCCTCGTCGGGTAAGGAAAGGATATTGGCCGCAAGCTTGTCGATTTTAGACCGCAGGTCATCTAAGAGACTAGGGTTTTGAACGGGACTCCCTGTCAAAGGAAGGATCTTTTCCCTGATTTCAGACTGACCTTCGGAGAAATACCCGTTAGAGGAGAAAAGGAGACTGAGGTTTCAAACGGGACTCTCTGTCAAAGGAAGGATCTTTTCCCTGATTTCAGACTAACCTTCGGAGAAATACCCGTCAGAGGAGAAAAGGAGATTGAGGTTTCGAACGGGACTCTCTATCAAAGGAAGGATCTTTTCCCTGATTTCAGACTGACGTTTAGAGAAATACTCGTCAGAGGAGAAAAGGCAACAAGAACCGCGGTCGGATGGGCGCGAGCAAGGTATGAGCTGATAGTAGCGGACGGTAATACTGGGGAGGCGGCTCTAGGGCACTCCAAGCAGCTTTGACTTTACAGCGTGGGAGATCCGGGAGGCCGCTCCGATCATTGTGTGCTTCTAACGTGTCTTGTAGATGACGACGGTGACGATCAGGTGCAAGCCGTCATGCCTTCATTTGGAGACCTAGTCTGGAGAAGGTCACTCGAGAGGGATGGGCACCGGTGAATAGAGATGGATATATCCCCACTAACCCAATAACCCAACTAACCCAACACGTTTCAACCCAAAAAATAATGGGTATGATGAGTCCAATGGGGATGGGCACCGATGAATAGAGATCTTTATGATGGGTCTCTAATGGGGCCCGTAGGATTTGTTGTTCCTAATTAAACAAGGAGCAGGCTGCACCTTGTTTAAGATAATGTCATGTGTAACTCGAATATAATCTCCACCCTACAAATTCATGAGCAGGGACACATGCAAGTTGATTAATAACGGAGTAGCCTGCTCCTCCTGAAACAAGGAACAACAAAGCCGAACTCCTAATGGGGAGTGTTATAACCTTGATGTATTCCTATGGAAACATAGGATACACTCCACTCTCTGCTAGCCCGCGCCTCCATTTGAAAACCTGGCAGCATATGCGAAAGAGAGACGTTTATATATTTCAGTGGAAAATGGTGCAGTTCACTAAGTTGCCCAAACTAAGGAGATCTTACGTTTAGAGCGAGAAGTGGGCGGGACTGCAGCTGAGAGAGCAGTTCGATGAAGACAACACCATATTTGGACCGCTCGAGGAGTGAGGATGCAGAACTAGTCTCAAGGGGTTCTTGGAGGTCCACCTCGTCAGGTAAGGAAAGGATATTGGCCGCAAGTTTGTCGATTTCGGACCGCAGGTTGTCCAAGAGACTGAGGTTTCGAACGGGACTCTCTGTCAAAGATAGGATCTTTTCCCTGATTTCAGACTGACCTTCGGAGAAATATCTGTCAGTGGAGAAAAGGAGACTGAGGTTTTGAACGGGACTCTCTGTCAAAGAAAGGATATTTTCCCTGATTTCAGACTAACCTTCGGAGAAATACCCATCATAGGAGAAAAGGAGACTGAGGTTTCAAACGATACTCTCTGTCAAAGGAAGGATGTTTTCCCTGATTTCAGACTGACCTTCGGAGAAATACCCGTTAGACGAGAAAAGGCGATAGGAACCACGGTCGGATGGGCCCGAGCAAGGTATGAGTTGATAGTAGCGGACGGTAATACTGGGGAGGCGGCTCTAGGGAACTCCAAGCAGCTTTGACTTTACAGTGTGGGAGATCCGGGAGGCCGCTCCGATCATTGTGTGCTTCTGACGTGTCTGGTAGATGACGATGATGACGATCGGGTGCACGCCGTCATGCCTTCATTTGGAGACTTAGTCTGGAGAAGATCACTAGAGAGGGATGTCCACCGATGAATAGAGATGGCAAATATCCCCACTAACCCAATAACCCAACTAACCCAACACGTTTCAACCCAAACAATAATGGGTATGATGAGTCCAATGGGGATGGGCACCGATGAATAGAGATCTGTATGATGGGTCTCTAATGGGGCCCGTAGGATTTGTTGTTCCTAATTAAACAAGGAGCAGGCTGCACCTTGTTTAAGATAATGTCATGTGTAACCCGAATATAATCTCCACCCTACAAATTCATGAGCAGGGACACATGCAAGTTGATTAATAACGGAGTAGCCTGCTCCTCCTGATACAAGGAACAACAAAGCCAAACTCCTAATGGGGAGTGTTATAGCCTTGACGTATTCCTCCGGCAGCATAGGATACACTCCACTCTCTGCTAGCCCGCACCTCCATTTGAAAACCTGGCAGCATATGATAAAGAGAGACATTTTTATATTCCAGTGGAAGATGGTACAGTTCACTAAGTTGCCCAAACTAAGGAGATCTTACGTTTAGAGCGAGAAGCGGGCGGAACTGCAGTTGAGAGCGCAGTTCGACGAAGACAACGCCGAATTTGGACCGCTTGAGGAGTGAGGATGCAGAACTAGTCTCAAGGGGTTCTTGGAGGTCCGCCTCAATGGGTAAGGAAAGGATATTGGCCGCAAGTTTGTTGATTTCAGACCGTAGGTCGTCTAAGAGACTGAGGTTTCGAACGAGACTCTCTGTCAAAGGAAGGATCTTTTCCCTGATTTCAGACTGACCTTCGGAGAAATACCCGTCAGAGGAGAAAAGGAGACTGAGGTTTCGAACGAGACTCTCTGTCAAAGGAAGGATCTTTTCCCTGATTTCAGACTGACCTTCGGAGAAATACCCATCACAGGAGAAAAGGAGACTGAGGTTTCGAACGGAACTCTTTGTCAAAGGAAGGATCTTTCCCTGATTTCAGACTGACCTTCAGAGAATACCCGTCAGAGGAGAAAAGGCGACAGGAACCACGATCGGATTGGCGCGGGCAAGGTATGAGCTGATAGTAGCGGACGGTAATACTGGGGAGGCGACTCCAGGGCACTCCAAGAAGCTTTGACTTTACAGCGCGGGAGATCTGGGAGGCCACTCCGATCATTGTGTGCTTCTGATGTGTCTTGTAGACGACGACGGTGACGATCGGGTGCACGCCATCATGCCTTCATTTGGAGACCTAGTCTGGAGAAGGTCACTCGAGAGGGATGGGCACCAGTGAATAGAGATGGCAAATATCCCCACTAACCCAATAACCCAACTAACCCAACACGTTTGAACCCAAACAATAATGGGTATGATGAGCCCAATGGGGATGGGCATCGGTGAATAGAGATATGTATGTTGAGTCTCTAATGGGGCCCGTAGGATTTGTTGTTCCTAATTAAACAAGGAGAAGGCTGCACCTTGTTTAAGATAATGTCATGTGTAACCCAAATATAATCTCCACCCTACAAATTCATGAGCAGGGACACATGCAAGTTGATTAATAACGGAGTAGCCTGCTCCTCCTGAAATAAGGAACGACAAAGCCGAACTCCTAATGGGGAGTGTTATAGCCTTGATGTATTCCTCCGGTAGCATAGGATACACTCCACTCTCTGCTAGCCCGCGCCTCCATTTGAAAACATGGCAGCATATGAGAAAGAGAGACATTTATATATTCCAGTGGAAGATGGTGCAGTTCACTAAGTTGCCCAAACTAAGGAGATCTTACGTTTAGAGCGAGAAGCGGGTGGGACTGCAGCTGAGAGAGCAGTTCGACGAAGACAATGCCATATTTGGACCGCTTGAGGAGTGAGGATGCAGAACTAGTCTCAAGGGGTTCTTGGAGGTCCGCCTCGCCGGGTAAGGAAAGGATATTGGCCGCAAGTTTGTCGATTTCGGACCGCAGGTCGTCTAAGAGACTGAGGTTTTGAATAGGACTCTCTGTCAAAGGAAGGATCTTTTCCCTGATTTCAGACTGACCTTCGGAGAAATAACCGTCAGAGGAGAAAAGGAGACTGAGGTTTCGAATGGGACTGTCTGTCAAAGGAAGGATCTTTTCCCTAATTTCAGACTGACCTTCAGAGAAATATCCGTCAGAGGAGAAAAGGAGACTGAGGTTTCGAATGGGACTCTCTGTCAAAGGAAGGATCTTTTCCCTGATTTCAGACTGACCTTTAGAGAAATACCCGCCAGAGGAGAAAAGGCGATAGGAACCACGGTCGGATGGGCGCGGGCAAGGTATGAGCTGATAGTAGCGGACGGTAATACTTGGGAGGCGGCTCCAGGGCACTCCAAGCAGCTTTGACTTTACAACGCGGGAGATCCAGGAGGCCGCTCCGATCATTGTGTGTTTCTGATGTGTCTTGTAGACGACGACGGTGACGATCGGGTACACCCCATCATGCCTTCATTTGGAGACCTAGTCTGGAAAAGGTCACTCGAGAGGGATGGGCATCGGTGAATAGAGATGGCAAATATCCCCACTAACCCAATAACCCGACTAACCCAACACGTTTCAACCCAAACAATAATGGGTATGATGAGTCCAATGGGGATGGGCACCGGTGAATAGAGATCTGTATGATGGGTCTCTAATGGGAGCTGTAGGATTTGTTGTTCCTAATTAAACAAGGAGCAGGATGCACCTTGTTTAAGATAATGTCATGTGTAACCCGAATATAATCTCCACCCAACAAATTCATGAGCAGGGACACGTGCAAGTTGATTAATAATGGAGTAGCCTGCTCCTCTTGAAACAAGGAACAACAAAGTCGAACTCCTAATGGGGAGTGTTATAGCCTTGACGTATTCCTCTGGCAGCATAGGATACACTCCACTCTCTACTAGCCCGCGCTTCCATTTGAAAATGTGGCAGCATATGAGAAAGAGAGACGTTTATATATTCCAGTGGAAGATGGTGCAGTTCACTAAGTTGCCCAAACTAAGGAGATCTTACGTTGAGAGCGAGAAGCAGGCAGAACTGCAGCTGAGAGAGCAGTTCGACGAAGACAACGCCATATTTGGACCGCTCGAGGAGTGAGGATGCATAACTAGTCTCAAGGGGTTCTTGGAGGTCTGCCTCGTCGGGTAAGGAAAGGATATTGGCCGCAAGTTTGTTGATTTCAGACCGCAGGTCGTCTAAGAGACTGAGGTTTCGAACAGGACTCTCTGTCAAAGGAAGGATCTTTTCCCTGATTTCAGACTGACCTTCGGAGAAATACCCGTCAGAGGAGAAAAGGAGACTGAGGTTTCGAACGGGACTCTCTATCAAAGGAAGGATCTTTTCCCTAATTTCAGACTGACCTTCGGAGAAATACCCGTCAGAGGAGAAAAGGAGACTAAGGTATCAAACGGAACTCTCTGTCAAAGGAAGGATCTTTTCCCTAATTTCAGACTGACCTTCGGAGAATACCTGTCAGAGGAGAAAAGGCGACAGGAACCACGGTCGGATGGGCGCGGGCAAGGTATGAGCTGATAGTAGCAGATGGTAATACTAGGGAGGCGGCTCCAGGGCACTCCAAGAAGCTTTGACTTTACAACGCGGGAGATCCGGGAGGCCGCTCCGATCATTGTGTGCTTCTGACGTGTCTTGTAGACGACGACGGTGACGATCGGGTGTACGCCATCATGCCTTCATTTGGAGACCTAGTCTGGAGAAGGTCACTCGAGAGGGATGGGCACCGGTGAATAGAGATGGCAAATATCCCGACTAACCCAATAACCCAACTAACCCAACATGTTTCAACCCAAACAATAATGGGTATGATGAGTCCAATGGGGAGGGCACCGGTGAATAGAGATTTGTATGATGGGTCTCTAATGGGGCCCGTAGGATTTGTTGTTCCTAATTAAACAAGGAGAAGGCTGCACCTTATTTAAGATAATGTCATGTGTAACACAAATATAAAGTCTACCCTACAAATTCATGAGCAGGGACACATGCAAGTTGATTAATAACGGAGTAGCCTGCTCCTCCTGAAATAAGGAACAACAAAGCTGAACTCCTAATGGGAGTGTTATAGCCTTGACGTATTCCTCCGGAAACATATGACACACTCCACTCTCTGCTAGCCCGCGCCTCCATTTGAAAACCAGGCAACATTTGAGAAAGAGAGACGTTTATATATTCCAGTGGAACATGGTGCAGTTCACTAAGTTGCCCAAACTAAGGAGATCTTACATTTAGAGCGAGAAGCAGGCGGGACTGCAGCTGAGAGAGAAGTTCGACGAAGACAACACCATATTTGGACCGCTCATGGAGTGATGATGCAGAACTAGTCTCAAGGGGTTTTTGGAGGTCCGCCTCGTCGGGTAAGGAAAGGATATTGGCCACAAGTTTGTCGATTTCGGACTGCAAGTCATCTAAGAGACTGAGGTTTCGAACATGACTCTCTGTCAAAGGAAGGATCTTTTCCCTAATTTCAGATTGACCTTCAAAGAAATACCCGTCAGAGGAGAAAACACTGAGGTTTCAAATGGGACTCTTTGTCAAAGGAAGGATCTTTTCCCTGATTTCAGACTGACCTTCAGAGAAATACCCGTCACAGGAGAAACGGAGACTGAGGTTTCGAACGGGACCCTCTGTCAAAGGAAGGATCTTTTCCCTGATTTCAGACCGACCTTCGGAGAAATACCAGTCAGATGAGAAAAGGTGATAGGAACCGCGGTCGGATGGGCACGGGCAAGGTATGAGCTGATAGTAGCAAACGGTAATACTGGGGAAGCGGCTCCATGGCACTCCAAGCAGCTTTGACTTTACAACGCAGGAGATCCAGGAGGCTGCTCCGATCATTGTGTGCTTCTGACGTGTCTTGTAGACGACGACGGTGATGATCGGGTGCACACCGTCATGCCTTCATTTGGAGACAGAGTCTAGAGAAGGTCACTCAAGAGGGATGGGCACCGGTGAATAGAGATGGCAAATATCCCCACTAACCCAATAACCCAACTAAACCAACACGTTTCAACCCAAACAATAATGGGTATGATGAGTCCAATGGGGATGGGCACCGGTGAATAGAGATATGTATGTTGAGTCTCTAATGGGGCCCGTAGGATTTGATGTTCCTAATTAAACAAGGAGCAAGCTGCACCTTGTTTAAGATAATGTCATGTGTAACCCGAATATAATCTCCACCCTACAAATTCATGAGCAGGGACACATGCAAGTTGATTAATAACGGAGTAGCCTGCTCCTCCTGAAAGAAGGAACGACAAAGCTGAACTCCTAATGGGGTGTGTTATAGCCTTGATGTATTCCTCCGATAGCATAGGATACACTCCACTCTCTGCTAGCCCACACGTCCATTTGAAAACCTGGCAGCATATGAGAAAGAGAGACGTTTATATATTCCAGTGGAAGATGGTGCAGTTCACTAAGTTGCCCAAACTAAGGAGATCTTACGTTTAGAGTGAGAAGCGGGCGGGACTGCAGCTGAGAGAGCAGTTCGACGAAGATGACGCCATATTTGGACCGCTCGAGGAGTAAGGATGCAGAACTAGTCTCAAGGGTTCTTGGAGGTCTGCCTCACCGGGTAAGGAAAGGATATTGGCCGGAAGTTTGTCGATTTTGGACCGCAGGTCGTCTAAGAGGCTGATGTTTCGAATGGGACTCTTTGTCAAAGGAAGGATCTTTTCCCTGATTTCAGACTGACCTTCAGAGAAATACCCGTCAGAGGAGAAAAGGAGACTGAGGTTTCGAACGGGACTCTCTATTAAAGGAAGGATCTTTTCCCTAATTTCAGACTGACCTTTGGAGAAATACCCGTCAGAGAAGAAAAGGAGACTGTGGTTTCGAACGGGACTCTCTGTCAAAGGAAGGATCTTTTCCCTAATTTCAGAATGACCTTTAGAGAAATACCCATCAGAGGACAAAAGGCGACAGGAACCGTGGTCGGATGGGCGCGGGCAAGGTATGAGCTGATAGTAGCGGACGGTAATACTGGGGAGGCGGCTCCAGGGCACTCCAAGCAGCTTTGACTTTATAGCGCGGGAGATCCGGGAGGCCGCTATGATCATTGTGTTCTTCTGACGTGTCTTATAGACGACGACGGTGACGATCGGGTACACCCCGTCATGCCTTCATTTGGAGACCTAGTGTAGAGAAGGTCACTCGAGAGGGATGGGCACCGGTGAATAGAGATGGCAAATATCCCCACTAACCCAATAACCCAACTAACCCAACACGTTCCAACCCAAACAATAATGGGTATGATGAGTCCAATAGGGATGGGCACCAGTGAATAGAGATCTGTATGATGGGTTGCTAATGGGGCCCGTAGGATTTGCTATTCCTAATTAAACAAGGAGCAAGCTGCACCTTGTTTAAGATAATGTCATGTGTAACCCGAATATAATCTCCACCCTACAAAATTCATGAGCACGGACACGTGCAAGTTGATTAATAATGGAGTAGCCTGCTCCTTCTGAAACAAGGAACGACAAAGCCGAACTCCTAATGGGGAGTGTTATAGCCTTGACGTATTCCTTCAACAGCATAGGATACACTCCACTCTGTGCTAGCCTGCGCCTCCATTTGAAAACCTGGCAGCATATGAAAAAGAGAGACGTTTATATATTCTAGTGGAAGATGGTGCAGTTCACTAAGTTGCCCAAACTAAGGAGATCTTACGTTTAGAGCGAGAAGCGGGAGGGACTGCAGCTGAGAGAGCAGTTCGACAAAGACAACGCCATATTTGGACCGCTCGAGGAGTGAGGATGCAGAACTAGTCTCAAGGGGTTCTCGGAGGTCCGCCTCGCCGGGTAAGGAAAGGATATTGGCCGCAAGTTTGTCGATTTTAGACCGCAGGTCGTCTAAGAGACTGAGGTTTTGAATGGGACTCTCTGTCAAAGGAAGGATCTTTTCCCTGATTTCAGACTGACCTTCGGAGAAATAACCGTTAGAGGAGAAAAGGAGACTGAGGTTTTGAATGGGACTCTCTGTCAAAGGAAGGATCTTTTCCCTAATTTCAGACTGACCTTCAGAGAAATATCCGTCAAAGGAGAAAAGGAGACTGAGGTTTTGAATGGGACTCTCTCTCAAAGGAAGGATCTTTTCCCTGATTTCAGACTGACCATTAGAGAAATACCTGCCAGAGGAGAAAAGGTGACAGGAACCGCGGTCGGATGGGCACGGGCAAGGTATGAGCTAATAGTAGCGGACGGTAATACTGGGGAGGCGGATCCAGGGCACTCCAAGCAGCTTTGACTTTACAGCGCGGTAGATCCGGGAGGCCGCTCTGATCATTGTGTGATTCTGACGTGTCTGGTAGATGACGACGGTGACGATCAGGTACACCCCATCATGCCTTCATTTGGAGACCTAGTATGGAGAAGGTCACTCGAGAGGGATGGGCATCGGTGAATAGAGATGGCAAATATCCCCACTAACCCAATAACCCAACTAACCCAACACGTTTCAACCCAAACAATAATGGGTATGATGAGTCCAATGGGGATGGGCACCGGTGAATAGAGATCTGTATGATGGGTCTCTAATGGGGGCCGTAGGATTTGTTGTTCCTAATTAAACAAGGAGCAGGCTGCACCTTGTTTAAGATAATGTCATGTGTAACCCGAATATAATCTCCACCCTACAAATTCATGAGCAGGGACACGTGCAAGTTGATTAATAATGGAGTAGCCTGCTCCTCTTGAAACAAGGAACAACAAAGTCGAACTCCTAATGGGGAGTGCTATAGCCTTGACGTATTCCTCTGGCAACATAGGATACACTCCACTCTCTACTAGCCCGCGCTTCCATTTGAAAACGTGGCAACATATGAGAAAGAGAGACGTTTATATATTCCATTGGAAGATGGTGCAGTTCACTAAGTTGCCCAAACTAAGGAGATCTTACGTTAAGAGCGAGAAGCAGGTGGAACTGCAGCTGAGAGAGCAGTTCGACGAAGACAACGCCATATTTGGACCGCTCGAGGAGTGAGGATGCATAACTACTCTCAAGGGGTTCTTGGAGGTCTGCCTCGTTGGGTAAGGATTGGCCGCAAGTTTGTTGATTTCAGACCGCAGGTCGTCTAAGAGACTGAGGTTTCGAACATGACTCTCTATCAAAGGAAGGATCTTTTCCCTAATTTCAGACTGACCGTCGGAGAAATACCCGTCAGAGGAGAAAAGGAGACTGAGGTTTCAAACGGGACTCTCTATCAAAGGAAGGATCTTTTCCCTAATTTCAGACTGACCTTCGGAGAAATAACCGTCAGAGGAGAAAAGGAGACTAAGGTATCGAACGGAACTCTCTATCAAAGGAAGGATCTTTTCCCTAATTTCAGACTGACCTTCGGAGAATACCTGTAAGAGGAGAAAAGGCGACAGGAACCACGGTCGGATGGGCGCGTGCAAGGTATGAGCTGATAGTAGCGGACGATAATACTGGGGAGGCGGCTCCAGGGCACTGCAAGAAGCTTTGACTTTACAACGCGGGAGATCCGGGAGGCCGCTCCGATCATTGTGTGCTTCTGACGTGTCTTGTAGACGACGACAGTGACGATCGAGTGCACGCCGTCATGCCTTCATTTGGAGACCTAGTCTGGAGAAGGTCACTCGAGAGGGATGGGCACCAGTGAATAGAGATGGCAAATATCCCCACTAACCCAATAACCCAACTAACCCAACATGTTTCAACCCAAACAATAATGGGTATGATGAGTCCAATGGGGATGGGCACCGGTGAATAGAGATTTGTATGATGGGTCTCTAATTGGGCCCGTAGGATTTGTTGTTCCTAATTAAACAAGGAGAAGGCTGCACCTTGTTTAAGATAATGTAATGTGTAACACAAATATAAAGTCCACCCTAGAAATTCATGAGCAGGGACACGTGCAAGTTGATTAATAATGGAGTAGCCTGCTCCTCCTGAAATAAGGAACAACAAAGCCGAACTCCTAATGGGGAGTGTTATAGCCTTGACGTATTTCTCCGGAAACATATGATACACTCCACTCTCTGCTAGCCCGCGCCTCCATTTGAAAACCAGGCAACATTTGAGAAAGAGAGACGTTTATATATTCCAGTGGAACATGGTGCAGTTCACTAAGTTGCCCAAACTAAGGAGATCTTACATTTAGAGCGAGAAGCAGGCAGGACTGCAGCTGAGAGAGAAGTTCGACGAAGACAACACCATATTTGGACCGCTCGTGGAGTGAGGATGCAGAACTAGTCTCAAGGGGTTTTTGAAGGTCCGTCTCATCGGGTAAGGAAAGGATACTGGCCACAAGTTTGTCGATTTCGGACCGCAAGTCATCTAAGAGACTGAGGTTTCGAACGTGACTCTCTTTCAAAGGAAGGATCTTTTCCCTAATTTCAGATTGACCTTCAGAGAAATACCCGTCAGAGGAGAAAAAGACTGAGGTTTCGAATGGGACTCTCTGTCAAAGGAAGGATCTTTTCCCTGATTTCAGACTGACCTTCAGATAAATACCCGTCAGAGGAGAAACGAAGACTGAGGTTTCGAACGGGACCCTCTGTCAAAGGAAGGATCTTTTCCCTGATTTCAGACTGACCTTTGGAGAAATACCCGTCAGATGAGAAAAGGTGATAGGAACCACGGTCGGATGGGCACGGGCAAGGTATGAGCTGATAGTAGCAGATGGTAATACTGGGGAGGTGGCTCCATGGCACTCCAAGCATCTTTGACTTTACAGCACGGGAGATCCAGGAGGCTGCTCCAATCATTGTGTGCTTCTGATGTGTCTTGTAGATGACGACGGTGATGATCGGGTGCACACCGTCATGCCTTCATTTGGAGACATAGTCTAGAGAAGGTCACTCGAGAGGGATGGGCACCGGTGAATAAAGATGGCAAATATCCCCACTAACCCAATAACCCAACTAAACCAACACGTTCCAACCCAAACAATAATGGGTATGATGAGTCCAATAGGGATGGGCACCAGTGAATAGAGATCTGTATGATGGGTTGCTAATGGGGCCCGTAGGATTTGCTATTCCTAATTAAACAAGGAGCAAGCTGCACCTTGTTTAAGATAATGTCATGTGTAACCCGAATATAATCTCCACCCTACAAAATTCATGAGCACGGACACGTGCAAGTTGATTAATAATGGAGTAGCCTGCTCCTTCTGAAACAAGGAATGACAAAGCCGAACTCCTAATGGGGAGTGTTATAGCCTTGACGTATTCCTTCAGTAGCATAGGATACACTCCACTCAGTGCTAGCCTGCGCCTCCATTTGAAAACCTGGCAGCATATGAGAAAGAGAGACGTTTATATATTCTAGTGGAAGATGGTGCAGTTCACTAAGTTGCCCAAACTAAGGAGATCTTACGTTTAGAGCGAGAAGCGGGAGGGACTGCAGCTGAGAGAGCAGTTCGACGAAGACAACGCCATATTTGGACCGCTCGAGGAGTGAGGATGCAGAACTAGTCTCAAGGGGTTCTTGGAGGTCCGCCTCGCCGGGTAAGGAAAGGATATTGGCCGCAAGTTTGTCGATTTTGGACCGCAGGTCGTCTAAGAGACCGAGGTTTTGAATGGGACTCTCTGTCAAAGGAAGGATCTTTTCCCTGATTTTAGACTGACCATCGGAGAAATAACCGTCAGAGGAGAAAAGGAGACTGAGGTTTCGAATGGGACTCTCTGTCAAAGGAAGGATCTTTTCCCTAATTTCAGACTGACCTTCAGAGAAATATCCGTCAGAGGAGAAAAGGAGACTGAGGTTTCGAACGGGACTCTCTGTCAAAGGAAGGATCTTTTCCCTGATTTCAGACTGACCTTTAGAGAAATACCCGCCAGAGGAGAAAAGGCGACAGGAACCGCGGTCGGATGGGCGCGGGCAAGGTATGAGCTGATTGTAGCGGACGGTAATACTGGGGAGGCAGCTCCAGCACACTCCAAGCAGCTTTGACTTTACAGCGCGGGAGATCCGGGAGGCCGCTCCGATCATTGTGTGTTTCTGACGTGTCTTGTAGACGATGACGGTGACGATCAGGTACACCCCATCATGCCTTCATTTGGAGACCTAGTCTGCAGAAGGTCACTCGAGAGGGATGGGCATCGGTGAATAGAGATGGCAAATATCCCCACTAACCCAATAACCCAACTAAACCAACACGTTTCAACCCAAACAATAATGGGTATGATGAGTCCGATGGGGATGGGCACCGGTGAATAGAGATATGTATTTTGAGTCTCTAATGGGGCCCGTATGATTTGATGTTCCTAATTAAACAAGGAGCAGGCTGCACCTTGTTTAAGATAATGTCATGTGTAACCCGAATATAATCTCCACCCAAAAAATTCATGAGCAGGGACACATGAAAGTTGATTAATAACGGAGCATCTTGCTCCTCCTGAAACAAGGAATGACAAAGCCGAACTCCTAATGGGGAGTGTTATAGCCTTGATGTATTCCTCCGATAGCATAGGATACACTCCACTCTCTGCTAGACCACGCTTCCATTTGAAAACCTGGAAGCATATGAGAAAGAGAGACGTTTATATATTCCAGTGGAAGATGGTGCAGTTCACTAAGTTTCCCAAACTAAGGAGATCTTACGTTTAGAGTGAGAAGTGTGCGGGACTACAGCTGAGAGAGCAGTTCGACGAAGACAACGCCATATTTGGACCGCTCGAGGAGTGAGGATGCAGAACTAGTCTCAAGGGGTTCTTGGAGGTCTGCCTCACCGGGTAAGGAAAGGATATTGGCTGGAAGTTTGTCGATTTTGGACCACTGGTCGTCTGAGAGACTGATGTTTCGAATGGGACTCTCTGTCAAAGGAAGGATCTTTCCCTAATTTCAGACTGACCTTCAGAGAAATACCCGTCAGAGGAGAAAAGGAGACTGAGGTTTCAAACGGGACTCTCTGTCAAAGGAAGGATCTTTTCCCTAATTTTAGACTGACCTTCGGAGAAATACCCGTCAGAGGAGAAAAGGAGACTGAGGTTTCGAACGAGACTCTCTGTCAAAGGAAGGATCTTTTCCCTGATTTTAGACTGACCTTTAGAGAAATACCCTTTAGAGGAGAAAAGGCGACAGGAACCACGGTCGGATGGGCGCGGGCAAGGTATGAGCTGATAGTAGCGGACGGTAATACTGGGGAGGCAGCTCCAGCGCACTCCAAGCAGCTTTGAATTTACAGCGCGGGAGATCCGGGAGACCGCTCCGATCATTGTGTGCTTCTGACGTGTCTTGTAGACGACGACGGTGACGATCGGGTACACCCCGTCATGCCTTCATTTGGAGACCTAGTCTAGAGAAGGTCACTCGAGAGGGATGGGCACCGGTGAATAGAGATGGCAAATATCCCCACTAACCCAATAACCCAACTAACCCAACACGTTCCAACCCAAACAATAATGGGTATGATGCGTCTAATGGGGATGGGCACCAGTGAATAGAGATCTGTATGATGGGTCTCTAATGGGGCCCGTAGGATTTGTTGTTCCTAATTAAACAAGGAGCAAGCTGCACCTTGTTTAAGATAATGTCATGTGTAACCCGAATATAATCTTCACCCTACAAAATTCATGAGCACGGACACGTGCAAGTTGATTAATAATGGAGTAGCCTGCTCCTCCAGAAATAAGGAACGGCAAAGCCAAACTTCTAATGGGGAGTGTTATAGCCTTGACGTATTCCTTCAGCAGCATAGGATACACTCCACTCTCTGCTAGCCCGCACCTCCATTTGAAAACCTGGTAGCATATGAGAAAGAGAGACGATTATATATTCTAGTGGAAGATGGTGCAGTTCACTAAGTTGCCCAAACTAAGGAGATCTTACGTTTAGAGCGAGAAGCGGGCAGGAGTGCAGCTGAGAGAGCAGTTCGACGAAGACAATGCCATATTTGGACCGCTCGAGGAGTGAGGATGCAGAACTAGTCTCAAGGGGTTCTTGGAGGTCTACCTCGTCGGGTAAGGAAAGGATATTGGCCGCAAGTTTGTCGATTCGGACCGCAGGTCGTCCAAGAGACTGAGGTTTCGAACGAGACTCTCTATCAAAGGAAGGATCTTTTCCTTGATTTCAGACTGACCTTCGAAGAAATACCCGTCAGAGGAGAAAAGGAGACTGAGGTTTCCAATGAGACTCTCTGTCAAATGAAGGATCTTTTCCCTGATTTCAGACTGACCTTCGGAGAAAAACCTATCAGAGGAGAAAAGGAGACCGAGGTTTCAAACGGGACTCTTTATCAAAGGAAGGATCTTTTCCCTGATTTCAGACTGACCTTTGGAGACATACCCGTCAGAGGAGAAAAGGAAATAGGAACCGCAGTCGGCTGGGTGCGGGAAAGGTATGACTGATAGTAGCGGACAGTAATACTGTGGAGGCGGCTCCAGGGCACTCCAAGAAGCTTTGACTTTACAGCGCGGGAGATCCGGGAGGCCGCTCTGATTATTGTGTGCTTCTGACGTGTCTTGTAGATGACGACGGTGACGATCGGGTGCACGCCGTCATGCCTTCAATTGGAGACCTAGTCTGGAGAAGGTCACTCGAGAGGGATGGGCACCGGTGAATAGAGATAGCAAATATCCCCACTAACCCAATAACCCAAATAACCCAACACGTGTCAACCCAAACAATAATGGGTATGATGAGTCCAATGGGGATGGGCATCGGTGAATAGAGATCTGTATGATGGGTCTCTAATGGGGCCCGTAGGATTTGCTGTTCCTAATTAAACAAGATGCAAGCTGCACCTTGTTTAAGATAATGTCATGTGTAACCCGAATATAATCTCCACCCTACAAATTCATGAGAAGGGACACGTGCAAGTTGATTAATAACGGAGTAGCCTGCTCCTCCTGAAACAAGGAACAACAAAGCCAAACTCCTAATGGGGAGTGTTATAGCCTTGACGTATTCCTCCGCTAGCATAGGATACACTCCACTCTCTACTAGCCCGCGCCTCCATTTGAAAACCTGGCAGCATATGAGAAAGAGAGACGTTTACATATTCCAGTGGAAGATGGTGCAGTTCACTAAGTTGCCAAAACTAAGGAGATCTTACGTTTAGAGCGAGAAGCGGGCGGAACTGCAGCTGAGAGAGTAGTTCGACATTGACAACGCCATATTTGGACCGCTCGAGGAGTGAGGATGCAGAACTAGTCTCAAGGGGTTCTTGGAGGTCTGCCTCATCGGGTAAGGAAAGGATATTGGCCACAAGTTTGTCGATTTCGGACCGCAGGTCGTCTAAGAGACTGAGGTTTTGAATGGGATTCTCTATCAAAGGAAGGATCTTTTCCCTAATTTCAGACTGACCTTCGGAGAAATACCCGTCAGAGGAGAAAAGGAGACTGAGGTTTCGAACGGGACTCTCTGTCAAAGGAAGGATCTTTTCCCTGATTTCAGATTGAACTTCGGATAAATACCCGTCAGAGGAGAAAAGGAGACTGTGGTTTTGAACGAGACTCTCTATCAAAGGAAGGATCTTTTCCCTGATTTTAGACTGACCTTCGGAGAAATACCCGTCAGAGGAGAAAAGGTGACAGAAACCGCGGTCCGATGGGCGCAGGCAAGGTATGACCTGATAGTAGTGGACGGTAATACTGGGGAGGCTGCTCCAGGGCACTCCAAGCAACTTTGACTTTACAACGCGGGAGATCCGGGAGGCCGCTCCAATCATTGTGTGCTTCTGATGTGTCTTGTAGACGACGACGGTGAGGATCGGGTGCATGCCATCAAGCCTTCATTTGGGGACCTAGTCTGAAGAAGGTCACTCGAGAGTGATGGGTACCGGTGAATAGAGATGGAAAATATCCCCACTAACCCAATAAACCAACTAACCCAACACGTTTTAACCCAAACAATAATGGGTATGATGAGTCCAATGGGGATGGGCATCGGTGAATAGAGATCTGTATGATGGGTCTCTAATGGGGCCCGTAGGATTTGTTGTTCCTAATTAAACAAGGAGCAGGTTGCACCTTGTTTAAGATAATGTCATGTGTAACCCGAATATAATCTCCACCCTACAAATTCATGAGCAGGGACACGTGCATGTTGATTAATAACGGAGTATCCTTCTCCTCCTGAAACAAGGAACAACAAAGTCGAACTCCTAATGGGGAGTGTTATAGACTTGACGTATTCCTCCGACAACATTCGATACACTCCACTCTCTGCTAGCCCGCGCCTCCATTTGAAAACCTGGCAGCATATGAGAAAGAGAGACATTTATATATTACAGTGGAAGATGGTGCAGTTCACTAAGTTGTCAAAACTAAGGAGATCTTACGTTTAGAGTGAGAAGCGGGCGGGACTGCAGCTGAGAGAGCAGTTTGATGAAGACAATGCCATATTTGGACCGCTTGAGGAGTGAGGATGTAGAACTAGTCTCAAAGGGTTCTTGGAGGTCTGCCTCATCGGGTAAGGAAAGGATATTGGCCGTAAGTTTGTCGATTTCAGACCGCAGGTCATCTAAGAGACTGAGGTTTCGAATGGGACTCTCTGTCAAGGAAGGATCTTTTCCCTGATTTCAGACTGACCTTTCAGAGAAATACCCATCAGAGGAGAAAAGGAGACTGAGGTTTCGAACGGGACTCTCTGTCAAAGGAAGGATCTTTTCCCTGATTTCAAACTGACATTCGGAGAAATACCCGTCAGAGGAGAAAAGGAGACTGAGGTTTCGAACAGGACTCTCTATCAAAGGAAGGATCTTTTCCCTGATTTCAGACTGACCTTCAGAGAAATACCCGTCAGAGGAGAAAAGGTGACAGGAACTGCGGTCGGATGGGTGCGGGGAAGGTATGAGCTGATAGTAGCGGATGGTAATACTGGGGAGGCGGCTCCAGGGCACTCCAAGTAGCTTTGACTTTCAACGCGGGAGATCCGGGAGGTCGCTCCGATCATTGTGTGCTTCTGATGTGTCTTGTAGATGACGACGGTGATGATCAGGTGCATGCCGTCATGCCTTCATTTGGAGACCTAGTCTGAAGAAGGTCACTCGAGAGTGATGGGCATCGGTGAATAGAGATGGAAAATATCCCCACTAACCCAATAACCCAACTAACCCAACACGTTTCAACCCAAACAATAATGGGTATGATGAGTCCAATGGGGATGGGCACCGGTGAATAGAGATCTGTATGATGGTTCTCTAATGGGGCCCGTAGGATTTGCTATTCCTAATTAAACAAGGAGCATGCTGCACCTTGTTTAAGATAATGTCATGTGTAACCCGAATATAATCTCCACCCTACAAATTCATGAGCAGGGACACGTGCAAGTTGATTAATAACGGAGTAACCTGCTCCTCCTGAAACAAGGAACAAAAAAGCTGAACTCCTAATGGGGAGCTTGTACCAGGATAAGTTATTTTGCCTAACCCCATTATTCCCCGTTACTCCCCATTAACACGTTATGTAGGTCATCCCCTCCCCTTTCCCCCCACCCTCGAATCGTGATCCCTGGCGGCGGTTCCGACTATGCCTAGGTCCCAATTCTTCCACCCTTCCACAGACGTCAGAGGTGCCATGCTCGATGCTAGAAGGAGCCTCCAAGCTACCACACCAAGTAGGAGACGACGTTGAGACCCCATGTGAACGAGGTGCCATCAAGAGGCACCTCCCCATTAGGAGAGGCACTACATCAGGCTCAGTAGATCGGATTGAGGTTTCTAGTAGCTATCTGTCAAAAGAGTTTGGGAGTGGTAGGATTGACAAGGACAAACTCTATGAATTTGGTGAACATTGACGCCAATAGGGTAGATGCACAATGTTGTCCCTGTCCCAGTGAAGATAGGCTTGGGATTGTCCATCATCTTCGGCCTCTATTCTTCATCTTTTGCTTTCTCCTGATCGAATGCTAAGAAGGCGGAAGAAAATTTCTAATGAGATGTTACTCTGTAATGCGCATGTGGTGTTCGATTAAATGCATGTATCTGTAGAGTTTGATTACAAAGTCGTACGAAATTCTGTAATGAAAATGATTTCGTTAGTTATTTTGTGAAGTAGAAAAAGATTTACAAGTACTCAAGTGCATACATAATGTCATTGTTTACGTTACGTGAGTGGTTATTTAAAGTACATGTATAAGTTATGTATTCAAATAATGTACTATGTTGGAAATTATAATTTGAATTAGTGCATATATTTTGACAAATAGATATATACCAGAATTTACGATAGATTCATTCACATGGAGAACTTTGTATTATTTTGCATTTTGCTGCAATTTAATATAAATGGGTCATATTGGGTCCCCATTACCATTTGGGTTGGGGATGGGTATTTGCTCTTCCAACTTTTTTTCTAATGGGTTGGGTATGGGTCACACAAAAAATAAATGGGTTAAATGGGTTAGGGTATGGGTTCCCCAAACCCGCCCATTTAACCCATTTAGGGTATATTTTGCAAGTTAAAATTCACTAATTAGAAACTAGCCCGGAGCTAAGGAGTAGGGAGATCCTCCATACATATGTCAACCTCGTTGTTAAGCCATACAAATATATATAATATAAATATAAATACATAATAAACGAAAGAAAATGCATAGTTTCTGTCTTCCATGCATGAATCCATTCCATTGGATGACATGAGTACAATCTAGTTAGGGTTGTTAAAATTATGTCCAAATCAATTGATTTCCAAATAGGTGGACCTAACTCGGTATGTGTTTGGGATTTTTCAGTTCATATCATTCCAAGTGATGATGTTGATGTCTAAATTGAATTGAATTGGTTCTAGGCTGACGAATATGGCCATTCGAACTCTTTTAAGGGTGCAAATTGATGTACAATATGAGCTATAATAGTTAAATGCTTGTGTAATTTCCTAAAAGGGCAACAAGTAGAATAATGACTAATTTCGTTGCAATAGTTGCATGTGCCCATAGTCTTGGAACTAGATGATTCTTCATGGAAGATTGGAGGTCCTTTACCTTTGTTGTTCCGTTGACTACCATCATACCCTAAACCATGTCTACCAATTTGTTTACTAGTATGGTGTAGGATATCATTAATATTCTTTTTACCAACTAAAAATATTTGCAAAGAAGGTCTCAAACTATCATTATCATGCATAATAGAAGCAATAGTAGAAGACAAATGATTTGTATTATCTCTAGCATGCAAAAGATCATTTTCTATGAAAAGATCTTTGGTCAAATAAGAATATCTATTAATATGAAGAGCAGCAACACTTTTCTCTCTACTCGTAAAACTAGAACAAAATTCAAGAGCATTGATTTTAGCAAGCAAGGAAGCATTTTCATTTTCAAGCAAAGCAATCTTAGCAAGATGAAGACCATTTTCATATTCATATTAGATTATTATCATCATCAACAACAACAACTAAGCCTTGATCCCAACTATGTTGGGGTCAGCTACATGGATCCTTCTTTTCCATTCAGCTCTATCATGGGTCATATTTTGGCTGAGATGTAGAGATTCAAAATCTCTCTTTATAATCTCTTCCCATGTTAATTTAGGTCTTTCTCTTTTTCTATTAATTGTGCTTGCCTCAATAGTATTGATTTGTATAGGCGCATTAGTCGGTCTGCGTTGCACATGTCCATATCATTTGAGTCTGCCCTCGCGCAACTTGTCCCCAATGCTCCCAAATGCTTGTCGGACAAAACCAATGTTGAATTAGTTTTTTATATACCTCTAGATTTAGTTAATATCATTTCAATCAAGTAGGTCCATGGGTTTGTGCCTCCATTTAGCCATTAAGAACCCATGTCTAGCCTCCTTATTTTCTGTGGGTGATTGAGTTTTTATAGGGTTTTGTTCATCTAATTAGATGTAATCAGATGGTCATGGCTATTAATATATGTTGTATGTTATATATTTGCACACATATTAACCTTCATTATAGATTTCTCAATCATGTGTCCATTTTATGAAAAAAGGAAATACCCCACAAAGGAGTGTTGTGGTGGCAATCATATCATGGTAAGAAATAAGAGATATGGCATGAAGTGGTGGTTCAAAACCCCTACCCCCACTAGGGTTGTGGATGTAAGGATCAATGCCTAGATCGGTCGGGTACAACAAAGGGATGGTGTCGCTTGGGCCTTCTAGGCGCAAGTGAATTCCAACGAGCCTTTCTTGAGCCGTTTGCACTGGAACTATGGTGAAAGGTGATGACTTTTCTTCCCTGAGTTGTGTTCATTCCAAGAGCAACAGAGTTACCTCGAAACCAGCTTACTCGATAGTACAATTTGTCTTCCTTGAGATGATTTTCTACACAACTTTTCTTGTGGTCTTCCCCTTTCGGGTTCTTGCCTCACCTTCTACTAACTTCATGTCCTGTTTAGTGAAAGGCGACATGGGTCTCCGGTCCCAGTGGCTGCCCTTGGCGGCTAAGGTTTTCCAACCCTAGTCTCTATTTCCTACTGTCATGTTCCCTCCTGGGAGCGAACTCGGTGATGAAAAATGGAGAGTTTGCTTGAGAGAGAGGGAGTAGGAGTTTGTTTGAGAGTGATAGTATGATTTATGGGAGAGAGAATGTGTATGAGAGGGAAGAGAATATAAGAGATAGTGAGAGCGAGAGATTTTATATAAGAGTGATGAAACTGTATGAGAGAGAGATTTGATGAGACTATATGAGAGAGATTGCATGTGAGAGAGGTTGCATGAGAGAAAGAGTTTTTTGGGTGTTGTTTTCTGTAGTGGTTTGCCTATGACGGAAGGTGGGTTATATTCCATATCTCTTGGATTTTTAGAAAAAGGATAGGTGTGATGACCCAACAACCGAATCACCACGAGTAATTACGCGGAATGACCATTAGCAACGGATTAATGAAAATCACTAAAAATTTGAAACTATTTTACAAAGAGATCCATTGCTAGGAAACTCTTAAAGAAAGAACCAAAGCAATATATACATCATAGTTCACATTGTACATATATTGTACCATCTTATCTCGAGGATATCATATATCGATTGCTTTGCCCAAACATATATATAAGCAACATAAAACCTCGAGGCATACAAGCCAAAATCTCATATTGTTTATAAAACCATTATGTACTAACTCCTAAAGACCTGAGAGTACAGAGATGACACATAGGACTTCTACCTACAAGACACGACATATAGCACACTCGACCTGAGTTGTTAGTGTTGTCCCTGTTGATGTTGTCCTTCCTGTATAGTACAGTCTCTACCTCCTCGTTTGCATCCACCTAAAAATGTTGGGACCAACAAAGTGAGACAAAAGTCCCCACAAGAGATATAACTCTCTGCCAACAATGTTATTATCACAAGTATACAGTATAAAACTTAGCAGTGGATCGTTTATAATAATAATCAAGATTAATCACTGTTTATAAGCATAATAAATCAATATCATCTTTTAAAGCAATGCAACTATCTAAGATAGATCAATAAATAATCTATTCACTTTATAAGGAATACGAAGAACACATATAACTTTTATCCATTTAAGATGTATAAAAGTAATGTAACATCAACCAATGTTTCTGTATTCAATCCTTAAGCAAATATGCTACACGGTTGATTACATATTTATAATCACACTTATGCCCAGAGAGATGAGGTATACCGCTCATGCTCCAACCGACCACCGCTTAGTTGAAATCGATACCATACAAGGTCAATAGAAGAGTCGGCTGCCAAGACCTCACCCATCTCGGTCAGTACGAGACCACTAGTGGCATCTTCGCTATAGAGCTACAACTGTAGCATGCACTCTCTTCGGGGTATAGTGGCATCTTCGCTATAGAGCTACAACTGTAGCATGCACTCTCTTCGAGGAGATCACCCAGCAACCCCGATACATTTTCATCAGGGTGATTACACAACAACCCTAGTATTCCTTAGGGAGATTGCACATCAATCCCTATCTGGACGTAAGGATATGTTCGTCCATCACCCATACATATTCAAAAATATGCACTCCGAGTTAAACTCGTTTCACCATTCAACAAATCCTGACACTGATCGATTGGATCTATGGCCAGGGAAACTACATGATAAGGTTCTACTTGATTAATTAGGTGCATTACAATATCTTTTAGCATCAACCAAGTTATAAGCATTAATTATAACAGACGATGCTATAAAGAAAGGTGTAAAATATTTATCAAGTACTTTCATAATCTTTGGAACACATTGAATGCATAACACTCGGAATCTCAGACCCTTATCACATTACTGGGAATTCTCATCCCTTAACATTATCATCATCATGATTGCTAGATCTGGTTATTCAAACCCATAGTTCATCATTGAACATTGTCACCTCTTATCAGGTAACCATTACCTCTAGGTCCTCAGACCCAGGTATACATTATACTTGTTGCACAAGTATTTCACATGGCTCACAAGGCCCATTTAATCTGTATCATATGAAACATCACAGCTCATACCTGGCTATGCTCATCATTTCATGATACCTGCATGGTTAGTATTTCATGATAAAAACAATATCAAGTACATATCATCACCATGCAATATAAGAGAAATACAACCTTCCCATTATTAGGGTTAGGGTTTCCCTTTTATCCGATTAGGGTTTCAAGTTCATATTATCAATAATCAAAACCCTAATTCATAGCTCCACACATAGTAGGAGTATCAATGTATGCTCATTAAATGATTATCACACAAGTATGAGTTTCTCTCTCATCCTCACTAGGATATTGATTACATCATACTTTATTAAGTTGGCTCAACCCTTTCCTCAAGGTACATTGGCCTTCACTTATCAAAAAATACATTAAACTTTTTACATCTTAATGTATCATTTGACATAACACACTTCATGTGTTACTTAATCAAGTATATCGGATTGGAGGTTCTTACCTCCATATTGGATTTGAGGTGTTTCCACCATATCAAGCAAGAGGTGTGTGCTTCCACCATATCGGACAAGAGGTATGTGCTTACACCATATCGGGCAAGAGGTGTGTGCTTACACTATATCGGGCAAGAGGTGTGTGCTTACACTATATCGGGCAAGAGGTGTGTGCTTCCACCATATTGGGCAAGAGGTGTGTGCTTACACCATATCAAGAAAGAGGTGTGTGTTTACATTATATCAGGCAAGAGGTGTGTGCTTACACCATATTGGGCAAGAGGTGTTTCAACCCGATATCGGTTTGTGTCATGATGATGTCATCATCATCAAGCTCTAGAATTTACTTCCTTACTATTCTAGTTCATGGAAAATAGTCCTATGAAACTATTAGAAATCATGGATTCATCAATTAATCAAGAAAACTCGAAATGGAAAGTAGATCATCAAGTATAGCAAGATTGAAGGTGAATAATAACATGATTAGGTTCAAGTTGTATAACCCGCCTCAAGAACAACTTCAATGATCCAAGCTCCAAAGCTTCACATTCCTAAGTATGAAGATGAACTTATCAAAGATCCAAGACTTGTTCACAACTCCTTTATATGCAAAGAATCCATAGATAAGAACATGGTGAAGAAGAAAAGAAAGGAAGAATCACAACCCGAGATTCATGCTTCAACCAAGATTGAAGATGACCATGGCTTCACCTTAAGCTTGAGGCTCAAGCTCCTCCTTGATCCTCTCCTTACTCCTCAACTACTATGCATGATATATAAGAGAAAGAGAGTTGTAGGATTTGAAAAGTTTCACTAGTAGGTGAAAGGAGTGGTATATATAATTGAGGCTCATGAGAGAGTGTATAAGAGGTGTCATCACCTTATACTACTAGGTGAAACATGTCCATGCATGGTTGAAACGTGTCCATTCATGCACACATATTTATCTTGACAAGCAAAACTCTTGAGGATAATCTAGGGATAAGATTTCGGCCATTAGTTATCCTGTTGAGCAAGATATTTCAACTCAACATCACTTTATTCACAAACTGATACAACTTTTCTTAGGAAACTTGTAAATTGATAACCATCACTTTCTTGAGGTGTTTAACTCATCATGTACTTTGACAAGAGTTGAAAAAATGATATGGCACCTCCTCTATGGCTCCTTGGTCGATAGTCACTCCCATATGAGCTCTACATCTCAATACAACTCATCTATACAACTCTTCTTGGACTTTTCATCTCCAAGAATATCATCACTCAAATATGATTCAAACATGGTGCTGCTTTATTTATCTCTCCTCTAGATGATGCTAAGAGAGAGTAGGGACACTCTTGAGGTGGTAATTTTCATACCAACCCTACATTTTGGGTAAATTGTAAATTGCACCAAAACTGGTACACAAGGCTCAAGCATTATTCAAACAAGCTCCAACTTGGAACTTAAGCTTTCCACAAGCCACCCCTTAGCATCATTCTCTATCTTATGATGCTAAAGTACTTGAAGCACATTCAAATGTGACATATTGCAATATGACCCCTCATCTTGGGTAAATTGCAATTTACACCCAAACTATCATATTATGCACAAACAACTTGCAAATAAGCTCAAACTTGAAAATTAAACTCTCCTTGAGTCTTAATTACTTTTAAAAATATTAAAAAAAGTTTATGAATAACTTACTTAAGCAAAACTTCCAAGTTTACGCCATAACCCAGGTCAAGGATGCTACAATTATCAACCCCTAACAGGGACTTCATCCCCAAAATCTCAAGAGAAAAGATAAGGGTACATCCTCCTCATTTCTTTCTCCAGCTCCCATGTGGCTTCTTCAACACCATAGTGATGCCAGAGAACTTTTATAAGAACTATGCCTTTCTTTTTCAACTCCTTGATTCTTCTGTCAAGAATCATCATTGGACCTTCCACATAGGATATATCTTCATTCAATTCTACCTCTACAATCTGTATCAGGATGACACTTTCTCAACATAGATATATGAAACACTGGATGTAGTCTATGTAGCTCAAGTGGCAACTCCAACCTATAGGCTACCTTTCCAATCTGTGTTGTAACTGGGTAAGGTCCCATAAATCTAGGAGCTAACTTACCCTTCTTCCCAAATCTGAGAACACCTTTTCAAGGAGAGACCTTGAGATACACTCTATATCCAACTTGAAATTCTAAAGGTCTACAATCTGTTTATCAGCATATGCCTTATGTCTATCCTGTGTAGCCTTCAACTGTTGTGTTACAACTCGTTCCTAGCTTTGTTGATAATCCTAGAGATTTAAGATAATCTTAATGCTTTTCATGTTTTTGTTAGTAATATTTTATCTTTTGCTTTATATTAACTTTTGTAACCTTAAATACTTATTTTGGCAACTCATAATCATGACTTAACCATACTATAAAGATCCAATTTGGAGTTAATATATCATTAACCCATACATGTGTGCAAGAAGATAGTTAATGACATTGGAGGATATAATTAATAAATATTTTTTTCACTGATAATTTTATCAAAATAATATTTTTTATTGTATAGAATTCAATTATTAATCTAACGAAAAAAGCATGAACCAAATCGGAGTTAATATGAGAGAGTTATGCCCTTTTTAGTAAACATATATTGAGCACCGCGACCGACGATGCTAACACCGTGACGCTACGTCGACACCATGACCTATGATGCTAGCACCGTGACCGTGACGCTGCATCGATACCGCGATCCGCGATGCTGCATCAACACTGCGACCACGACCGCCGCCGCCCAGGACAGCCAATCGTAAAACGATCATATCTTGAACAATGCATATCCGTTTTCAACGAAACGAAGTGCGTTGGAACCGTGATTTGATCCTATATCATCCCAGATAACTTGCTATATAAGAGGGCGACCTAGAAGGTGATTTATGTGGCAATATTTGGGGAAGAACGTGAAGAACTACAGAAATCCAAGGGGGTTGCTATAGATTCGACTTGGTAAGTAGGTTTAACCCTTGATTTTTCCTTCTCTTCATTTTCCCTTGCTCAAGATCCCTAATACAGTGATTTTAAGATTTGTCTTAACCTATTATCTTATCTTCTACCTATAGCAGATCCTCTTTAGGACTGGGAAACACATTAAAAGGTTGTATTGAACGAGATCTTGAGGTTTAAAGCTTGATCTTGACTTGTGTTAGCTAAGATCCGAGATTAGTTGGTGAAAAGCCTAAGATCAGTGATCTTGGGCAATGTCTGTGAGTAGATAATCATCTTTTAACCCTGATTTAAAGAATACCAATTCAAATAATAGTTTCCATTATTTGATTCTTGCTCTATGATATTGTGATGGTTTAAATAAATGTATGGGGTGAATATTAGTAGTCAAAATGCTGATTAATCATATTATTAGTGATGTATTACCATGTTGAAAATTGTCTTGTGAATTGCCGTGATTCGATAGGTGATGAATGTGTAAACTAAGGCACCAAAAATAAAAGTTTCCATAGTTCATGTTTAAAGAGTTGGAGTATGGTTGTGAAATATATGAAAATTATTTAAATGTGAGACACTTAATTGTTAGAAATAGGGTAATCATTAGCTACAATGATGATACATGTTATATTAACTAAACACCACTAGACATTAGATGCCATAGACACTATAGAATCCTCACATGATGAGGCCTGCGTTGTGGGGAGGAAATGGTTTCCCGACTAGAGGTAGTCCAGATCGAGGTAAGTCAGAGCGTACCAGTACGGTGTGGGGGTTTGACCAGTAGGGAAAACTCCTTACAGTTGTGTGGTACCCAACACCAACTGGGGATGTCGGTGGTACATGTGCTACATGTTGTAGTAATCAGTGGTCGATAGGTCAACTGATGCACTTTAAGCTTGAGGGCTTTGACTCTGTGTAGTGCGAAAAGTTTGAAGGGCTCTGACTTGGGCAATCTATCGAGCAGTAGGTAGACGGACTTTGTCAAAATTTTCCTTGTTTCTAGCCTTCCAGATCGTCCAGCATGTAGTTGTGAAGATCATGGGATCAGCTGCCTTGTTCATGATATTACTTTGTAGCCAGCCAATGCATGTAATATCATTATTATCGGTTGGGTTGAACTTTACATCGAGCTCATTCCAAACTTCTCTAGCAAAGGAGCATTGCCATAGAGCTTGCATAGTCGTTTCCACCATCGCTTCACATCTGGGACAAATGTCATCTTCTGTAAGACTGTGTTGTGTTCTTCTTGTATTTGTCATGATTGCTTCATGTGCCACCAACCAAATGAACATTCGAATCTTACTCGGGATGGCTAGAGACCATATTTTCCTCTAGAAGGGTCTTGTTCAGCCCCCCTAATCTTGTTGTAAGCTGAGCCCGTTGAGTATCTGCCCCTAGTGTTAATTTGAATACATTGAATAGTCTTCATTCAAAAATTTTGAAGTTTTTATGACATTATTTACCAAATTTAGGTTATTATATGCTTGGATACATGTTTAAATTAGTGGATTTATATAATTATTGTATATAACTATATGTATATGATCAACATTATGTAAATATCATACCTACGATTGGGCGACCAACTAGTCGACTGGTCGACGATGAGTCAGTTGGTCACCCAAGCTGGAAAGGTGGCCACCTGGCCGCCTTGACAAGTATGATTTAACCCAAACATTTTCTAAAATAAGCTTTTTAATATATTGTTTCTTATTGATGAATTTATTTTTCTCTCTAATAGAAGACTGTAAAAGGTGTGACATTCTACCTATAGTTTACTAAAGTTTGTGGAATCACAATAGTACAAATTAAGAAAGTAGTGGTGTTGCTTGTTGGGATTTTTAGTAGGCATTAATACATATATAAGAATCTGGAATTATTAATTCAAACTTGTACTAATGGGTAAATGGGTAAAGTTTCTCCCTTACCTTGCCCTCTTTAGATGTGGGTAAAGCGAATAAAGGATAAATGGTTGGTGGGTAAATATATACTTACCCTTATCTTACCCTACAAGGTATGGGTGGTGGATAACTGGTAATACCATACAAATTTACAGCCCTAGTCTCTTGACTGATTGGCTGTCCGCTGCTTTAAACACAATCGTTGTCTTTTCATTTTCCATAATCTTAGAAATCATGTTTCCTTATCTCTCCCATTTAAAGGGGCATGACGGCCAGGTCACTATTACATGCTCTTGCACGTGAGAGCCCTAGCCATCATTTACCCATAAGGGAGGGAGAGAAACAAGGAGCGTGAGGCTAGCACGTTACTAATGGAAAGGTTGCTCCTTCCCGATCGACAAGGAGTTCATGTCCATCTATGTGGACTATGTAGAGATGTAGGTACTAGGTGGCCATGTTGGGAGTAAGTCTCTACGGACCGTCCATGCACCGCCGTAAGTAACACATCCCTCCGCATGAGGATGTCACTAGACTTGCTCCACGACAAGGTATCATAGTTGTAAAGGCACCCGCCTAGGCAGTGCCTAAGCACCCTAGGTAGGCGGATACCTGGCTTCCAAGTGCCCAGCCTAACTAGGTTGTGGGGCGGCCTGGGCTGGAAACCTAGGAGCGCTTAGGCTGCTACTAGGCCTAAAATCAGAGCTATTTTTTTTTCTTTTTTTTTCATTTCTTTTGATATTTATTATTACTCAATCTCTCCTCTTGTTTTTTCTTTTCCTTTACAGCTCCATCAAGCAGCAAAGTTGTTGCAATGTTACTACATTCTTCTTTATTATTCGTTTCTTATTTTTGCATTACCAAGTAACAAATTGCTATTTTATGCAGTTATTGTTGTTGCACTATTATATTATCCAGAAATATCCACTTACTGCTACTCCACTTATTGATTTCCTATATTACTACAATGATTTTTTTCGTCTTCATCCTCCTATTTCTATAATTTGTTTATATGAATGTACTCACATTAATACAATGCTAATTTCTTACTTGCATTTTTAGTTTCTATAGTAACGTTCCTATATTAGATTCAATTATTCATATCTATACAAATAGTCACCATATTGTCTCTCATCTTTTTTATCACCTCGCTACTTGCATTTTTTATTTGTTCTTCTTCCTCTATCAGTTTTCTTCTGCTGCATTTTTTTCTCTTCATGATTTCACCATACGTATGGTTCCTAGTGCATGATTCTCTACTTTTCTTTTCTTTTTTTCATTCTTTCTTTGTTCATCGTCTTCCCCAACCTCTATATTGATCTCTTTTCTAAATTTGGTATTCTTCTTCAAGTAGACCAATGTTCTTTTTTCCTTTTCTGTCCTCTTAATAATTCATATTGATTCAAATAATACTGCTCATAGGTTAATATGTAACCATCTATATATACATATTTATGTATGTATGTTTATATATGTAAAATATACAAATAAAAAATTCCCAAGAATGCCTACACATTTGCCTAGTCTGTCTAGGTGTCCCTAGCAATGCTTGGGCTCTAGACAACCTAGAAAGGTATAGCTCGCACACTCTCAAGGATACAAGGTTGTTGACGATATCTGCTTGTAAGAGACGTCGAGATAAAAAAAATTGTTTCTATTGCGTTTGTCACCTCCACGATTCCTACCAGATTAACCCCCCAATTTTTAGATGGACATATTTTCGTTTCTTCTTTTTTACATTTACAATCATCTATGTTTGTTTAGAAATAGATCATCGTTGCATGTTTGTACTTATTTAAGCTGTGGTGATTGCATATTTGCATAATTGCATCCATTATTCTTGTAATCGTACTAAGTAGATACACAATTGTACAAATTAAAAATATAACTGCATGATTAATAGATATTTATATAGATATAATAATTAATAAATAAAAAAGTCCAAAACCACATATACTCCTACTACCCCGCATATACTCCCACATACCGCATATATTCTATTCGGTGACCTCTCCGAACTCATAACAATATCATTTTTCAAAACATTGTCTAGGATAGTCAAGACATTGGCTCAGGAAATCCTACAGACGAGTCATGGTAAGATAAATGAAATTTCCTATAGTTTTTCTATATCTCTAATTATATGAGAAGATGAATATTTGTTGTCCCAAGGAATATTCACATCAAGAGGTGTGTTTGCTCCTCTAAATCCAAAAGTGACGGTGTCTTGAGAAGGTCAAGTACACACTCCCGCAAAGATAAGCTAATAGCAACGGATGTACAACCAACTCAAAACCCTAGAAAATGTCATATTTTACCACGATATTTAGTAACAAAATGCTTTCATTAATATTGATTCTTTGTCTGTCATAATCACTCCTGAATACAATGATATAATGAACATATATGCCAGCAAGACAATAATACCAGATTAGTTACATCAAGTGATCATAGTGAGATCTTCATAATAATGCCTTCATTAGAATTTGACACTATTTTTCAAACTGAGCATGAGGACTTTATTTTAAGACACAACTTTTTACTCGATCGGCAAACCCTAGCTCCTAAATTTAATGTATTCAATAAGTGATTTTTAGGTGAGAGATGTTTCCCCCTAAATCTCTGCATAAGTAAAGCACTCTTATTCATGAAATGTAGAAGAGCCCAGTCAAGATTGATAGCAACAAATAGAATTAAGTTGAACCATAGAAGAAAATGTCCCCAAGAAGTCAATGTCGTAAGAGTTTAATATAGGCTTTTGGCAACAAGCATGGCTTCAAGACGATCAACTCTGCTGCTAGGTGATATTTCACAGTAAAGACCCAACTACAGCCAACCACAGTGCAATCAAACGGTGCATCAACGCTTGTGAAACAATAGATATATGTAAGTCTAAATAAGTACAAGTAGAAACAACACGAGGACAAACTAACTACCATTGGCTAGAAAGATTCCCCATATGGAGGTGATCAATCTATAAGGGGCAAAGCATCAAGAGTTCAATGTTTTCGGCTATGATACAGTTGTTGAGTCTTATGTATTCAAGCTCCACAATCATAAAGTAACCATTCTTAGAATAATAATTCAAGGGGGTATCTATTTAGAATTTCAGAAGACGAGAGTAAAATCAGTTAATGTTTGATGGTAGGGAACTTGAGAAACACAATTCTGGGAAATGGAGTCTTTCCTACACTTACTAGATTCATTTTGGTGCCTTTTCACACAATTCTGGGAAATGGAGTCTTTCCTACACTTACGAAAACAAATAATATCCCCCTTTTTACATTTTCTGATGGGCATCGCTCTGCACTATTTGTTCTTTATTTATCTTAAAATATGCTCTCTATGTGCCTCTCTTTCCTATAAATCTTTATATGTTAGCAAGACTCTGAAAAATCATAATTGCTCCATCAGTTTTCCCCCGGATGGCTATATCTCCTAGAATCTTTGTATGAGAACAAGGATTGTCTAGGTCCATGAGGGACCATATGGGCTATCTTGTCATGACACACCTGGACCTTACATTGAAATGTTGTCTATAGTTGTGATTGAACAACAATGACATCTATAATTGTTAGCCTGGGTGAGGTACAAGATGAATAAGATTGACCTCAATTGCGATTTAAAAAAAATCTATAATTGGGACTTTTGTCTCTAACAATTTGAGATTGATACCTTATGTATCTTCTTCTATTTTTCGATGTGACTTGTGTCATTTTGGCAAGCAAAGAAGCTCTACATTTCCAAATAAATATTAATTTCTCTTTGTTGTTTGAGATTGTTCACACCAATATATAGGGACCTTGCTTAGACCTTTCTTAATACCTAAGTTTTCGGGTTTTTGATATACATTCATTGATCATTTCCAAGATCAACTTGGTTGTTTTTTCTCAAGGATCATTCTAACATGTTGGACACCATTCGATGTGTATATAAGGAAATACATATTGAATTCTCTAATTCCGTTAAAATTCTTAGATTTGATAATGTGTTGGAGTACATGCGAGAAGCAACACAAAAATTCCGCAAATCATAAGGTATCATTCATTAAACACCTATGCATATATAGTTATACACCATAGGAAAATTGTAACACCCATGCCACCCACCCAAGGCTCTTGTTGAGTTCAAGAATGACGACTAGCCCTACAGAACACCACTAGCCTTGACTATGTGCTTTGACCTCACTCACACACAATTCGAGATCAACTTTCTGATACGTCACTAATCCTAGTACTACTCTGGGTTGTCCTTTCTAGGATTTGAAAATAGATATAGATCATAGTGAGGTTCTAATTTTTAATTCCACCTTCATGTTATTCACATCTCAACCACCTACCATCACTCATATCCCCTCCACCAAAAATGTCATTTGAGTGAAATTAGTGGGTGTTTTTGGACAGGTTCTATACTTTGAAGTAGCTATGAAACACTAAAAAACAATTTTATTCTATCCCTCCACCTCCTTAACTCATGAGTACATAGACTTTCACCACTCAAGAACTTCCATTTCTATACAACATCGTCACTTTTCATGCTGCTTTCCACAGTCATATTGAACCATTTAGAGTTTTTGCGTGTTTTCCAATTTTCTTGCATACCACCGTTCTACCCTTTGTAGCCAATTTCTAAAGCCTTCCACCACAATTAGGTAGCCAGAAAAAGGATCCAACTACTTGGAAAATATCAAATCTTGGAGAAGGAAATAATTCACCATTTTATCCCCATTTGTCATTGATTCGATCCTCATGGTGTGTAGTTTTTTAGTCTACATGGTGTATAGTTGATAATAGTATTTATAAGAATAACGTTTTGTAACTTAAAATCAATCTATATGTATTCATATTAATTGGAATACTTATAAATTTAAGATAAATTTGTACATAATACATGTAAGGAAAACATCTATCCAATGAAATGTCTACACCACATAAAACTTGGTACATGATATATATTAAAGCTTTGATTAGATTTTATTTTTCTAAGACTTCATTTGTCGTTCTTTGTACCCATTTGATGACAAACTATGTGATGCCATCAATTTGCCTCTCCTTCAGAACAAATATGTGTAGTAGAGTGATAGAATCCAATGCTTTGGATGTTATATGCTTTACTTTCCTTATAATCATCATGATTTACAAGCACAATACATATATATATTTATACTTTTTGAGCCAGGTTTATTGAATACCCTTCAAATTGATAGATCCTTGAAACTTCAGGAAACTGGATTATATTGGATCTTTAGGGATTCTTGGAGGCAATAGGTGAAGTTGACACAACATAAATAAATAACCCTCATTAATACAAGCAAATCTCGTCATTAATAATATATCACAAAAGAAGGTATGTCAGATATACCATTGTCACAGAGTAGATTTAAAGATAATTCTCATAAGAATATGGACATAAGAAGATGTCATTGATGTTCTGGAAATGTAACTACAAAGATGTCTACATTTCTATATCATCAACACAAATGAAAAGGAATACCACATCACGCTCCAAGAGCTGACTGGGAAGGAACAACCTTTCCATTTCCAACATGCTAGCATTGCACAACATCTCCTTCTCTCTCTAATTTTAGGTAATGAAGTCTAGGGTTCACATCTCAAAAGGTGTAACAAAGAACCTAGCCATCATGCCCCTTTATATTGGAGGGGAAGGGAAGTAGGATATCTAATAAGCATTGGAAAACAAAATGAAAATGACTACGTTTTAGTATCATTCTCATAGACTTCCAGTCGGGAAACTGAGTTAATCTAGTCAAGCGACTGGGTGGGACAAACATTCAGGAAATTGGAAAGTCTAGTGGGGTGACTAGTCTGGGTTAAGTCATTCTGGATCCAATCAACCAATCTACTAATCCTGTCTAGTCAATCGACTAGACTAGCAAGTCGACTGATTGGTTCATCTTGTCTAGTTGGACAATTGGCCTATATAGTAGACCAATTTAAAGGATCTTGACAAGGTTAATCAAGAAGAGCTTCTATTTGTTTGAATTCTCTATCAATAGACTAGGCTCCTAGTCAATCCATGAACAATCTACTTGATTAACAAAACCATTTTGAGACCAATTAATAATTTTATCAAGATTATGCCCCCTCTTCCGTATGCATCCTATGTGTGTGACCCTATAGGATCCAAATGACATTGGTAGGGATATCTAGAATCAAATTATGACTCCACAGACAATGATTGGTATCTATGAAGAATTCATCATCATCCTAGTAATTGAAGAAGTTGGATTACAACTTCAACCTAGTATTGTGACCATTGTTACAATGATTATATAATCCCTTTGTCTTTGATATCTAGGTTAAATATGAGTCATGGAAATGTCATTATCCTAATGTTCAATCATTTTTATTTCATCTAGATTGGACTATTTTAGATACATATGATCTTAACGTCAAATGTTGACTCACATGAGCATGACCATGCACTTCATAGTCTCACTCATCAAGTGTTCAGGATATCACTCCAATAGGAGGGTCCAATTCCATCTACATCAATCACAATAATACACATGTGTCACATTTCACTCAAGTACCACCTATATGGGAACCCTTATTCTAGGTCATGTTGACTATTGTTAAAATACATTGAACAACATCTGATCATTATAGTGATTTCTTGTCTAAGGACCAAAATCAGCATTGTCACATGAGATGATTCTGACTGCCATTTATGGGTTCCATGTATCATTCTCAAGTTGTGTATGTCTAATAGACTTGTTCATAACAAATACTTATGTGTTTGATTTGATATCCATTATCATGACTAGTCATTAGTAAACTCAAATACTATCCTTAGTTTATTATTATTGTTGTCCCAATTTACACAATAATATCTGAGTAGGGACCTAGACAAGAATGGATAGTTTTAGCATACACATGATTTCATATCCAAGCCCTCAACCCAAAATCATATGTGATTGAGTGATTCATTCTTACGATATTACTATATTTTTTTCATTATCTCATACTAAATAAAACATACTAAATATAAATGGCTTTATAAATAATCAATATATACAAAAGGTGCCATTACAATCATCATATGACTGTATGTTAGGGCATACTACCAATATTTCTCCCTTGCACTAGAGACAATCATGCACAAATCTATGCCCAAGTGATCTAACATGATCGTGATGCTTTTGTTGTGAAATTGCTTTTGTCGGAGGATCATCAACATTGCTTTTTGTTGGTACTCTACAAATATTCACACTCCTCGCTATATGATTTCTCATATGAGATGGTAGCACTGTAGTATATACTTGGAATGCTGATAGATCTAGGTTCTATGCTTGTGTAATGGCCCCATTGTTGACACAATATAACTCTACTACATCATTAATGGATGAAACCACTCCTAGTTCACCAATGAACTATTGATCCATACATCTTCCTTTATTGTGATAGAGGTAGAAATATACTCAGCCTCTATAGAGATAGTTGTTGTCACTATCCTAAAACTTTTATAACTCATAGCCTTTTATTGAGGAAAAAACAAACTTGTTTGCAATCGATAATTGTCACTGTTGGTTTGGAAGCTTGCATTGGTGTAACCTTTTACAACCAACTCTTCCTCACCACCATAAATAAGGAATTGATCTTTAGTTATTCTCAAGTACTTAAGGATGTTCTTTACATTAGTCCAGTGACCTTCACTAGGATCAAATTGGTACCTACTAGTCATGCTCAAATAATACAAGACGTCGAGACGTGTACATAACATCACATATTTGATAGACCTAGTTATAGATGCATATGGATTCTTAACCATACATGCCCTCTCTTCATAAGAGTTGAGACACTGAGCTCTGAAGAGACTTATTCCATGGGACATGGGTAAGTTTTTTCTCTTAGAATCTTGCAAGATGAACCTTTTCAACACTTTGTTAATGTATGTACTTTGACTTAGAACAAGGAAAATTTCTAGATCTATCTATATAGATATTGATTCCTAGTATATAGGATTATTATCCTAAGTCCTTCAAAGAGAAGGTGTTTCCCAACCATGTTTTAACCAATTATAGAGTAGATATTTCATTCCCAATCAATAGTGTGTCATCAACATACAACACGATGAATACAATTATGTTCCCACTATCCTTTCTAAATATACAAGGTTCATCTTCATTTTGGATAAAGACAAACTATTTGGTTGTCTCATCAAAATAAATATTCTAGATTGGAGATGGTTGCTTGAATATGTAGATTTACCTTTATATCGTACAAGCCTTCTTGGCTTCATTTGGAGTGATAAAACCTTCAAGTTGTGTCCTATACATATCCCCAAGGATATTCCCATTCAGGAATGTATGCCCATTTTCTAGATTTCATAGTCAAGAAAAATTTCAATGCCAAGCATGATCCTAATGGATTTAACAATGGAAACTGGTGAAAAAGTTTCATCATAGTCACACCTTGAATTTGTGTGAAACCTTTCAACCAATCAACCTTTGTAAGTGTTTACATTACCATCCATGTCGGTCTTCTTCTTGGAGACCCATTTTAACCATATGCATTTTACCCCTTTAGGTGGATCCACCAAAGTCCATGCCTTGTTTGTGTACATGGATTCCAACTTAGATGTCAATTTTGTAATCCATTTCTCAAAATTTGGTCCCTCAATGGCCTCATTATTGTTTGTTGGCTCATTATCTTTAATCACCAACACAACATCTTGTTGAGTCATGAGACATCCAAATATCTATGGCTGAAGAAGTGCCCTACTAGACCTTCGAGGTTCATGTGTTACCTCATGAACTTGACATTCCACAATAGTGTTGGATTGCTCTTTTTCCTTATCGAACTTCAAAGTTTCAACATTATCTTATTGGTCTCAAACTTCTATGAGTTATATTTTACTCCCTTTGGTTCCTCTAGAAATAAATTTGTTTTGAAAAATATAATAGTTATGGAAACAAACACTTTGTTGATGGAACATAGAAATAATATCCCTTGGTTTCCTTAGGATATTAAAAATGACATTTGTTTGATTTGGTCCAACATTTGTAGAAAACTATTTCTTGACATAAGCTTCACATCTCCAAATTTTCATAAAAGACATATTTGGGACATCTCCCAGTCCAAAACTCATATGGTGTCCTTCTAACCAATTTAGAAGCTACACGACTAAGTGTAAACATTGCAAATTTTGGAGCATATTTTTGGTATGTATGCCAAGAGAGCCAGTCATATGATGATTATAATGTGCCATTATGTACTTCATTTGATTAATAATAAAGGAAGTTCCATTTATTAATTTTGTTTAGTTATGAGATGATTATACAACATGATAGATGTCTAAAGAATGATGTTACTCAATGACATACATTTTCTGGTTGAGGACCTAAACAATGATATATATATATATATATATATATATATATATATATATATATATTAGAGTATAGAAATTCTTATTATATCCTTAATTTGATATTATTGTCAAAGAAAAATAGACAACAATAATACATAATACTAGAACATACGTTGACCGATGAAAATGTCTGATTATTCATGATATAGGATATCAAGTCAAACACATATGTACTTGTTAGAGAATAGTGTACGACATAGACATACCTTGAGAGTGATACATGGAACCATTGAATTATAGTCAGAATTAGCTATCAAAGTGATAATGGTGATTATGTTTCTTAGACCTGAAGTCCTACACTCATCACATGCCCTTCGATTAACTTTGACACCACTCAATGTGACCTTGAACAAGGGTTTCTATAAAGGTGGTGCTCGCATATATTGTGACACATGGGTATTGACTATGAATGATCTTGATGATATTTTTCCCTCCTACCAGAGTTGATATCATGGCCACTTGATAAGAGAGACTAAGAGACAAATGGTTGTGCTCATATGAGTCAATATGTGATATTGAGCTCACATGCATCTCAATACTCTGATCTAGTTCAAGAAGCATAGATTGAGTATTAAGAGGGTGATGATTCCATGCCTTGCATTCAATCTGGTCATATGAGATGAAGGAACTATACAATCAGGGTAACAATGAACATATATGAAGGTTGTCTTCTACTTTAGAATTACTTGGGTAGAAACGATGTGTTTCTAAATACAACTCATTGCTTTTGATGTTATTATAATATGGTTATGGACATTCACTACCAACATAATTTTGAGACCTATAGGGTCACACATACAAGATGCATTGGGAAGAGGAGTTCAATTATAGACAAGATTCAATTTGGTTACAATATTCTATAGGTAATCAAATGAGTATTTTTGGTTGTCAGTCGATCGAATAGAATGTCCAGTCGACCAACTAGACTTTGCTAACTCTAGCCAACAGAACCGGTCAGTCAACTAATGGAAATATTCAATCGATCAACTGATCAAAGTTGCCAACGGATGATCAAAGTAGCAATTCGACCGATTGGAGCGTCCAATTGATCAACTAGGCCAGATTGCCAAGTTTGAATGATTCAAACAATTTAATGTTGGTTGAAATGACACACATTAATCATTAAATTAAAACTAGTGTTATTGTGTCATTGACCAAAAGACAAGCAATTGAATGGATTGTCCAATTGATCGACTAGCTGTGTGTAGTCACCGTCCTGCCATGAAACTGACCCTTTGTCTCCCTAGGGTTTGTGAAACCATGGCCTAGTTGCTGATATATAAAGGGGGATTTACAAGTCTCTCATCACACTTACACTTTACTTCTTACAGTTGTGATAATGTAAGATCCAAAGTCATATTACTCATGAAAGGGATAGATAACAATGGAGAAGAAGTCAATGCTAAAGTGTTGAGAAATGAAGGGGCAACTCCTTCCCACCAACTCATGAAGTGTAATGTGGAGTTCCCAGTGGTCTGCGTGGACTACATAGAGGTGTGGAAGCCTTTTCTCCTACACTAGGAAGACACCATAAACTACCATCCATGAGTACTAAACCAGGAGGATGTCATTAACTGATGTCTATGTGTTGCTTAAAAAGGAAGCACATCTTCATGCAAGGATAGTCACTAGACTTGTTCCAGGACAAGGTACATCTTGCACCCTCTTTGTTGATACACCATTGTTGATGTGATCTGCTAGTTAGGAAACATGGTCATGATTTTTTTGTTTCTTCTATCATATCTATCTCAATATTTTCCTAAGTGATATAAAAGACAAACAAATTTACCGTGTAACAAGATTTAAATTTGTATTATTGGATTAAGTTTTATTGCTTAGTTTGTTTCATATGATGGGAACATTTAAATGGTTAATGTTCATATCCAATTTAATATCAAATACTCTGGGGAATGTCGCAAAAATCCTCTCTATATATGATATGATATATATGTCATTCATACACATCACCGTAAAAGTGTTTCTATGTTGGATGTATGCATGGTTATGAACCAATACCCCTTGGATATTTGTGCATGGTTGAATAGTTTATTTCTTGCGTTATAAATTTCGTTTGCAGACTGAGCATCTTTTCTCTTTTCAAAATTTAAATAATGCTTAACCCCCTATGATCCCCTCAAACTTAGCTCGAGGTATTCACATTACACAGTGAACATGTAGATAGGAAGAAGACTAGTTTATGTTTTTTAACAAGAGAAGGTGTTCTACCCTAGTGATTCGAGCATCTGGAAGTCGATTAGATTGACTAGAGGATTAGAGGAGATAGCCGACTAGAGGTTCCATCCAATCGATTGGAGGCCCAATTGAATGACTAGAGGAGTCCAACCAACCACTTAAGCCTAGAGCCAGTCGAGTAACTGATGGAGGCCAATCGACCGATAGACAGACCAACTTATTGATTGGAAGAGTCTAATCGACCGACCAGCTTATTTTTAGCATAGTTGTTCCTATAAATGTTGCACATGACCTTAGCTGGATATCAATTATTTGTGGCTCCATAGAATTTTATTAGAGTGCCCATAACCATCGCCTCATATTTTGTGGTTGCATGTTTCATTTTTGGATATGGTATGTATGTGATTAATATTATAAGTGTGTGGTGATTGGATATTTATATGTGTATATATATAAAAAAATCCCTCAATAAATATTAAGTGATAGATGCTTTCCATAAGCAATACACATGAAAAGCTTCATCGACTAAGTGTAGGTTACTCCAATGTATATTGTGTTGTCTATCTCATGGAAGTGTGATGGTAGATATGTGGGTATGCCAAAGTAGGGTACATATTCTATCATTTTGGCTTTTGGGTCAGGCTTAACTAGGGGACCTTAATTGATTAAGTGTCTAGAAGCATATAAACGGAGTATGACAAGGATTTGTGCATACCATCTATCCAAGAGTTACATTGGATGAAATTGGTAAAACCCTACCTAAATAGTCAAGTTGTGGACAATCAACCAAAGCGAACTCATGATTTGATACAATATGGATTTTGGCCACTAGAAGATTGTACACTACAATCTTTGCAAATTAATATTGAGGGTGATTGATTTGAAAATAACTATCAGGAGAGATAGATAATTAATGGCCTGATTAATATCATCAATCTTTTATGAATCAGATAAAATTAAAAGTGTTATGACAAATGCAAATTTTCTTTTGTAGAAACAAACGGAAGACAACAACACCTTTACATTGTGATATGTCCTTGAGAAGGACAAACTAAACTTGAATAACTTTAATGACTAGTTTAGGAATTTGAGAACTATTCTCACTCATGAGCACAAGATTTATGTCTTGGAAATACTAGAGCCAAAGGAATCCTCTCCTAATGTGCCTAAGGTTATAAAAGGATGCTTACAAAAAGCATTCTGGCAATGTCGTAGCCATCAAATTCTTGATGCTATATTCTTTGAACTATGAGTTGCAAAGATATCATGAAAACATGGACGTTTTTGAGATGGTAACACATCTTAAGAACATATATTAAGATCATGAAAGGCAAGAGAGATTTGATGTCTCCAAGGTGCTATTTAAGTGTAATGTGGTAGAGAGAGATCCAATAGGGTTCATGTGCTCAAGTTGATTGGGTACGCGGAAAACCTAGAGAGTCTAGAATTTCCTTTAGGCCAAGATTTGGCCATAAATGTGATTCTAAAATCATTTCATGAATAATATAATCCATTTGTCATGAACTATAACATGAAAAATATTTCTAAATTACTGTCTTAGCTACTTGGCATGTTGAGAACTATCAAAACACAAATGAAGGACAAATCCAAATATGTGATGATGATCAATAGAGGAAAAGGGAAGTCCAAGGATAAAGGTAAAGAAAAGAAGATTTCTAAGGATGACAAGAAAGACAAGTCTTCTTCACTTAAAGCAAAGTGAGGGGTGAATAAGGTAGGCGATTGTCACCAGGTTGGAAACTAGAAAATAAATTACCCACTTTACATAGAGGAACTACAAAAGAAGAAGTAGGGTATGGAGATCTCCCCTTTATGTATGTAGATAATTGAGATAAGTTTTGTCTACTCCTTCATCTTGGGTATTAGATTCTGGATGTGGGTCTCATACATGCTGGAATATGCAGGATCTAAAAAGAAGTACACCCTTAAGAAAGGGTGAGGTGGAACTATACATTGGGAATGGAGAAAACGTTGCTTCCATCGTAGTTGGAACCTACAATCTATCTCTTCCTATTGGTCTTGTAATAGAGTTAGAGAACTTCTATTTCATACTTGTCATTAATAAAAATATCATATCTGTATCTTTTTTGGACAAGAGGGGATTTCAAATTTCATATAAAGAATGGGTGATGTTCTATTTCTAAAGATGAGATCTTTTATGGTAGTGACCCTATATCTTATGGCTATAATTGTTAGATATAGAGACAAGCATATATAGCGTAAATACCAAAAGGAAAAAATTCAATAACTAAAAAACATACCTTTGGCATTGTCATCTATGGTACATAAATGAGAAACACATTTTGAGACTCCATCAAGATTGTTATCTTGACTGTTTGGAATTTGAATCAATAGAGACATGTGAGTCTTGTTTGTTGAGGAATATGACAAAGGATCCTTTCACTGGAAACAATGAGATTTCAAGTGATCTATTGGGACTCATATATAGTATTGTAATTGGACCTTTTAAAACAAATGCTAGAAGTGGTTATTAGCAATTTATCACATTTATTGTTGATCTCAATAGATATGGATATGTGTTTTTTATGAAATACAAGTTAGATTCCATTGAAAAGTTCAAGGATTTTATGAATGAAGTACAAGATCAACTTGGTAAAAGTACTAAAGCACTTTGATACGATTGAGGTGGAGAATACTTAAGCCAAGAGTTTGAGGACCTTCTGTGAGACTGGTATTATATCACATTGGACTCCACCTGGAACACCACAACATAGAAGGAATCACACCCTATTAGACATGGTATGATCAATGGTGAGCTTTACCAATCTTCCAACTTCCTTATAGGAATATTCTCTAGAAACCAAAATGTTTACACTGAACCACGTACCATATAAATAAATCCAAAAGAGACAATATGAGATATGGACTAGGAAGCGTCCCAACATGTCTTTCATGAATATATGGATATGTGAAGCCTATGTGAGAAAAATACTTCTTGATCTTGGTTCCAAATCAGATAAATGTTATTTTGTTGCATATCCTAGGTAAACCAAGGGATACTTGTATAGCCCATCTGACAACAAAGTAGTTGTTGCTAGGGATGTGGTTTTTTACACATGATCATAGTATATATGTTCTCTAATACTTGAATTGTCATATCAGATTATGTATCAATTTGTAGATTGTGGGTCGTACTAAAGTTTACTAGTGACCTCATTTATTCTTATACTTGTTTTCATAACTAGAAAGTAAACTTTGCATATCATTCAAATGCAATTGAAAGTAGAATTCAATGAAGACACACTATCTCTTGGATATGCAACTATGATAACTCCAAAAGTTTGGTTGTTTTCTTGATTAGTATAAATTGGGTTTGTTTGGTCAAATGATCAAATATTGACAAGTCATATCACTCCCTTTCTTGGTCCTAGCTAAACCCACCACAAAGTCCATGTTGATGTATTCTCATTTCCATTTGTGGATTGGTAGGGGTTGTATAAGACCTCCTAGCCTTGATAGCCTTGATTTGTTGAAAGGTCAATAAGTTAGGTAGAAAATTAGAAATATTTTTCTTCATATTCCTCCAACAAAAGTTCCTTTGCAGATCTTTGTACATCTTAGTTGGATCCATGAGCTTCTTCTTAAAAATTCTTTACAAGTACTAAATCTTTGGGAATCCATATGTGTTGCTTGTATCAGATTCTTCCATCCATCCCAATAGAAATATGACTGTGGGGTTTTTCTAACAACTTTATAATTTTTCAAGTATTTGGATATTATTCTATGTTATAGGATTTCTTCTTGGAATTTTGGTTTTACATTAGTGTTGTACAACTAATTATGTCACCAATACGCCTCAAGGTTCGTGGTGATAGGACCTCCATGATTTTTGATGGAAAAAGTAGCATCACACTTATGATTTTTCTTATTAAGGACATTAGACACTAAATTCATGTTATTGGAGTTGTAGGAAATTGTGGTCATAATCATTCACATATTATAACCACCTTTAGTGCATATGGTTCAAGACATTGTGCATCAAGATGTAGTTCAAACTCTTATGCTGAGTGAGAAATTCAAAGGTAGCACCATACAAGTAATGTTGCCAAATCTTTAGAGCATGAATAATGGAATCTATCTTGAGGTCATGGGTCAGGTAGTTCACTTTGTTGGGCTTCAACTATGAAGAGGCATAAGAAACTACCTTAGATATTGAATTAAGGAACAACCCATACCAAACCTAGATGCATATATGAAGATCATGAACCCATAATTTCCTAAAGGTGTGTCATAATGGTTGTATCTCTTGACTTTGTGTTCAACTCTTGCAAACAAGACTCGTAATCTTTAGAGAACATGAAACCATATTTTTTAATGATTTTGGCGAGGAGCAAAGTAGTTTATTGAATTTGGAATTACTTGTGGATAACACTCGGAAAGTCCCAAAAAACTTCAATTTTCTAAGACATTTTTTTGGAGTTTTTCAATCAATAATGGTAGAGATCTTGGTGGGGTAACATAACTCTAAGCATGAAATATGATGTAGCCCAAGAACATTTATTCAAAAATCTAGAACTCACACTTGGATAGCTTGGAATAAAGCTTTTGGGTTTGGAAGATATCAAGAACCTTAAAAAAGTGATCATAGCATTACAACATCATTTGAGTAGATTAAGATGTCATCAATGAAGAAAACTACAAGATCATCTAAGAAGGGGTGGCAGAAATTGTTCTTCAAATTCATGAAAAATGCATGGGGCATTGATCAAACCAAAGGGGATGAAGAGAAATTCTTAGTGCCCATATTGAGTTCTAAAGGAAGTTTTTTATATGTGTTCATACTTAATGTTGATGTCGTAGTAACAATATCAAAGATCATTTTTTTAGAAAATGTGGTCACAAGGACGTTTTTCAAGAAGTTCATCAATTATAGGAAGTATATAGTGATTTTTAATAGTGGATTGATTGATTATTTAGTAGTCAAAACACATTTGTAGGGACCCATCCTTATTCTTGAAATAGAGAATGGGTGCTCCCCAGAGTCCTTGTCTTGCAATCCCTACAACTGATTTTTGACTTTCATTAACTTGGTAGGGGCCATCTTATATTGTTCCTAAGATATGGTGTGGTACATGGTGTAAGGCTAATGGAAAACTCAATATCACTATCTCAAGGTATCCTTAGCACCTCCTCAAGAAAACACCTAGGTATCCACATATTACATTGATATATTCTAGTGAAGTTGCATATGGTTTGACTATAGAAATCACTGCTAGGTATGCTTTTCACCCTTTAGACATCATGGACTGGCTTGAATAAAAAAACTTACAACATTATAATTTTTATATTTTCTCCAAGGAATTACTGGAGTAGGGATCTTAGGTTTTGACATGATGATTTTATTGGGAAGACAAACAATTACAACATGGTTTTAATATAATCATTTCATGGTAAGTATCGAGTTACTATCCTTCATATCTAGAAGGATAGAGTCAGACTCAAACCAACAGTATACATAAGATATCATGCCTTTTCCACAACATCATAAGAAGTTTGTATTCTACCACTAGGGATAGTTACATTGAGAACATACCCTAAGCATAGAGGGAAGGATTTTGGAAATAAACATCTGAGTTAAGCTAGAGGTGAAACTAGCTACTACATGGTGATCACAAAGATGAAACATACCTATATACACCCATACATGACATAAGGTCTTTGCATACTGTGAGAACTAGTTATAATAAACGATATTACTCAAAACATAAAGCACAATCGATCACTAATTAATCACATACCCAAAAATATGGGTAACCGATTTCAATGTCAGCACCTGCTCAGAAACATTTGCATAAGAGCCTAGCATCTTTCTTTTACCCATATAATGCCAAGAATTTGATACAAATTGTTCTATCACCTTAGCCACAACATATATGCACAGGAGAACAATATTCATATATGCCACACAAACAAGCATTAATATGCTAACAAAAGTTTGATTCATTTGAAACACCATATACAAACTTATCCTTCCCGGACCTAAGAGTACAAGGATTACTCTAGGACACACTAGACATCTAATCAACTTTCTCAAAGATTCATTACTATAGCTCCTCTTTGCTGCCATGTGTTTGTTTTTGTCACTTCTGATTACCTAAAAATATGTGGTGAACCACAAGGGTGAGGCTCATGTTCCAGCAAGAGATATAACCTCCAACAAAGCGTATTGATTACAACATTTTAAATAGTGGATAACTAAGTAGTTGGAGTATTTAATAATCAACTGAACATATTGAACATTTCAAGTATACTAAATAGATTAAGCAAATCATCTTAGAAACAAGTATGATCATCAATGCATATATAGATAAAACATAAATCCATTTTTTTGGATAGATATCTACTCAAATATCATCAAATTTCATACAATAAAAATCATTATCATTAATCTGACTATCATCATATTCCTTGCTAATAGTACAAGCAATATAGTAGCATAAGCTTCCCTGACATCATGAATATGTCTAGTAACATAACATGGCTATCAATATTGGAATCTCAAATAAAGGGAATAGATCTATATCATAAGTAGAACTAACATCATAACACACTGAACTACATAGGCATGATTAGTAGTTTAAGCATTTCTAATTATATAGGCATAGCTAGCAATGTTAAACATAGATAGCAGCAACATCTTAACCATCATTGTCAGTATATTTGACAACATAAGTATGTTTACAACATGAGCATAACTACAACATAAGCATATCTATTGTCTCTTATTGTACTATACATGATCGCAGTGAAAAGAAAGCAAACAAGGGTTTTCATCCAATATGAAGCGTAGTGTATAACCCTAAATAGATATGCTACACGGTTGTCTTACATCTTTTATTATGTCGTGAGGAAATTGAGGATACCACTCAAAATCCAACTGACCACTACTAAGTCAAAATTAGTGCCATATAAGATCTAGGAAGAGCCAGACTCCCTAAGATCTTCTCGCCCCCGGTCAGTATGGGTCCGCCACAATGACACATGATGTCAAATTGCTAATAGCCTAGTCCATCCTTGGTATAGGTCACAACACTAGTAAAAGGAGGTGGGTACGCATACCCTACCATTCGAGGTACAACTGCAGTTGTCCTCCAATCTAGTCACATATATAATCACCGAGACACGACCGCAGTCTTTCTCAATCACATCAAATGTATGAGGCATGACCATAGCCATCCTCCACAACCTGCATTGTGGATGACAAGGATATATCCTCAACTTTCCACCCCCACATACTCAATGGTATGCGCTCCGAGTTTCCCATAGGAATACTCATTTCACCATCTGGCAAGTTCTGACACTTAGATGGATTGATGGCACAGGGAAATACATGATTAGAGTTTCATTTGATTAGTTATGCCAATTGGGTGAATTATGGCTGCATCAAATAAGTGGACATACAAACCCTAATTCACTTCTAGCAAGCATATAAATATCACAACTTCTAAAAGATATAAAATGTGTATAACATAATTTATCATCTCCTCATCACATCGTACTATTAACTTGCCATTCATGAGACCACACTAGTCATAATACTATCACAAGATATAAATCCTTTTCATAATATCGCAAGGTATCAACCCTTATCAACACAATAGGATTACACCTCATTCAGGGCTCAACCATGCCCAAAGGTCATTAAGACCATCATACTATCATAGGATATAAATCCTTTTCACAATGTCATAGGGTATCAACCCTTATTAACACAAGAGGATTACACCTCATTCAGGGCTCAACCATGCCCAAAGTTCATTAAGATCATCATACAATTCCCTGCAAGATCATCATTATCTTTGCATGCCTTATAACAAGGCTCAACAACATCACTTACATATAATACACCGTATCCACACAATATTGCATTAATGAGCTAGGAGATATCCATAAATAATCATAGCAGGGTTATATTAACATTAAGAACATTCCTTTATTACGTCAACATGCAAGGAATCCAGATATGATTAACCCTCATCATATTCATAATGCACATGTTTAGCATAAGAAAGTATCAACCGTGTGGATATGATAACCCCCATTTAACATATTAAGGTTATGATCATATTAAGGAGGTTATTTCACCATCCATCATATAAGAATGTTAAACATGAATACTCATCTTTATCTATTTGAATTAGATTTGGGTTCAACAAGATAAATTATATTAATATTGCTAATCAACACTTATACCCAAACCCAAACTCACGACATCCACATTGGATCATGGATGCATAAGGTGAAGCACCACCATCACATTCTGTACTATTCTCAAGTATGAACCCACAAATAAATCAAGGTGTAACCATCGGGTTATAGCATACTAGGGTTTCAACAACAATAAGAGAATACTCCATGATTGTAGTAATCATTCAAGGACTATTCATACCCAATTACCATCATTTAGTTATATTAAAGATAGGTATAACAAGATATACCTCATTAGGGTTACATATCAACACAATATGGTTATCATCCTTTATACATATGAGTGAATAGGTAAGACTACCTTATTAAGGATAACCCTCCATTCGTTCCATCATCATTCAACCCATATCACCATACCACAATGTCACCTAGAACCATTGGATGTTTAAAAGGTAAGACCATTGGTTGTTTACATAAGTAAACACTTGGGATAAATCACATATGAAGTCCTTCATCTGTGCTCTAGAAAGAGTCACCATCTAACCCTAGACATCCCTTGATTAACAACACAAACATTTCCATTGAGAGTAGGGTAAAACCCACAATCGACTGTTCAATTAAAACAAGCCATCCATTATCAACAAGATCCTTAAGTTGATCATATAAAGGAAACCATATAAATCACATTATTATGACCAACATATTAAATTATCCATCATTCCACTATATTGGAGGAACAAACATTGTATCTTGACCATTGGGTCAAGTTCATGGGTTTAAACCATCAATTATAGTATAGGTCCAACCATTGCATCAAGTGACCCAAGAAACCATTCGTCTAAGGATTAATTGATGATAAAACTATATGATTAACTCACCATAGGTTTTATAGACCTGATCCACCATAATTAGTGACCATTAAGTCATCATAGGTTGTTAGATCAGCACTATATTCATTAATCAACATCAAATATTAAGCTAATGTCATCATTGATTGATAACATCAGTAGGGTACTTAATGGTTGATCATTTAACTTCTAATTGATCCAAAACCTGACCTAAGGGGGTGACCATAGGTTGTCACCATCATCTGAAACCTTTGATCTCAACCATCAGTTGTCATGAAGACAACACCATACGGTTGTTGTAATGGTACCATCATTGGGTCATGAGTTTATAGAAGAAATCAGCTTAAAACCATAAAATTGACCATTGGTTGATAGGCTCTTAGAACCATAGGTTGTCAAACCAACCTGATCCAAGTCATATTATACCTTAGGAATAATGTACACATGATCACAGGTTCATCTAGAACTGAAATCAGAACAGGGAACATTACAAAAATCGAAATCTAAGTCAAGCATAGCTTTTTAGTGCATGGATCATCATTTAAAAGTAAGAACATGAACTGGCAAGCTTATGGTAAGCAATAAACGTGGAGAAAGTTATAAAACGTTCCTTTCATTAGAATATAAACTCCCAAAAACAACAAAACATGAGCAAGTAGGGTAGGAAATCCAAGCATAAGCTGTGAACTCGTCCATCTAGCACCTTTCTTCATCAAATGAGCAAACCCTAAGCATAACGAGCAAGAAAGGTAGGGTTTTAGATCTTTAGAGCAATTTATACCATGGAACAGATAGGTTCTGACCTGTATAAAGGTAATAGGAAGGATTAAAAAGAAAAAAATGAAGGAAAGAAGTTGATTCTTACTCTTTTAGGCCAAGATCACTAGATGGAAGCTTTTTAAACCCTAAAAGGAAGTCAATTGCAACCCTAGATTCTTTTTCCAAGAAGAACCCCTCTTTCTTCTTCCTTGGATAGGAAATTTGCAGACTAATAGAGGGAGAACGAGGTTTGTAGAAGGAGGGAAGTGGTGGAAAACAAATAGCTCATTTGAGTGCTTAGGGATAAGTATATGAAACTTTAAGATAAAGAAAAAGAAAATGTTGAAGTTCTAGTATCTTTCCAAGTGTCCATGGCCTTCTATTAAGAATATACAAGAACACACACAAGAAAATCCCCCACAATACATAGAGACATGCCTATCCCTCGTTTCTTGAATTTCCAAGCAAAACAAATAATTCATTAGTTGATAGCTACTAAAGGTAGCTCATCCATGAAGGGGTAAACCCTAAAACACCCTTGAGGAAAACACCTTCAAACCAAGGTTCAAATAGGATCCCCATGAATCAAAAAGCTCAAGACTGATGAGAGAATATCCAAGGAACATAATGCAAGTGGTAAATTACAAAGAAAACCTCTCAATTGGGAAAATTGCATAAAAGTCCAAAATGTGCATAAAATTACATAACTTGCTCAAACATTGTTCAAATTAGACCAAATTTGAAACTTAAGCTTGTATTATGATTTCAAAGAATATAAAAAGGTTAGATTAGGGTTATAAGAATTCAATTATGGTAATTAAGCTTATTCAACTCATTAAGTAAGTTTAGGGGCCTTACCACTATAAACCCCTAGCAGGGATTTTGTCCCTGAAATCCAAGGTAAACAAAGATGGGTACTTCCTTTGCACCTCATCCTATTACCTTCACATGGTTACTTTCATATCATGGTTATGTCACATCATTCATACATATCTCCTCTTGGGTCAGCTCAAAAAACCCCACATACAAAGACATTTGCAAATATGGAACATAAAAGTTGTTGTGCCACCTGTACAAATCTAATAGTAACTTTCAACTTTAAATTCAAGCTATCATCCTGAAATTATATCTATTGTATTAACAAACCATCTATCCTTGATAGTGGTATTTCCCAACTATCACTAGACCATACACAACATTATAGAGTCACTTTTGTTTTTCTGTCAAAACATTATAGGATCATCATCAACTCTCTTTCTCTCTCTATGGGAGAGGAATACTTGGAATGTTCATTTAATAAAAATCTCCAACCTTCACATATTTCTCATACTGTTGATACATCATGGATACTAGGATTCATTATGTGACACCCGCCATCACACAGACAGCAAGGTGACACGCAAAAACATGCGGAAACACCATAAACCACATATTACTGAAAACACGAGTTAATTAAAACCAATTTCAGAGAGCATACATAAGAGAACTTTTGCATTTAGATCCTGTAGAGAAACATGTTCTATAAATATTACAAGCCTTGATATATGTTCACAGCTTATCGGAACTAGTTGTACTATCAGCACCAGAGTTCGTCACCTGTTTATACATACATAATGGGCCATGTAAGGCCACCAGCAGGATATACAAAATTAGAATAGCTAGTCATCGTGAAACGTCGTCAAACACCTCCGAGGACCTGAGAGTACAGGGATGACTCTAGGACTCTACTACAAAACTACCAAAATAGCAGCATGTCCATCTCTTGCCTTCTACTGCTCTTCTTGCTACTCAGTCACAACCTCGCGACCACCACCATGTCTAGCGCGATCACCTAAAAAGGTTGTAAACCAGCGGGATGAGACACACAGTCCCAACAAGAAACATAACTCCCCACTGAAACTATAAAACCTCAGAAGGTTTAAGGCATATAAAGCAGATAGTTGGTAAAGACATATAATAAGAGCAGCATACTGAGCAAGGCTATTATTACTATCAATCTTACCAAGATATCCACGAGGCATATAACCAAGTATTTCTTTATGGAACATGATTGATAAGATCAGCTTTATAAGAACTTATCACAAAATATAAGGAGCATACACATAACTGTAAGGTATAACTAGATCAACTATATAAGCAAGGCCTCAATCAATGTTCATTGTTTTGCTCCAAGCAGTATATACTATTCGGCTGGATTATATTTTGTTATTCCCTGAGGAAGTGAGTCGTCCCCACTCAAAACCAACCTTTGGCTGCGAAGCCCGAAAACCGGTGCCATACAAGGTCAATGGGAGAGCCGGACTCCATGACCTCACCTCCTCGTGGTCAGTGCACAAAAACTAAAGCAGGACTGCAGTCTCATGCTTATATGGCCTCAGCCTTAGGGTCAGCTCCGCAAGGTACCCATATCTCTAGCTCACCTTGTCACATGTGCTAGTATACTTTTGAGCCACGAGCCTGACCACTGTGATCTTGACCCATGAATTCATTCATGCTCTAACTCATTGAGTCGCCTGACCACTTTGCTCTTGAGCCATGAATGCATTCATGCTCTAACTCATTGAGTCATGGGCCTGTTCACCATGCCCTTTACCATACGGAGTCTACAACCACAGTTGTACTCTAATCCTCCTATTTTCGGCTAGGAGAAAACCCTGCATATTCAACAATATGCACTTTAGGTAATCCTGCAGGATAAACTTATTTCATCATCACCAAATTCTGACGATGATGGATCTATGTCCAGGGAAAACTACATGATATGTTCCATTGTAATTGATTAGTATATTTTAAGTGAGTTGTTGAGGCAACCAAGTTATACAACATCGAGTTACATTATCATTGTCATTGTCATGGGATCTCAATCCCTTATCACAGAAAGCCACTGCCTCTCAAGGCATCAACATCCTGCATCAAGATTCTGGGATAGCAATCCCTTATCTCATCATCAGAGGATAACACCGCAACAAGGCACTAAGCCTTTATCAGGTCCTCAGACCTATCTTCTTATACTGGTGATGCATGTTATCTCATCAACAAGAGTTATCATCATGATGCAGTGTTATTCAAACACATATACCTCATAGCTCTTACCTAGCTATGAATCCATCTGATACACCTGCATGGTTAGTATGCACATCAAGAGAGATAACTCAAAATCACCAGACATAGCTCTTACTGGTTATCATGTTATTAGGATTTGCAGATGCACATGTCATGATTATAAACATGTGTGTCATAGTGTATCAATTACACCATTTCTATCAAATCATGGCATTCATTTATGCTCTTTACCTTATAAACATGAGCAAGCATCTTATCATCTTAAATGACATCATATTTAAGAATCACACATACCACTGGTTCACAAACCATTATTCATATTTCATTATCGACAACGATGTGATTACATGATAAAGGATCACTAGCTAGGTTTTCCGGGTTGGTCATAACCTTCACCAAAAGTGCCTGCTACCCTCACTAGAAATGTGTCAGGTAGGGCAACACTCACTACAGGTGGTATCAGACAGGGTAACGACCCTCACTAGAGGCATATCGGCCAAGCACTTAGCCACATATCGGCCAACCCAAAGGCTAGGTATATCGGGCAACCACTTCATGGTGTTTCGTGCACCTAGAGAGCAAAGGTGCTATCGTGCAGCTCAGATGCAAGGACTACGTCATGCAACCAAGACCAAGAAGTGTAACGTGTAGATGAGTCCATGGGACATATCATGCACCCAAGGTCAAGGTGTGACAGACAACTTAGCTAGGGTTAGGGTTTGGGTTGTGTTAGACAACCATCACCACCCTATCGGCTAAGATTGTGGTGCCCAAATCCAGCACCATAACGCCCATCAAGATGCACATCAACAACTGATAGAAGGGCACCACATGGAAGCCTAATGCCCAACTAAAACCAACACACCATATCGGTCACCACAAGGTACTCACAAGGGCCACCACTCAACCCATGTTGGGCAAGAACCCGACCCAACATGTATCCCCCAAGACTCCAAACAGAGATATCAACTAGACACTCTATCGGCCAAGGGGGAAACAACTACTAGGTCAAGAATCATTTAGATCAAGTCATATCGCCCAAGCTCATCATCAAGGTCAAGAGATCCATATCGGGCACGAAGCCAATCAAACACAGCATATCGGCCAAGATCAAAACCCTAGACCAAGGGAGGTGTGTTAGGCACCACTACTACAATATGTATCGTGCAAGGCACCAAGCTCATCCCGATAAGGTCATCATCAACCTCAAGATCACCATCATCAAAACCCTAAAAGATCAAGAGGATTGGCTCACCTCTCAACAACCAAGAGAGAGGGGTTTTGCACACCTTCATCACACATCTCGGGCATCAAATGGATCATCTCCATATCGGCCAAGGTCTCAACCTCTACTAGGTCCACTCAACCAAGGCTCACCTCTCAAATCCATGGTGAGAGAAGAGTGTTTCCCAAGCAACTAGAGTATAGACTCACCTCTCAACAACCAAGTGAGAGGGGTGTTGCCCATATCACTAGAGACGAACTCACTTCTCAAGACCAAAGGAGAAAATGGGGTATTTCCCCAAAGAAAACCCTACTCCATAGGTTTGACCAACAAGGTCAAAGAACATCCAACACATCCATTATAGAAACCATGATCATAAATCAAGATCAAAGGTGCAAACTAGAGAAAGAAACATATCTAACAACATGCATGGCCGATCATGATCATATGTGAACATGCAACATAAAATAAGGTAGTATAGTTAGGGTTAGAAGTTATGTAACCCGTCTTAAGCAAGATCCAAAGATCCAAGCTTTAAGCTCAAGCACCACCACAAGAGGAAGAAGGAGACTCCAAGGAGAAGGATCAGCCACCAAGATTGGCTCCTCCAAGTGTATCGGCCACCAAGGTTGCAAAGGAGAGGTGTCGTTCACCAAGGAAGAGGGGAAACTAAGGAACTAAAGGGATCCTTAGCAAGAGAAAGGAGATACATATATAGAAGATGGTGGAGGAGAAAACAAGGCAATGTGTCGCCCACCTAGGGACACTTATCCATGGGCAATGCCACCTCCTTATATCGCCCCATACACATATCTAAGGCAATTTCCACATGCAAGCATTATGCACCAAGTGTCCAATAGAGTGGTGACACAAATGAAGCTAGGAGTCAAAGATGGTCATAGGCTGATGCTCCTCACTCCCTTGCCCAATATAGCCCCATGGACGACACACCCATGGCCGACACCAAGCTCTCTTGCCCGATATAGGGTCCAACAAGGCAAAGCAAGGCCCAAACAAGGCCAAATGAAGCCCAACAAAGCTCAACCAAGCCCAAGGAAACTCAAGCAATTGGCCCAACCCATCCTCTCCACTCTAGAAGATGCAAGGAGAGAGAGAAACATCTCTCAAGGTGACACACTTGCTCTTAAACCCTAGCCTTGGGTTATATGCAAGTAGCACCTCCAACTCTCAACAAAGCTCCAACAAACCCTAATCACCACTAGAGGTGATTAGAAAATAACTAAGAACAAGGTTTAGGTAAAGCAAATAGGATAAGCCAAAAATGGAGGTCAAGGTCCTTACAAGCCATAAACCTCTACAAAGGGATTTTTCCCTGAAATCTGAAGAGAAAAGCAAGGGATACTTCCTCCTCATCTTTACCTCAAGCTCCCACATGGCTTCCTCAATGCCATGATGATGCCAAAGAACTTTCACAAGAACCAGGTCTTTCCTTTTCAACTTCTTTACTCTTCTATCTAGGATCGTCACTCGTAGGTCACATCTTCATTGAGCTCAACCTCAACTGGATGTATCACAGTTCCCATTTTTGGATGACTTTTCTTTAGCATGCTGACATGGAACACTGGATGTAACATGTGCAACTCTGGCGGCAGCTCTAACTTGTAAGCTACCTTGCCAACATGTGCTATCACCGGATATGGCCCCATATACCTAGGTGCCAGTTTGCCTTTTCACAAAACCTTAGCACACCTTTCCACGACGAGACCTTGAGATAAACTTTGTCTCCCACTTGGAACTCTAAAGGTTATCAGTGATTATCTGCATAAGACTTTTGTCTGTCCTGTGCCGCTTTCAACTTTTGTTGTATTACTCTGATCTTCTCTGTTGTCTGCTACACTAACTCAGGACCCAAAAGCTGATACTCACCAGACTCATACCAACATAGAGGAGATCTGCACTTCCTGTCATATAGAGCCTCATAAGGAGCCATGTTGATGCTCTGCTGGTAACTATTGTTGTAGGCGAACTCTATCAAACTGAGATGCACATCCCAACTGCCCAGAAATTGCAAAATACATGCTCAGAGAAGATCCTCCAAAGTTTGAATAGTCCTTTTAGACTGTCCATCTATTTGCGGGTGGAAGGCAGTACTGAACCTCAACTGCATTCCCAACGCTTTGTGCAACTGTTCCCAGAAATGACTCGTGAATTGGGGTCCTCTGTCAGAGACTATCGTTGCGGGTACACCATGCAAGCATACTATCTCATTCACATATACCTAAGCAAGATTCTCTATTGTATGCATTGTCTTCACAGGTATGAAATGCATAGAGTTTGTCAATCTGTCCACTATCACCCAAACGTCATCATGATTCCTAGTTGTCCTTGGTAGACCAACTACGAAATCCATAGCTATATGATCCCATTTCCACTGCGGTATTGGTATGGGTTGCAACGTACCTGCCAGCTTCTGATGCTCACCCTTAACTTGCTGGCATACTGCACACCTAGCCACAAACTCGACTACATCCTTCTTCAAGCCAGGCCACCAATACAGATCCTTCAGATTATGATACATCTTGGTGACTCCTAGATGCATAGAATACATCGATGTGTGTGCTTCCTCGAGCACTAGCTTTCTCAGATCATCAACATCGGGGACCATCATCCTATTCTGATAACAAACTAGTCCATCTTTAGACTCATGGAACCCATCATGCTTTTTGCTGCCGAACTTTGACCTGATGAACTACACTGTATCATATGCCTACTGTGCGTCTTTGATCTGTTGTCTCAGCGTAGGCTTGACTTGCATCTGTGCCAACAGTCCTGCCAACAAGGAAACTTCCAATTGCACATTCATCTGTCACAAAGAGACAAACATATCCTATCTATGGCATACCAAGGAACTCAACTGTGCCTTCTTCATAGGAAGAGAAGAAGAAGACTTTCTGCTAAGCGCATCAGCTACTACATTTGCCTTACCAGGATGATACTCCATGGTGCAATCATAATCATTGATCATCTCCATCCAGCGATGTTGTCACATGTTCATTTCACTCTGTGAGAAGATGTACTTCAAGTTCTTATGATCTGTAAAGATCTGACACACTTCCCAATAAAGATAGTGTCTCTAGATCTTTAATGAATGAACCACCGCTGCCAGCTCCAAATCATGTGTCGGATAGTTCTCCTCATGTTTCTTAAGCTATCAAGAAGTAAAAGAAACCACATGATCTTCCTCCATCAGCACACATCCTAAGCCTTTCTTGGAAGCATCGCTAGAAACAACATAGCCTTTCCCAGGCTCTAGTAGAACCAACACTGGATCACTAGTCTGCTTCTCCTTCAAACTTTGGAAAGCTTGTTGACAATGATCATCCCAAACAAAAAGTACATCCTTCCTGGTCAATTTTGTCATCGGCAACGTGATCACACCGAAGTCCTTTATAAACCTCCAGTAGTATCCTACTAAACCCAAAAAACTACGAACTTCTATCGGCGTCTTCGGTTGCTCCCAATCTGCAACTGACTCCAACTTCTTAGGGTCCACTCTGACCCTTTCTGCAGATATCACATGACCCAAGAAAGTCACTTCTTTCAACCAGAACTCACACTTACTGAACTTGGCATATAACTAGTGTTGGCGAAGAAGAGTCAAAGCTTGTCGAAGATGATGTTCATGCTCTTGACTATCCCGACTGTAGATCAAGATGTCATCTATAAAAACAAAACAAACTGATCTAGAAATAGACAGAACACCTTGTTCATCAAATCCATGAAAGTAGCATGCGCATTGGTTAGCCCGAACGCCATAACCACAAACTCAAAGTGACCATACCTCATCCTAAAAGCTGACTTTAGTATGTCCTCATCCTTAATCCTCAACTGATGATATCCAGACCGTAGATCAATCTTTGAGAACACTGTAGTGCCCCGTAACTGATCAAACATGTCATCTATCCTCGACAACGGGTACTTGTTCTTAATAGTCTATCCACAGAGATAGCATTACCTGCCTTCTATCTGTGGCCTAGATGGCCCTGTCACTGCCACTGAAGTTGTACTATGCACCTTCAATGGTAAATAAACATAACCTCTTCCCATACTCGGGGGCCATTGTGTCGATGTACTGGAACCTCTCATCATGGAAGGTGTTGAAAACTTTGGCTTCTTGAAGCCACCAGATCTCTCTCCTTGAAACTGAGTAGGCCTCTTCCTAGTCATGGACTCCCTTTTCTCCCTGACAGACCGTTCAATCCTGTGGAAAGACTCCATGAATGTGCCAAACCATTCCCGATTTTCCAAAGCAGCAGCAGGTGTCGACAACTCATCACTCAAACCATTCTCAAACCGCCTAATTCTCTCATCATCTGTTGTCGCCATGTGAGGACAAAACCTCAACATATCCATAAACTTAGCTTCATACTTGGTGATACTCATCAGTCCTTGGCGCAGACGCTCAAACTGGTTGATCTTCTCATCCAGATACGTCTTCATGAAGTATCTACTGACGAACTCTCATAAAAAAACCTCCCAACCGATCACCTCACCGGGTCACTTCTCCTCCTCAATGGTCCACCAGTGGCCAGCACTACCTTTCAGAAGGTAGACAGCGTGCTTGACTTTGTCTTCTTCGGGGATGTCGAGGATCCGAAAGGCCTTCTCGAGACCTATCAGCCATAGATCTGTATCCGCTGGATCAGCCGTTCCAGCGTAATCCGAAGCTCCGACTCAGCGAAGCCACTCAAAGGTCTTCCCAATGCCTGATGATTCACCATGGGGAGCCTATGCTCTTGGCGGAGGCAATGTCACTCTTTCTACCATGTGATTCATCGTAGCCATCAACTGCCCCGTAAGGTGCTGATAGGCATGGCTTTCAAGAATGGCTGGGTCAGTTTGGGGGACCTCAGGCACTCGATCTTCATGTTCCTGCACTCTTGCTCCATCAACTGATGCAGCATCGCTGCTCTTGGCAACATGTTCTTCATGATTTCCAGACATCTTTAAGCTTTATGTTCCGCTGAGGGTAGAAGGTTATTGTAAGAAAATCTGGAAAACTCACAAGAACATATACAACCCTAGTCCTAGATCCCTGTACACTCAGTGAACCTAGAGCTCTGATACGAAACCAACTATGACACTCTGCCATCACACAGACAACAAGGTGACACGCAAAAACGTGCGGAAACACCATAAACCACATATTACTGAAAACACGGGTTAATTAAAACTGATTCTGGAGAGCATACATAAAATAACTTTTGCATCTAGATCCTGCAGAGAAACATGTTATATAAATATTACAAGCCTTGCTATATGTTCACAGCTTATCAGAACCAGCTGTACTGTCAGCACTAGAGTTCATCACCTATTTATACATACATAATGGGCCACGTAAGGCCAGCAACAAGATATACAAAATTACAATATCTAGTCATCGTAAAATGTCGTCAAACACCTCTGAGGATATGAGAGTACATGGATGACTCTAGGACTCTACTACAAAACCACCAAAACAGCAGCATGTCCATCTCTTACCTTCTACTTCTCTTCTTGCTGCTTGTCTGCAACCTCAAACCACCACCACGTCTAGCGTGATCACCTAAAAAAGTTGTAAACCAGCGGGGTGAGACACACAGTCCAGCGAGAAACATAACTCCCTGCCAAAACTATAAAACCTCAGAAGATTTAAAGCAGATAAAGTAGATAGCTGGTAAAGACACATATAATAAGAGCAGCATACTGAGCAAGGCTATTATTACCATCAATCTTACCAAGATATCCAGGAGGCATATAACCAAGTATTTCTTTATGGAACATGATTGACAAGATAAGCTTTATAAGAACTTATCACAAAATATAAGGATCGTACACATAACTACAAGGTATAACTAGATCAGCTATATAAGCAAGGCCTCAATCAATGTTCTTTGTTTTGCTCCAAGAAGTATATACTATTCAGCTGGATTATATTTTGTTATGTCCTAAGGAAGTGAGCTGTCCCCGCTCAAATCCAACCTTTGGCTGCGAAGCCCTAAAACTAGTGCCATACAAGGTCAATGGGAGAGCCAGACTCCATGACCTCACCTCCTCGTGGTAAGTGCACAAAAACCAAAGCAGGACCACAATCTCATGCTTATATGGCCTTAGCCTTAGAGTTAGCTTCGGAAGGTACCCATATCTCTAGCTCACCTTGTCACAGGTGCTAGTATACTTTTGAGCCACGAGCCTGACCACCGTGCTCTTGAGCCATGAACGCATTCATGCTCTAACCCGTTGAGTCATGCGCATGTTCACCATACTCTTTACCATATGGAGTCTACAACCACAGTTGTACTCTAAGCCTCCAATTTTTGGCTACGAGAAAACCCCGCGTATTCAACAATATGCACTCCAGGTAATCCTGCAGGATAAACTTGTTTTACCATCACCAAATTCTGACGATGATGGATCTATGGCCAGGGAAAACTACATGATATGTTCCAGTGTAATTGATTAGTATATTTTAAGTGAGTTGTTGAGGCAACCAAGATATACATCGAGTTACATTATCACTGTCACTATCATGGGATCTCAATCCCTTATCACAGAAAGCCACTGCCTCTCAACGCATCAACATCCTGGGATAGCAATCCCTTATCTCATCATCAGAGGATAACACCTCAACCAGGCACTCATCCTTTATTAGGTCCTCAGACCTATCTTCTTATACTGGTGATGCATGTTATCTCATCAATAAGAGTTATCATCATGATGCAGTGTTATTCAAACACATATACCTCATAGCTCTTACTTGGCTATGAATCCATCTGATACACCTACATGGTTAGTATGCACATCAAGAGAGATAACTTAAAATCACCAGACATAGCTCTTACTGATTATCATGTTATTAGGATTTGCAGATGCACATGTCATGATTATAAACATGTGTGTCATACTGTATCAATTACACCATTGCTATCAAATCATGGCATCCATTTATGCTCTTTACCTTATAAACATGAGCAAGCATCTTATCATCTTAAACGACATCATCTTTAAGCATCAAACATACCACTGGTTTACAAACCATTATTCATATTTCATTATCAACAACGATGTGATTACATGATAAAGGATCACTAGCTAAGTTTTCCGGGTTGGTCATAACCTTCACCAAAAGTGCCCGCTACCCTCACTAGAAATGTGACGGGTAGGGAAACCCTCACTACAGGTGGTATCGAATAGGGTAACTACCCTCACTAGAGGCCTATCGGCCAAGCACTTAGCCATATATCGGCCAACCCAAAGGTAAGGTATATCGGGCAACCACTTCATGGTGTGGCGTGCACCTAGAGAGAAAAGGTGCTATCGTGCAGCTCAGATGCAAGGACTACGTTGTGCAACCAATACCAAGAAGTGTAACGTGTAGCTAAGTCCATGCGGCATATCGTGCACCCAAGGTCAAGGTGTGACAAGCAGCTGATGGAGCTTCCACTTATGTGGAATTGCATGCACCAACTAAAAATCCGAAAGATAGTAAGTCTTTAGGTTTATCCTTGCATATACTAGATAAAGAACTCCACCCACGTATGCTAAGATACGTGGAAGTCTTATCGTAGTATAGTTAAGGGTCGAATCCTCAGGACAACGGTCTTGTTGCAAGCAACAAGATGGAAAACGTTAAAGTTTCACTTAATCACTCACTAGTAGGCACTTAGATCGAAAGTTTGGTTTTGTTGTTTAAACTAAGAACATGTAAAGTAAAGAAAGCAAGTAAATCTAAGGAGTTAAACTATGATAAAAGTCACTAGGATGTGATCGGTTTTTCACCGCCACTACACATGGATCAACTCATACAAAGCAAAACATAACCTGCAAAAAGAGTTTAGTCAGTTAGTATCTTTGTAGACTTAGTTTCCTTTCGGAGAACTAACTATGAGAAGTGCGGGAATGTTGCAACACCAGCCATTCCCGAACAAATGGTCACCTACTTTGCATCATTCCCCTCACAAAGTGTGTTCCTTGACTTACCATGGTTGCACTTTCATACATCAACTGATTCCATTTCATAGTATGAAAGTGCAACGAATGATAGTGAGTTTACTCCACTTCTTGAGATACACTTCTAGATACCAAAACATATGCATGGTGGATACATGCACCAAGAAACAACATACAAACGAGTTTCGAATCTAATAGTACAAACGTAGACAATTCATACTAAAAGATAAAGGATAACACAAGTTGGAGATCAAGCAACATGCATTCATAAACGTTTGATGTCGAACTGAAAAGATAAGAACTCTATATTACAAATTATGGATTACATTTACATGATATGAAACATGGGTAGCGGGGCTACTCCCCGCACCCTAGTGAAAGAAACTACTCACTCATGACTAGGACAAAGAAGGAGGCGAGAAGAGAGAGAGAGAGCATCATCCCCACAAAGGAGAAAGGAAAGTCAACCCCTTGAAGAGAGACAGAGAAACGATCCACCAGTATTCAAAGGTTGCACGATGATGAGATCTCCCCTTCCGACCTTCTTTGGCGAAGAAGGAGAAAGCAGCTTCAGGATGGAGTTTGGGTCTCAGACCGGCAGCCCCAGGGCGGAGGATGGAAGTAGCAAGAGTTCTGGAGTGATTGAGGCAGCCTTTGGACGTCTGAAAACTTCCTTTTTTTTATGGAGGACCCTTTTGGTCTTATTTATAGGTCTTAAGTGAAATCCAAACGGTTTGGAGACCGTTTGGACCCTAAGACCGTTTGGACCTCAAGACCTTTTGGACCTTGAGACCGTTTGGCTTCATGCAGTCTTGAGACCGTTTGAATCCATGCGGTCTCGAGACCGGTTGGCTTCATGCGGTCTTGAGACCGTTTGAACTCCATGCGGTCTCAAGACCGGTTGGCTTCATGCGGTCTTGAGACCGTGTGACTCCATGCGGTGTCGGGACCGGTTGGCTTCATGCGGTCTTGAGACCGTTTGAACTCCATGCGGTCTCGGGACCGGTTGGCTTCATGCGGTCTTAAGACCGTGTGACTCCATGCGGTCTCGGGACCAGTTGGCTTCATGCGGTCTTGGGACTGTTTGAACTCCATGCGGTCTCGGGACCGATTGGCTTCATGCGGTCTTGAGACCGTGTGACTCCTTGCGGTCTCGGGACCGGTTGGCTTCATGCGGTCTTGGGACCGTGTGACTCCATGCGGTCTCGGGACCGGTTGGCTTCATGCGGTCTTGGGACCGTGTGACTTTATGCGGTCTTGGGACCAGTTGGCTTCATGTGGTCTTGGGACCGTTTGATTCCATGCGGTCTCGAGACCGATTGGCTTCATGCGGTCTTGGGACCGTTTGAATCCATGCGGCCTTGAGGCTGAGTTAATCTTTTATGATTTTTTTTTGTGTTTTTCTGCATATATAAAAGGGAAAAGTTAGTCTGATGGTATATTTACAAAAAAGGGTAAATTTGGGATTATGTATAGTTTTAATTTAGAAAGAGTATGGAAAACTAAAGAAAAAGACTAAGATAACCATCCAAAACTGGAGGTTATCACCCCCCCTAACTTAGAGTCTAGCTTGTCCTCAAGTTAGATAGAGATGAGGCAAGTAATGGCGAGGCGATCTTATTTAGTTGGGATTTCCATACTCTTGCTTCAATTCTTAACCGGAGTTCTCCTAAGGTCATATCAAGTCTTATTGCTTGCCTTGACTCTTTCAGGTTTCGAGAGTTGCTTGGGTCTCAGGTTCTTTCCGTATCTCGTAGCTCGCATCGGGACCACCTTTATTCTGTGCATGTTGTTGACTCTAATCAGCTTTATACCTCTCTGAAAGACCTACTGGAAGCTAGAGAGGGTATGAGGGTTGGCTAAAGGCTTGAAGTGTAACTCCCCCTTCAAGTGGGAGAGGGGTTGTCTATGCTTTTTAGGATCTCACTACCGGGCACGACACATCTGCCTTTGTGAGGGCAGCTGAATGTACCGGCCGGATGAGCCCTTTATAAGCCTTTCATATATTTAGATACCTTAGGGTTTCACTACCGGGCACAATACATCTGCCTTTGTGAGGGAAGCTGAATGTGCCGGTCGGGTGAGACCTTCATCGATTCTTTATATAGATCCTTATTTATGGCACAACTCTCATAATTTTATTCGACTCTCTGGCTTTTATTCGATGACTCACAGGCTTGGGTTTTGGGGTTTTGTTTGGGAAATTATTTTGGGCAGCCAAGCCTCTTTTATTTTGAAGAGAGGAAAGTTGTTCTTAGAGTTTTTCATCATGCACTTATTTGGTTTGTGGTCCACTTTGCATAACTTCTTGATGTGGAAGTTTCCTGATGCCCCTCTCATCCTTGAGAGCCTGGCTTATTTCTGTCTTAATATTGACTTGTGGAGAGTCAGATAAAGAAGTGAAGCAAAAAACATGAAAATCAATAGTGGAGGAACATTATTAAATCGCCATTAAATGTCTAAGTGATATTTACTTTTGGGGACTAACATGATTCTAAGGTTAGTTGGGGTGACTTTATTCCAAAAGAATTTAAGTTAAAAATAATTGTATAAAGAAAAATAAAAGAAGAGAAAAAAATGTGCTAACAGAGAAAGGGGGAAGATGGAGAAAGAGGGATGTAGAAAATGATACCTCGCCCTTATCTAATGTACCCCCCCCCCAACTTATCACTCACTCTGTCCTCAGAGTGTCAAAGTGATAGGTTGAGAAGTAATTAGGACAAGGGCTGAAAGCTAAGGTAATTCTTCATTTGCCCCCGGGGAATGAAGTAGATTTGCTGCGAACTGTCCTCAGAGAGCGTGGTAATCCACGTCAGTCATCTCTTCTACTGGTCTTTGGAGAATGATGATGGTGTACATCCAGTAGAGGACCTGGAAGCCACAGTCGTTTGATTCTCAGATTTGCTGGGGGCATTTGTGGCAGAAGGAAGGGCGGTGAAAGTGCTCTTTGTCGTACGCCCTTGTATGCAGACTCAGAAAAGAGATTAACTTGTCGGCGCACTCCTTTGCCACTACCTCTGTTGGCGTCTTCGGTGTCATGACATAGTTCCTCTGTCGTGCATTGTACTGGCTATCAGAACTGTTATATATTGTAGTTGTTCCTTCTGGTAGATTTGTGTCCAGGAGCATCCAGTGCTCATGATAGAGGAAGGGTAACATGATGAACGTCGGCGTTGTGTGCTATAGATAGGAGATCAACGCGTCAGTTGTGCCGAAGTTCTTGAGCTTTAGAAGATCATCTTTCATATATGGGGACGCCATGTATGTTGTTGGGTTATTTTGGCTGAGTAGAAACTGATAGGCGGCCATTAAACTTACGGAGAGCGATCCTTTGAATTGTAAAGTCTCTCGTAGCGTGTCTGCCATTACAAGAATGTCCCGAGACATGAATACGAGCCCATCTTTCTCGGCTGAAAGCCGTGCCATAATGAGACATAGTTCGAAGTCTGAGAGACCTTTGCAAGCACTGTGATCGAAGTCGGAAAAGGTTGGTTTTATGGCAGACAAAGGATCAATATCGCTTTTATTTTGCTCGATGGCTAAGGCCGGCTCCATAGGTTTTTCTGACTCTTTCAGAGTGTGGCGGAAGGGTCGCCTCTACAGGCATTGGATAGCAGAAAAAAGATAACGAGGGACGTCATCAGGTGCCATTGTTGGGTCCTTAAAGAACCGTCTATCGTAGATGAGTTCCATGGCATAACGCCCTCGCAAAGAGTGAAAATCTTCAGCAACGAGGTCAGTAAAGGGGATTTCTTGGTTCAACGCTTGGATGTGACGTATGGTGCAGAAAGCACAATCCCCAGATCCCTCGGCGGATTGAACTTGAGGGTTTATGATTTTCAACCAAGGTTGGCTCCAATCTTGGTGTAGAGATGGGCGTGAAGCCCAAATTAACTTAAGCAGCCGGAAGGGTATACACCTTGCTTCTCCTACTGCTTCACCAATGAAGTTTATTGTGCCGGCTGGTAGCTCGGCACCGCAGAAATTATACACCTTGGCATCCCGAGCCTCGGTATCCACGATCATAAAAAGCCAGTGGTCCGAAACTTGGAAGGGCACGGTAAGATAACGTGCCCGACGTGCTAAACTAGCACACAGCCGCTTGATCGACTTTGCTCTTATGTCTTTGTATAAAAGGCCAATAGACAGAGCGGGCGAGGCGTTGAAAACCGGATGTTGCCGCTTAGAACTTTTGTACATTTCTATACAGTTGGTGAGAAGGACACGGAAGATTGCCATTGGCATCGTGGACTGAGGTCGGAGGATGCTGCGGAAGTCTTCACGTGTCATCTTACGCCTAGTTTTGGTATTGTGATAAATTATGTCTTCCCCTGCCTTTGCATCGTCCACAATAGTGTTCAGTATAAAAATGTCCTGAGCATCTAATGTGGAGATGGCCACCATATCTATGTCATGCATTTTGTGTGGCAGAGGTGGTGGCGGGGGAAGTTCTTGTGGAGGGGGAGAAGCATGTTGTACTAAGGCTTCTTCATGGACTTGTAGGTCATCTTCCGAGTCGGAGGCAGAATCGAGGTCTTCATCTGTGTCTAAGCGCACTCTAACTGCCTCGTCCTGGTCATGGGGAGAAGGTGCTGAGAGAGATGGAGCAGTTGTTGTTGGTGGGCTGGCACTGGTTCCTAGTATACAATGGTGGAACTCAGCGAAAGCCGCGTCTTTTGCAGCTTCCCCGATGGATCCCATAGCGGAATAATCAAAGAATTGGTCCCCGTATGACATGTTGACATTATCATTGTGTGGGGACTTGGGGTGATGGTCACTGTCATGGTGACCTTTGTCAGAACCTTTGTGAGAAGGTTCTGCTGCATTTCTTGGGTCCTATCCATCATCCGGTTTATCACCAGAGGAGGTGGTATCTTTGTTCGAATCGGCAGATGAGTCGGAGTCGTCTTCTTCGTCATCATCGCCATCCTTATCGGTTGCTGCTTTATCTGTTGGCTTTTTACGCGCGGTCTATTTGCACCGCCGATGGGTGGCTTGTAACTCATCGAAAGACACTTGCAGATGCTCGTGTGTTTCGAGCAGTGCATCATGGGATTCTTTGAGGTCGGTATATCTGCCCTCGGCGGAGAGGAGACGTGTTGTAAGATTTGTAACTTGAGTACGTAACTGCTGGATTTCATCATTAGTTGACTCCTCTTGGAGATGTTGTAGCTGTGTGAGTGTGTTGTTGATGGTGTCCAAGCGTGTGCTCAAAACTGCTTGTTGTTGCTGGAGCTCGTAGAGAGTCTCTAGCAGAGGCTGAGTCTGCGTAGAGATCTCATTGACTTGCTTTGCCGTTGCTTCTTGCTGGCACTTCGCTCCAAGGACCAGGTTCGGCAAGTTGTTGTAGTGGTTGTTGATGTGCTCAACTTGCTTAGCCACCTCATCTTGTCGTTGCTGGAAGCCTTGGAGGATGGTGGGCAAGGCTCGGTGTTGTTCGTCAATCGTGGCCACCTATCATGATAAACCCTGCACACAAGAAAAAATAGAATGTAAGATGTTAGAAGGATCGGTGAGGAGGTTTCGGACGGCGTCGAATTGACAGCCGAATTCCTCACCGATATTGGCAAAAGGGACCCCAAGAGCGGAAGGGTGGGATGGCTGGGGTCTGTGTGGGATGGTGTTAGTGTCCTGTGGAAGAGACACTGATGATGCCCCGAGCTGCTTGGTGACTGTGGATGGAGTCACCAGCGGTGCCGGGGTGGTGGTGGATGTGAAAGGTGGTGGGATTACAGGTGAAAGCAGTGGTAATGACAGTGATGGGGTGGAAACTGCGGAGGTGAAAGGGAAAGTGGTAAAGTCGGGCATAGGGGTGGAGAAAGGATAGCCCGAAGGGAATATGGGTGATGAAGAGGATGTGAATGGTTGCGTGGATGTGATGGGGAGGAGAGGAGTGGTAGATGTTGGAATGGTGGAAGGTGGAGTGGTGGTGGTGGTTAGCTGATCATGTAGACTCTGAATGAAAGAGTCGATTGAGGAGGTGGTTAAGTTTTCTTCATGGAGGGTCTCAGCCTCTGGATTTGGCCTAGATGTTGGTGTCCCCGACAGCTGTTGGGCCTACAACTGCCTTCTGGAAGGTCATTTGACAGGTATTTTTGTTGGTCGAGCTGTCGGGGCTGTGATGCTCAGCTCTGTCTGTCCCGTTGTTGCTTTCTTTTCGATTGTTTTAACCGAAGATAGGAGTTGTGTAAGCTCCTCGTCGGAGAAGAGGAGTTGTTTTGTGTCGTAGTTTGCTAGCTCCGGAAGCGGGAGGAGTGTTCTGGATGACTTGACCATAGGGTAGAAGACATAATGTAGTTTCCCATCCTTTTCCTTGATGATGAAGGAATTCTTCAGAGTTTGTTCATTGGTAAGGATGTCGCCCTTTAGTTGCGTGCAGTGGGGTAGGGGTTTGTCCATCTTGAGGTATTTGATAATAGATGTGACATGACCCCCCATGCAGATTTCCTTCCCCAGGCCGGAGGCTGATAATTTCTGGATCATTTGTCGTCCGATATTGACTGGCCTTTCATTAAGAATAGACCATAGAATGAAAAGATCTGACATTATGACGTTTCCCCCTTCTGCCCTGGGGAAGAGTGCGCCAGCAAGAATTTTGTGCAGGGTGCGCACAAATCTAGAGTGTATGTTTGATGCTTTGCACGTCTTCGCATCATAGGTGGGGATCCCAGTTAGAGATTTCCAGAAGCTGTGTCTATTGAACTCGGGATGTTCGGTTCCCACCGCCATGGCTTTTTGCAGCTGTTCCTGGTTGTCAATAAAAACTGTATTCATCATATTTTCCGTTAAGACAACCTTGTTGCCGAAGATTTGGGTGACAAGCCTTCTGTCACCTCCGTCCCGTGATCTATCCATGATGTCGATGGGCTCTTTGGTCAGAAAAGTGAAAAATACTGTAGTGGGTTCAGAGTAGGATATTTCAGGTACTAGACACAACCTGGCGAGGTTGGCTTTTTCTAGTACGTTGAAGATGCGGTCGTATATCCCCATCTTAAGCAGTATGCTGGAGCAAACATACTTGGTGGGTTTTAGTGTTTTGTCAGTGGAGAGGTTGGTTTGGATGAAGAGATTTTCTGGTGGTGGTGCTATGGTGGTGACGGGAGGGAAGGTGGTGGTGGTAACAGGGATGGTGGTGGTGGTAACAGGAATGGTGGTGGTAGTAATAGGGATGGTGGTGGTAGGTTTTGTAAGGGGTTTATCCATGGCAGAGGCAGGGTGAACTTGTTTTCTTATCCGTTTCTTGGAGGGCTGCCCAGTTGGAGTCTCCAGGACCTTGTGTTTCCCCTTTTGTTCTTTGGCAGGGGATTCCTCCTCAGAGTTAGGATTGTACTCCGAGCCTTCATCATCAGAAGAAGAGATAGCAATTTCTTCTTCAGGTGCTTCATCTAGGCACTTTTTGAGGCAATCAAGGTCGCACAGGACGTCCATCATTTTGATATTCGGTGGTGCCTTCCCGGTCCTGTTGAAGTCATCTCTTATCTTCTGGAGCTTAGCTTGTTTTTCCAATAGTTGCTCTATTGTCCAGATTGCCTGGTCTTCAAATCTGATGACGTTCTTTGCAGGTTATGTCATAGCTGTAGAGTGAGAAATCAAGAGTTAGAATAACATGTTTAGAAAAAATTGGATTTTATTTGTATTATGTGTTTTTGTATTTTTATGGAAATTAAATGAATGTGGAAGGCCAAACGGTTTGAAGACTGTTTGGTTCCAAACGGTTTCAAGACCGTTTGGTCCCAAATGGTTTCAAGACCGTTTGGTTCCAAACGGTTTCAGGATCGTTTGGTCCCAAACGGTTTCAAGACTGTTTGGAAAACGAAGCGTCGTGTAGCCATTGGCGAAGACGAAGATGAAGGCGAAACGGCACAGAGACGGCGGATGCATCGGCGACGATGGCAAAAGTGGCGGTGAACATCGGCGATAAAAGTGATGGTGAAGAAGACGATAAAAAACGACGGTGAATACGGTGATAAAAATGGCGGTGAAGACGGTGAGGCGGCTTCATTGTCGAAGAAGCGGAAGTGCCGCGGCGGCGCCAAAGGTGATTATGTCAGTGAGGAAGGTAGCGGAAGAGAGAAAGGTCGGCCATGCTGCCGTGGTTGCTGGACTACCTTGCAGTTGGTGGTAACGTCGACGGCAAGGAAGCAAAGGATGGTAGAATGGGGGTGAGGTTGCCGTGTAGAAGCACAGGGACCAGGTCATCAGAGGTGAAATGCACAGGAGCAGGAGGGTGCAAAGGCAATGGAACAGCTCTGTGAGGAAGCTAGAAAACTCGAGAGTGGAAGGAAAGAGAAGGAGGGGTAGGGTTTATATTTATATGAAACGGTTAGCGACTGTTTTGCATTCCAAACGGTTTCTGGATCACTTGGCTCCAAACGGTTTCAGGACCGTTTGGCTCCAAACGGTTTCAGGACCATTTGGAGTCCAAACGGTTTCAGGACCATTTGGCTCCAAACGGTTTCAAGACCGTTGTTTGGAGTCCAAACGGTTTCAGGACCGTTTGGCTCCAAATGGTTTCAAGACCGTTTGGAGTCCAAACGGTTTCAAGACCGTTTGGCTCCAAACGGTTTTAAGACCGTTTGGCTCCAAACGGTTTGAAGACCATTTTGGAGTCCAAACGGTTTCAAGACCATTTGGAAGGGTAAAGGCTGAAAAGATTTTATATTTTTATGTTTGTTTTTGATATATATATATTTATGTAATTTGTTTTTGTTAATTTTTTTGTTTGTTTTGGTTATGTGAATTGTTTTTTATATTTTCATAAGATAAAACTAGGGTAAATAAAAGAACGGGAAATAAAGGAAAAAGTTGAAATCTTGGGTTGCCTCCGAAGTAGCACCTGGGTTTTACGTCGCTGGCTCGACGAAGCTGTAGCGTTGTTATGCTGTTGGCATAGTATTCAACTGCTCATGTCTGTTCTGTCCATGCTTAGGATTTGATTCGGGCTGCCCTACAAATGTGCCTGCCGGAGGCTTCAATTGTGCAGCAATCTGGGAAAACTGGGTTTCTACTGCTTTTTGTTGTGCTTGCTGATTAGCGAGCATGGTCTGTTGAGATTGCAGCATCTGCCTTATCAAGGATATTTCATCTTCTGGTTGAGAAGGAGTGTTTTTCAGAAGTTGTTGGGTTTGTTGAGATTGTTGCGGTGGTAGCGCCAGCTGAGGTTGCTGAGTATGTAGTTGTGGATGGAGCGGAGGATGAGTGTACTGGTAGTAGGCCGATTGGTTCCTGGGGTAGTTAGCCCTAGGGAAGTTATTCCTGGAGTTCCCTTGATTTTGGTTGAAATTGTTTGAGAACCCAGGTGGTAGCCTACTATCAGGTCCCCCCTACGTCTGATGCTATGGATTTGCAGTTCCAGCAGGGTTCCCATATTGGAATCCAGGGTGATTCCTCGATTGATTGGAATTGTAGTTGACCTGTCCAGGAATAGTGTGGATGGAGTTGACTTGTTCTGGAATCTGATCTTCAGATTGATCAGTAATGGGTCCATATGGTTGTGGTGGTGGATGCAGATCCATCATCACGTTATACAGCATACCGCAGGAAAGGGTCGGATGGTCAGAAGCATGACAAGCCTTATAGGATCCGGTGATGGCCTTGACTTGTTGAACTAGAGGAGTTTTCTTCTTATCAATCTCTCCTAGAGATGTCTCGAGAGCTTGTTGTTTGTGAACTATAGTTTTCAAGGCTTCAACTATTGCCTTCATTTCTATAGATTCTTCAGCTTTGTAAACCTTGAGGACACCTTTTCCGGCTGACCGTCCCCAGTTGGACTGGTTTTCAGCTCCGAGTGTAACAATCTTCCACGCGTCCTCATAATTCTTTCTCATGAAATTTCCTCCAGATGAGGAATCTAAAAACTATTTAATATCATCGCTCACTCCCTGATAGAAGGTTTCTATCAGTTGGTTATGGGAGATTCCATGATGGGGGCATTTCCACAAAAGTTCTTTAAACCTTTCCCATGCTTCAACAAGGGTTTCTCCAGGTAGCTGAGAGAAGTGATTGATCTGCCCTCTGATTTCATAAGTCAGTGAGGGGGGAAAGAACTTCTCAAAGAACTTTTCCTCTAGGGGAGCCCAGGTGGTTATTATTAGTTCTCTGTCAAGTGAGTTATACCAACTCAAGGCCCTCCCAGACAGGGTGAAATGGAACAGATGAAGCATTATCGCATCAAAAGCGACTCCAGCTTGCGGAACCAGACGGCACAGTGCCTTAAACCTTTTCAGATGATCCATGCAATCATCTCCTGAACCTCCGGAGAAAGAGATGCCTTGCATGATCTGGATCCACTGGGTTCGAATCTCAAAGTTGGGAATATTGATAATCAAAGGTCGGATCGGGTGGTTATCCTCATAGTTCTTTGGGACAACATAGTACCTCAGTTGTTTGTTCCTTAACTCCAACTGAGCAGCTTGGGTTTCCGCCTCAGTGCAGCTCTGATGCGGGCTTGCTCTTCTGCACGTATCTCCGTTTGGATTTGGGCACGAGTGTCTGCGATGAGTTGTGCCCATTGAGCGGCGATGGCAGCATTTACCCTCTCCATCACCAAAGCAGCTTGGCGTTGTTCGTCGGCCATTTGTCTGGCTCGTTGGCGATTGAGACGAATGCGACGATGGAAACTTCTCTCTACCTCGGAGTCGTACTCCGGATCAGGGGAGAATCTGCGATTATGCGATGATCGCATGCATGTTTTCTACCTGAGTAGAGAAAAGAAAACACCTTTAGATAATAGTAAAGTTATGATGGTTTCAAAAAGATATAGAGTTATGATTAAAAAGAAAGTGTAAAATCCTAACCAACTAGGAAGGTACTAAATGAAATTACAACGTTCCGTTGTCCCCGGCAACGGCGCCAATTTTTTGATGGAGCTTCCGCTTACGTGGAATTGCGTGCACCAACTAAAAATCCTAAAGATAGTAAGTCTTTAGGTTTAGCCTTGCATATACTAGATAAAGAACTCCACCCATGTACGATAAGATACGTGGAAGTCTTATCGTAGTATAGTTAAGGGTCGAATCCTCAGGACAACGGTCTTGTTGCAAGCAACAAGATGGAAAACGTTAAAGTTTCACTTAATCACTCACTAGTAGGCACTTAGATCGAAAGTTTGGTTTTGTTGTTTAAACTAAGAACATGTAAAGTAAAGAAAGCAAGCAAATCTAAGGAGTTAAACTATGATAAAAGTCACTAGGATGTGATCGGTTTTTCACCGCCACTACACATGGACCAACTCATGCAAAGCAAAACATAACCTGCAAAAAGAGTTTAGTCAGTTATTATCTTTGTAGACTTAGTTTCCTTTCGGAGAACTAACTAATAGAAGTGCGGGAATGTTGCAATGCCAGCCATTCCCGAACAAATGGTCACCTACTTTGCATCATTCCCCTCGCAAAGTGTGTTCCTCGACTTACCATGGTTGCACTTTCATACGTCAATTGATTCCATTTCATAGTATGAAAGTGAAACGAATGATAGTGAGTTTACTCCACTTCTTGAGATACACTTCTAGATACCGAAACAGATGCATGGTGGATACATGCACCAAGAACCAACATACAAACGAGTTTCGAATCTAATAGTACAAACGTAGACAATTCATACTAAAAGATAAAGGATAACACAAGTTGGAGATCAAGCAACATGCATTCATAAACGTTTGATGTCGAACTGAAAAGATAAGAACTCTATATTACAAATCATGGATTACATTTACATGATATGAAACATGGGTAGCGGGGCTACTCCCCGCACCCTAGTGAAAGAAACTACTCGCTCATGACTAGGACAAAGAAGGAGGCGAGAAGAGAGAGAGCATCATCCCCACAAAGGAGAGAGGAAAGTCAACCCCTTGGAGAGAGAGAGAGAGCAACAATCCACTAGTCTTCAAAGGTTGCACGATGATGAGATGTCCCCTTCCCACCTTCTTTGGCGAAGAAGGAGAAAGCATCTTCAGGATGGAGTATGGGTCTCAGACCGGAAGCCCCAGGGCGGAGGATGGAAGTAGCAAGAGTTCTGGAGTGATTGAGGCAGCCTTTGGACGTCTGAAAACTTCCTTTTTTTATGGAGAACCCTTGGGGTCTTATTTATAGGTCTTAAGTGAAATCCAAACGGTTTGGAGACCGTTTGGACCTCAAGACCGTTTGGACCTCAAGACCGTTTGGACCTTGAGACCGTTTGGCTTCATGCGGTCTTGAGACAGTTTGACTCCATGCGGTCTCAGGACCGGTTGGCTTCATGCGGTCTTGAGACCATTTGAACTCCATGCGGTCTCGGGACCGGTTGGCTTCATGCGGTCTTGAGACCGTGTGACTCCATGCGGTCTCGGGACCGGTTGGCTTCATGCGGTCTTGAGACCTTTTGAACTCCATGCGGTCTCGGGACCGGTTGTCTTCATGCGGTCTTAAGACCGTGTGACTCCATGCGGTCTCGGGACCGGTTGGCTTCATGTGGTCTTGGGACCGTTTGAACTCCATGCGGTCTCGGGACCGATTGGCTTCATGCGGTCTTGAGACCGTGTGACTCCATGCAGTCTCAGAACCGGTTGGCTTCATGCGGTCTTGGGACCGTGTGACTCCATGTGGTCTCGGGACCGGTTGGCTTCATGCGGTCTTGGGACCGTGTGACTCCATGTGGTCTCGGGACTGGTTGGCTTCATGCGGTCTTGGGACCGTTTGACTCCATGCGGTCTTAAGACCGATTGGCTTCATGCGGTCTTGGGACCGTTTGAATCCATGCGGTCTTGAGGCTGAGTTAATCTTTTATGATTTTTTTTGTGTTTTTCTGCATATATAAAAGGGAAAAGTTAGTTTGATGGTATATTTACAAAAAAGGGTAAATTTGGGATTATGTATAGTTTTAATTTAGAAAGAGTATGGAAAGCTAAAGAAAAAGACTAAGATAACCATCCAAAACTGGAGGTTATCAACAGCTTAGCTAGGGTTAGGGTTTGGGTTGTGTCGGACAACCATCACCACCCTATCGGCTAAGATTGTGGTGCCCAAAGCCAACACCATAACGCCCATCAAGGTGCACATCAAAAACCGATACAAGGGTACCACAGGGAAGCCTAATGCCCAGATAAAACCAACACACCATATCAGTCACCACAAGGTACTCACAAGGGCCACCACTCAACCCATGTTGGGCAAGAACCCGACCCAACATGTATCGCCCAAGACTCCAAACAGTGATATCAAATAGGCACTCTATCGGCCAAGGGGACAACAAAGACTACGTCAAGAATTATCTAGATCAAGGCATATCTCCCAAGCTCATCATCAAGATCATAAGAGCCATATCGGGCACAAATCCAACCAAACACATCATACCGGCCAAGATCAAAACCCTAGACCAAGGGAGGTGTGTCGGGTAGCACTACTACAAGATGTATCGTGTAAGGCACCAAGCTCATCTCGACAAGGTCGTCATCAACCTCAAGATCACCATCATCAAAACCCTAAAATATCAAGAGGATTTTCTCACCTCTCAACAACCAAGAGAGGGGTTTTGCACAACCTCCATCACACATCTCGGGCATCAAATGGATCATCTCCATATCGACCAAGGTCTCAACCTCTACTAGGTCCACTCAACCAAGGTTCACCTCTCAAATCCATGGTGAGAGAAGAGTGTTGCCCAAGCAACTAGAGTATAGACTCACCTCTCAACAACCAAGTGAGAGGGGTGTTTCCTATATCACTAGAGCCGAACTCACTTCTCAAGACCAAAGGAGAGAAAGGGGTATTGCCCCAAAGAAAACCCTACTCCATAGGTTTGGCCAACAAGGTCAAAGAACATCCAACACACGCATTATAGCAACAAGATCATAAATCAAGATCAAAGGTGCAAACTAGAGCAAGAAACATATCTAACAACATGCATGGCCGATCATGATCATATGTGAACATGCAACATAAAAGAAGGTAGTATAGTTAGGGTTATAAGTTATGTAACCCACCTTAAGCAAGCTCCTCAAGCTCTAAAGCTCCAAGCTTTAAGCTCAAGCACCACCTCAAGAGGAAGTAGGAGACTCCAAGGAGAAGGATCGACCACCAAGCTTAGCTCCTCCAAGTGTATCGACCACCAAGGTTTCAAAGAAGAGGTGTCATTCACCAAGGAAGAGGGGAAACTAAGGAACTAAAGGGATCCTTAGCAAGAGAAAGGAGATTCATATATAGAAGAGGGTGGAGGAGAAAACAAGGCAATGTGTCTCCCACCTAGGGACACTTGTCCATGGGCAATGCCACCTCCTTATCTCGCCCCATACACATGTCCAAGGCAATTGCCACATGCAAGCATCACGCACCAAGTGTCCACTAGAGTGGTGACACAAATGAAGCTAAGAGTCAAAGATGGTCATAGGTCGATACTCCTCACTCCATTGCCTGATACAGCCCCATGGGTGACACACCCATGGCCGACACCAAGCTCTCTTGCCCGATACAGGGTCCAACAAGGCAAAGCAAAGCCCAAACAAGGCAAAATGAAGCCCAACAAAGCTCAACCAAGCCCAAGGCAACTCAAGCAACGAACCCAACCCATCCTCTCCACTCTAGAGGATTCAAGGAGAGAGAGAAACATCTCTCAAGGTGACAAACTTGCTCATCAACCCTAGACTTGGGTTATTTGCAAGTAGCACCTCCAACTCTCAACAAAGCTCAAGCAAACCATAATCACCACTAGAGGTGATTAGCAAGCAACTAAGCACAAGGTTTAGGTAAAACAAATAGGATAAGCCAAAAACGGAGGTCAGGGTCCTTACACATTACCTTGGTATCCTCCTCATATGCTATACGGAACTCACATCCTTATCTTATCCACCTTTACCAACATAACAAATACCATGACATATAAGAGGAGTCTTCCTAATAATTGGAAGGCTCAAAAGAAAAATCATCACAAACTTTATGATCTTGGAACCATAGTCCAAACAACCTTATGCTATAATAAGCTATCCACCCTCATGTTTACAACAAATCCACACATACCAAGTGGCAATGATCCAATTGAAAGTTGTGCCCTGGAAAGGAAAGACACAAAGGGAAACACACTTCCCACATCATAGAACTATTGTTCAAGGGACACTAGCAAAAAGGTAACCAATTCTATTTTCGTTATGCAAGTTACAACTTCTTATGTATCATTTTACCCTTTTCATTTTGGGTCCCTTACCATTAGCATAGAAATCATCATAATTAACATATCTCATTAGTCCTTCCTTCATGACTATTTATCACACTTGGATATGTTCTCTTATTTTATTATGTTTTTCAACCACTTATCAATAGGTAAATCATCATATTCCACATTTTCTTCATTAAACATGGATCATCTGCCTTAATTTCTTTCAAACACCATGCTTATTTTACATTAACACTTTCTTACACACATAGGTTGGTCTGAGATTGACTTAGGTTCCACCTTATTCCTTTATCATTGTTCTCATTTACTTTCTCATTTTATACTTATCATTGGAGTTCTCTCCATCTTATGTGGATTTCATACATTAAATCACTTTATAAGCATAGCCTTATTTATCACTTACTTAATTCTATTCTTGAATCACATCTTCAAGAACTCCTTTTCTTATTTGTATTTAGATTTAGATTTAATGGTGTTGTATCTTTCTCCTATAGTTGCCAAACATTCAAGTTTTGATAGATTATGATGTAACTCTCATCTTCTTTAAGGTAGGATTGAGATATTGACACCATGATTTATTATTCATTATGCTCTTTTGATTGTCTCAAAATGACTACTTGATCAGATTAATTAGAAAGATAACAATTTAAGAGTTCCATACTTACCTTTCTTCAATAATTGAATACCTATCCAGGGCAACCAAGTACTGAGATTAGGTAGTATGCACCATGTTTTTGTGTCACATTCCTAACTTAGACATCATCCTAGTCTTAAGTCCTAGTGTCCCTATAGACTCAGTGAACCTAAAGCTCTGATAACAACTTGTGAGAACCTGATACAGTAGACTAGATTACTCAAAACATAAAGCACAATCGATCACTAATTAATCACGAACCCAAAAATATGGGTAACTTAAAACTGATTGCAACATCAGCACCTACTCAGAAACATTTTCATAAGAGCCCAACATCTTTCTTTTATCCATACTATGCCATGAATTTGATACAAAATATTCTATCGCCTTAGCCAAAACATATATGCACAGGAGAACAATATTCATATATGCCACACAAATAAGCATTAATATGCTGACAAAAGTTCAATTCGTTTGAAACACCATATACAAACTTATCCTTCCTGGACCTGAGAGTATAGGGACAACTCTAGGACACACTAGACATCTAATCAAGTTTCTCAAAGATTCATTACTATAGCTCCTTTTTGCTTCCACATGTTTTTTTTTCATCACTTCCGATTACCTAAAAAGATGTGGTGAACCACAAGGGTGAGACCCATGTCCCAACAAGAGATATAACCTCCAACAATGCTTATTGATTACAATATTTTAAATAGTAGATAACTAAGTAGTTGGAGTATTTAATAATCAATTGAATAGATTTAATAGTTCAAGTATACTAAATAGATTAAGAAAATCATCTTAGCAACAAGTATGATCATCAATGCATATATAGATAACAAATAAATGCATTTCTTTGGATAGATATCTACTAAAATATCATCAAATTGCATCTAATAACAATCATTATCATTAATTTGACTATCATCATATTCATTTCTAATAGTACAAACAATCTAGTAGCATAAGCATCCCCGACATCATGAATATGTCTAGTAACATAACATGGCTATCAATATTGGCATCTCAAATAAATGGAACGGATCTATATCATAAGTAGAACTAACATCATAACACAATGAACTACATAGGCATGATTAGCAGTTTAAGCATTTCTAATTACATGGGCATGGCTAGAAATATTAAACATAGCTAGCAGCAACATCTTAACCATCAATGTCAGTATATTTGACAACATAAGTATGTTTACAACATGATTATAACTACAACATAAGCATATCTATTATCTCTTATTGTACTATATATGATCTCAGTGAAAAGAAAGCAAACAAGGGTTTTCAACCAATATGAAGCATTATGTATAACCCTAAATAGATATGCTACACAGCTATCTTGCATCTTTTATTATGCCCTGAGGAAATTGATGATACCACTCAAAATCCAACTGACCACTGCTAAGTCGAAATTAGTGCCATACAAGATCTAGGAAGAGCCGGACTCCAAATATCTTCTCCGCCCCCAGTCACTACAAGTGCACCACAGCGATAGATAAGGTCAAGCTGCTAACAGCCTAGTCCGTCCTTGGTACAGGTCATAGCACTAGTAAAAGGAGGTGGGTACGCATACCCTACCATCCGAGGTACAACCGCAGTTGTCCTCCAATCTTGTCACATATATAATCATCGAGACATGACCGCAGCCATTCTCAATCACATCAGATGTATGAGGCATGGCCATATCCATCCTCTACAACTTGCATTGTGGATGACAAGGATATATCCTCAACTTGCCACCCCCACATACTCAACAGTATGCACTCTGAGTTTCCCTTAGGAATACTCGTTTCACCATCTGGTAAGTTGTGACACTTAAATGGATCTATGGCACAGGGAACTACATGATTAGAGTTTCACTTGATTAGTTATGCCAATTGGGTGAATTAAGGTTGCATGAAACAAGTGGACATACAAACCCTAATTCACTTCTAGCAAGCATATAAATATCACAACTTTTAAAAGATATAAAATGTGTATAACATAATTTCTCATCTCATCATCATGTGGAGTTATTCACTTTCCATTCATTAGACCACACTAGTCATCATACTATCATAAGATATAAATCCTTTTCACAATATCACAAGGTATCAACCCTTATCAACACAAGAGGATTACACCTCATTCAGGGCTCAACCATGCCCAAAGGTCATTAAGACCATCATACTATCACATGATATAAATCCTTTTCACAATATCACAGGTTATAAACCCTTATCAACACAAGAGGATTACACATCATTCAGTGCTCAGTCATGCCCAAAGGTCATTAAGATCATCATACTATTCCCTACAAGATCATCATTATCCTTGCATGCCTTATAGCAAGGCTCAACAACATCATTTACATATAATACACCGGATCAACACAATATTGCATTAATGAGCTAGGAGATATTCATAAACAATCATAGTAGGGTTATATTAACATTAAGAACATTCCTTTATTATGTCAACATGCAAGGAATGTAGATATGATTAACCCGCATCATATTCATAATGCACATGTTTAGCATAAGAAAGTATCAACCATGTGGCTATGATAACCACCAATTAACATATTAAGGTTATGATCATATTAAGGAGATTATTTCACCATCATTCCATAATATAAGAATGTTAAACATGAATACTCATCTTTATCTATTTGAATTAGAGTTGGGTTCAACAAGATAAATTATATTAATGTTACTAATCAACACTTATACCCAAACCCTAACTCACGACATCCACATTGGATCATGGATGCTTAAGGTGAAGAATCACCATCACATTCCATACTATTATCAAGTATGAACCCACACATAAATCAAGGTGCAACCATCGGGTATAGCATACTAGGGTTTCAACAACAATAATAGAGTACTCCATGATTGTATTAATCATTCAAGGACTATTCATACCCAATTACCATCATTTAGTTATATTAAAGCTAGTTATAACAAGCTATACCTCATTAGGGTTACATATCAACACAATGTGGTTATCATCCCTTCTATTCATATGAGTGAATAGGTAAGACTACCTTATTAAGGGTAACCCTCCATTTGTTCCATCATCATTCAACCCATATCACCATACCACAATGTCACCCAGAACCATTGGATGTTTAAAAGGTAAGACCATTGGTTGTTAACATAAGTAAACACCTTGGATAAACCACCTATGAAGTCCTTGATTTGTTATCTAGAAAGAGTCACCATATAACCCTAGACATCTCTTTATTAACAAAACAAAAAGTTCCATTGGGAGTAAGGTAAAACCCACAAATGATTTTTCATTTAAAACAATCCATCCATTATCAACAAGTAAGCTCCTTATGTTGATCATATAAAGGAAACCATATAAATCACATTCTTAGGACCAACATATTACATTAGCCATCATTCCACTTTATTAGAGGAATAAACATTAGATCTTGACCATTGGGTCAAGTTCATGTGTTAAAACCATCAATTATAGTATAGGTCTGACCATTGCATCAAGTGATCCAAGAAACCATTGGTCTAAGGCTTAATTGATGCTACAAACTATATGATTAACTCACCATAGGTTTTGGAGACTTGATCCACCATCATTAGTGACCATTAAGTCACCATAGGTTGTTAGATCAGCACTATATTCACTAATTAACATCAAATATTAAGCTAATGTCATCATTGATTGATAACATCTGTAGGGTACTTAATGGTTGATCATTAAACTTCTAATTGATCCAAAACTTGAAAAAAGGGGGTGACCATAGGTTGTCACCATCATATGACACCTTTTATCTCAACCATCAGTTGTCAGGAAGACAACACCATAGGGTTGTTGCAATGGTACCATCATTGGATCATGGGTTTATAGAAGAAACCAACTTAAAACCCTAAAATTGACCCTTGGTTGATAGGCACTTAGCACCATAGGTTGTCAAACCAAACTGATCCAAGTCATATTATACCTTATGAATAATGTACACATGATCACAGGTTCATCTAGAACTGAAATCAGAATGGGGAACATTATAAAAATCAAAATCCAAGTCAAGCATAGATTTTTAGTGCATGGATCGTCATTTAAATGCAAGAACATGAGCTACCAAGCTTATGGTAATCAATAAATGTGGAGAAAGTTATAAAACTTGCCTCTAATTAGAAGATAAACTCCCAAATAGAAGAAAACATGAGCAAGTAGGGTAGGAAACCCAAGCATAAGCTATGAACTCGTCAATCTAGCACCTTTCTTCATCAAATGAGCAAACCCTAAGCATAAGGAGCAAGAAAGGTAGAGTTTTAGAGATTTAGAGCAATTTCTACCATGGAACAGAAAGGTTACGACCTGAAAAAAGGTAGGAGGAAGGATAAAAAAGAAATAAATGAAGAAAATAAGTTAATTCTTACTCTTTTAGGTCAAGATCACTAGAAGGAAGCTTTTTAAACCCTAAAAGGAAGTCAATTGCAACCCTAGATTCATTTTCCAAGAAGATCCCCTCTTTTTTCTTCCTTAGACAGGAAATTAGCAGTATAACAGAGGGATAACAAGGTTTGTAGAAGGATGGAAGTGGTGGAGAAAATATGGCTCGTTTGGGTACTTAGGGATAAGTATATGAAACTTTAAGATAAAGAAAAAGAAAAGGTTGAAGTTCTAGTATCTTTCTAAGTGTCCATGGCCTTAAACTATTCAAATATACAAGAATACACACAAGAATCTCCCACACCATCCATAAATACATTCTTATCCCTCGTTTCTTGTATTTACAAGCAAAACAAACAATTCATTAGTTGATACTACAAAAGGTAGCTCATCCATGAAGAGGCAAACCCTAAAATACCCTTGAGGAAAACACTTTCAAACCAAGGTTTAAATAGAAACCCATTTCTCAAAAAGCTAAAGAGTTATGAGAGAATATCCAAAGAACATAATGCAAGTGATAAATTGCAAAACCTCTCAATTGGGTAAATTGCAGAAAAGTCCAAAATGTGCATAAAATCACATAACTTGCTCAAACAATGTCCAAATTGGACCAAATTTGAAACTTAAGCTTGTATTATGACTTCAAAGCATATCATAAGATTATATTAGGGTTACAAGAATTCAATTATTATAATTAAGCTTATTAAACTCATTAAGTAAGTTTAGGGGCCTTACAAGTATAAACACCTAACAACGATTTCACCCCCGAAATCCAAGGTAACCAAATATGGGTACTTCCTTTGCACATCATCCTATTACCTTCACATGGTTACTTGCATATCATGGTGATGTCACATCACTCATACATATCTCCTCTTGGGTCAGCACAAAAACCCCCACATAAGAAGACATTTGCAAATATAGAACATAGAAACTTGTTGTGCCACCTGTACAAATCTAATAGTAACTTTCAACTTTCAATTCTAGATATCATCCTAAAATTATATCTATTGTATCAACAAACCATCTATCATTGATGGTGGTCTTGTCCAACTATCACTAGACCATACACAACATTATAGAGTCACTTTTGTTTTTCCTTCCAAACAACATTTATAGGATCATCATCATCAACTCTCTCTCTCTCTCTCTTCGGGAGAGGAATACTTTGGATGTCATTTAATAAACATCTCCAACCTTCACATATTTCTCATACTGTTGATACATCTTGGATACTAGGATTCATTACCTTGGTATCCACCTCATGTGCTATAAGGAACTCACATCCCCATATCTCATCCTCCTTTACCAACATAACAAATATCAAGATATATAAGAGGAGTCTTCCTAATTATTGGAAGGCTCAAAATAAAAATCATAACAAACTTATGATCTTGGAACCATAGTCCAAACAACCTTATGCTATAATAAGCTATCCACCCTCATGTTTACAATAAATCCACACTTACCAAGTGGCAATGATCCACTTGAAAGTTGTGCCCTGGAAAGGAAATACACAAAGGGAAACACACTTCCCACATCATAGAAGTATTGTTCAAGGGTCACTAGAAAAAATGTAACCAATTCTATTTTCATTATGCAAGTTACAACTTCTTATGTATCATTTTACCCTTTTCATTTTGGGTTCCTTGCCATTAGCATAGATATCATCATGATTAACATATCTCATTACTCCTTCCTTGATGACTATTTATCACACTTGGGTGTGTTCTCTTATTTATTATGTTTTTCAACCACTTATCAATAGGCAAATCATCCTATTCCACATTTTCTTCATTAAACATGGATCATCTGCCTTAATTTCTTTCAAACGCCATGCTTATTTTACATTAACACTTTCTTACACACATAGTTTGGTCAGAGATTGACTCAGGTTCCACCTTATTCCTTTATCATTGTTCTCATTTATCTTCTCATTTTATACTTATCATCAGAGTTCTCTCCATATTATGTGGATTTCATACCTTGAATCACTTTATAAGAATATATTTATTTGTCTTTTACTTCATTATCTTCTTGAATCACATCTTCAAGAACTCTTCCTTTTCTTATTTGTATTCAGATTTAGATTTTAAGGTGTTGTATCTTTCTCTTATAGTTACCAAACATTCAAGTTTTGATAGATTATGATGCAATTCTCATCTTATTTAAGGTAGGATTGAGATATTCACACCATGATTTCTCATTCATTAGGCTCTTTAGATTATCTCAAAATGACTACTTGATCAGAGTAATCAGAAAGATAACAATCTAAGAGTTCCATACTTACCTTTCTTCAATAATTTAATACCTGGCCAGGGCATCCAAGTACTGAGATTAGGCAGTATGCACCATGTTTTTGTGTCACGTTCCTAACTTAGACATCATTCTAGTCTTAAGTCCTAGTCTTGAAGATTCTATTCAAAGAACAAATTGAACTGATATATGTTCCATTAACTTATACCTATTAGCATTTTCTCTTCTTCATTGAAGGCAAAGATGTTAGAATTTCTATAGTCCACCTACGTATCCCAGTCTAGAGGATGAAGGGGACAATTTCCTCTGAAGTGGTCCTCCTTATAAAAGTATCAAATTGTCACTCATAAACTTACATAACATGCTATGGTGGTGGTTACTATTGTGACAACCTGACTTTTATCTCTTTTATTTTGTACTCCTTCTCTCTCATCAAGTTTCCTCTTACTAAATTTAGTATATCTTTCACCGTGGAAGTGTTGTGATACCCTAAATCGATCACATCAAGTATTGATTTTATAATGTGTGACATGAACTTGCATAATTAACCTAGATTCCACACCTTAATATGTATCCATAGTGCAACCCAACCTGGTCCTGAGGAGGAGTGGGACTGTGAAAGTTGTAGCAAAGTATAATCAAATCTCATTATCATACCCCCAACTCACTCTCTAATGAATTTCATGTTGTATAGGGCTCAATTATCTTTCAAATGGTGCAACAATTTCCTCATTCGGACCACCATAGCTCAAGATATGGCCACATGAACATTGCTACTTTAATATTGATTTTATTTCATTATTGAGCCTAATGGGCCTAGTTTTGGATGTGTCAGTCAAAATAAAGTGTGCCAAACGTTCCATGTATTTGATTCCCTTGAGATTTTTTCGAATAATTGCAATCGCCCATCCCTTGGGCCACGAGTTTTGCCCAAGATCCAACGGTTGCACATTCTTCCTCTACTTCTAAATGGTAGGTTGTGCCAAAGGCAGTGAGCCCACCTAACTGCATTTGTGCTCTTCCAATCGATGTCCTTCCTCTCCTCTTTCTCCACAATGAATGTGGAAACATCCATTTCTCTCTTCATTCCCTCATTTGCCTCTCTTTTCAGCTTTTACCGTGCCCTAACATGAAAATTAGATGGTCATCTACTTCCCCAAACTCTAGGGTCACGCCACCTTTCTCCAACCTAATTTCTTCTCCTCACACATCCTATGCACCCAAAAATGGACCCTCTAACCTCACCTAGCCCGGCCATGGAGGAATGGCACGTCACTAAGGAGTTTTCCCCTCTTGGATACCATCCACCACTCATCTCCGGTGAGCACCGATGAATGCATATTCATCATGAATTTCAATCACCATCTTGGGCTCAATTCATTTCAATACACCCAATTTCATTCACTAAATATCAAAATGTACAAAATTGCTAAATTGGTTCAATTATCAAGGTTTTAACTGAGTTTATGTCGATTTTATGCAGGTCATTATGAGGTTCAACCATCAGATGTCACCCACCTTCATTCTACCTAATCCACAATTATCACCACCATTTCAACAAATCACCATCCTAACCAAACCCTAATAAGTAAGGGCCACCCTTCTCTGCCCCAGATCTACCTTCACTCATCCTTGGTTTGACCAATGAGTTTTGACCAAACGGTCTCATCCATACGGTCTCACCAAACAGTCTCATCCATACAGTTTCAAAACTGTATGGGTGACCTCTACCCCAAGACCGTTTGGACTTCACTCTTCTCCAAATAGACTCATCAGTGCAAGACCGATAGGTTATCAAACTGTTTGGAGCAAAACTCATCGAGACCGTTTGGGAAACTCGATAGCAATGGCGCATGCTTCCCTTCTTCTTCATCCTTGGGTCCCGATCTGCAAACCCTAGCTCCATCGCACCTCCATCCACCCACGTTCCGCCTTCTTCTGCTTCTCACTTCCTACCACCGCCAACACCTTCTTCTACCTCCCACCTTAACCCTAACTCATCTGCTACAACACTCCCGCGCCACTCCATGTCTTCGACCACCCTCCACAGCACAGCCGGCACCGCCAACCTACAACCTAGTTGATACCACGAAACCATAGATCTGCAAATGGTCCTCGAGGCTGCACGACCGGTTGGCCAGCACCTGCCGCAAGCCACCAAGACTGTTTGACGTTGAACGATCAAGACCGATCGAAGTTCAAGACCGATCAGATGTGAAGTTCATTTGGACGTAAGATGTAATCAGTAGCAAACCGGTTGGTGGCGCACTGCCAAGAACGATGGCAGTCGACCGCTTGGAAGCCTCGAACGTAAGATCATTTGGAGGTAGGAACATAGACAGTTTTGAGAAAGAAGCAAAACCGTTTGGCGTGATCAGTCTCCAAGATCGTTTGGAGCAGAGAACACTAGGGACGCGATGACCATTTGGAGATATTATCGCAAGACCGTATGGACTTAGTAGATCCTCCAAAACCATTTGAGGATAGTTTGGACAATAGACCATTTGGATGCGAACCCTTAATCAAATCCAAACTGTTTGGACGATCAGCTCAAGACCGGTTGGATAGCATAGGACTGAAAATCGTATGGATCCATATCCAAGACCGTTTGGATTATAAACTCAAGATTGTATCGTCATTTATTCCAAACCGTTTGGAGAGAAAAGCACAAAACCGTATGGAAGCATATATACTAAACCGTTTGGGCAAAAAGTGACCAAACCCTTTGTACCAGACCATATGGAGGACTCACACAAAAAACATGATAACCCAGCCTGAGCCTATAAATAGGACCAGCAGGGTCCTCATTTGCGGAGGGGGTCTGGGATGCCGACAGGTTGCCTAAACTATGCTCTGACCCTGCCACTGTAACTTCACCTAGTGTTCCTACTGCAACTCAAGGAGACTGAGGAGAGAAGAAAGGAGGAGCAAGAGAGACTGCCCAGTCTATCTTGGCATCCCTCGTTCTTCATCCAGATCTTCTCTAACACAACGTTGAAGACCACATCATCTTCACTGAGCTGTGACTGCCTTCTGCATCATGCTTATGGAAGAATCCTCTCTCTTTCTTATTCTTCTTGTTTCTCGAATCATGAGTGAGTAGTCCCTTTTCACAGGGGTGTGGGGACTAGCCCCGTTGCCCACTCAAGCATGTTCTCTTATTAAGCATTCCATGGCAATGTATATAACTTTTCATTTCCTTGTTAATCGACAATGTTTATAGTAGTTTACCTGCAAGTTTTCATCTTGTTTTTCCCTATGTTGTAAGAACTTCTATATGTAGGGTAGAATGTCGTTTAATGAGGTTGACTCTCAAACTAGAAATAGAATGAGATTCCTTGAGGTTGTAAGTGTATAATCCATAAGAGGACGAGCCATCTAACTTATGGTGAAGCTTTTGTGGCCTAAACATCCCTAATGGAGGGCCACAACCTTAGTTGGATGTTGTATCTTTTTTTTTTAATCATCAATGTTTGCTTGTAGATTAACCACCTGCTTGCTTGTTGGTTAGCGTGGTTGACTCCTTGATGAGAACTTCTGATAGGATTCCTTAAGGTCGTAAGTGTATGATCCGTGAGGGGACTAGCCATCTAGCCTACGGTGATGCTTCTTTGGTCTAAACATCCCTTAGGGATGACCACAACCTTAGTTGGATTTTGTATCTTCAGAGCCGTAAGTATGTGATCCGGATGGTGATGAGATATCTGATGCCTAAGGTGTTGCTTACACAAACCTAATGCCCATATGGGGGGTTTTGTAGCAGCTCTATTTGGATAGTTATATCTTGCCTGGATGTTTGATGTTTTGGATGTGTTTGCATGTGTAGTGGTGGTGAAACCCGGTACCATCCCAGCGATTCCATATCATTAATCTAGATCAACTTTAATTCTTCCCTTTACTTTCCTACAATTAGTTTAATTAACCTCAAAACAACTAATCATTCTAAATATTAGCCATACTTGAGTTAGATTCGACTAACGATGATTCTTAAAAAAGTTGTCTCTTGGGATTCGATCCTTAACTATACTGTGATAAGACCCATCCACTTGTGGGTGGTATTATTGCACAAAGTTTTAGTAAAAGCTTAAGGATTTCAACCTTGAGTGAATTTGTTAGTGCGATAATATTCCACGTCAAATTATGGCACCGTTGTCAGGGACAATAGAATTAGTTAATCAAATCTAATTCTTTTAAGGCTAATCTAGGATTTTTGTTTTTCTTTGGATACAATCGATCAACTACTTGAATTTTACTCCACTCCATCAATCTTACTTCAAATCTTTTCATTTCAGGTACCCCCAAGACTAGTATACGCACCATTTGAACAGTCCCGGACTTACCGCCAGCTTTGATCCGGAGATAGACATAACCTTTCATCATAAAAATAGAGAGAACCAAGCAAGAATGGCTCAAGAACAGGATATAGCCCGAAGGGTGGCTCAAGCCATCAATGCATAGAGAGAAAGGCTCATGCAAGAAGCTAGGGTTGTGGTTCAAGAAGAAATCCTAATAGCGCAAGAAGCAGTGCAAGAAGTAGAACTAAAAAAGGATCTTAGGGAGTTCTCAATCCCTAAAGCTGCTGATGTTCATCACCCAGTTCAACCTCCTCCCATCCATGCTCAAAATTTTGAGATAAGGGCACATTGGATTACCTTTCTTCAAAACAACCCATTCTATGGTAAACAAGGTGAAGATAGTCAAGAACACCTTCTGAGGTTTATTGATCTATGTGCCATGACAAAGTAAAATGGAGTATCCGATGATGCAATTAGACTCCGTCTTTTCAAGTATTTGCTTGCTGATAGAGCTATAAGTTGGTACAATTCCTTGCAATGCGAGCCCATCACTACATGGGAACAACTGCAAAATATTTTCCTGGAAAAATTCTACCCTCCCTCTCTCACCTATGCAATTAGGGATCAAATAACTATGTTCACTCAAGCCCATGGACAAACCCTTGCTAAAGCATGGGAAAGATATAAAGATCTTCTACGCAAGTGCCCACATCATGGAATCCCCAAGAATCAGCTTATTGAAATCTTCTATAGGGGTGTGGACGATGACATCAAGAGGTTTTTAGACTCCTCATCCAGAGGAAACTTCATGCGACAAAGTTACGATAGTGCATGGAGGGTTGTCACCCTTGGAGCTGAAAATCAAGCTAATTGGGGTAGGTCCATAGGTAAGGGAGTATTGAAGGTATCTATGGCTGAAGTTATTCTAGAATACAAGTCTATCACTGAGACCCTCAAACTCTTAGTTGCCAAGCAGGGCCATATCGAATCATCCCTTGTTGTATTTGGGAAGAGGACGTTTACCCCCTCAACAACAAGAACATATCAAGTCTGCTTCATTATTCTGTGAAGTATGTAAAGGTACTGATCATTCCACTTTAGCATGCAATGTTATGTACGACGTTGTTCTAAGCAACGTTTGTAGCCAAGGTGATAATCGGCAAATTGAAAACCTCAATGTTGTCAATACCATCCCTGGTCAAGGATATTACAATCCGAATCAAAATAGGAACCATCCTAGATTTCAATATGGAAACCCTTCAGGAGCAGAAAACTCAAGACAACTTGTTTCAACTAATCAATAAAGGGGCCCACTTGGATTCCAGTATAATCAGCAACAGAATTTTGGGAATCAAGAAAATTTTAGGGGCAACTTTTAGAACAGGAACTGCAATAATTATCAGAACAATTCTCAGTTCCAGAATCCCAACCAAGTCCCCTACCAAAAACAACAAGGGCAACAAGCCATCCCTGTCTCTCCTGATGACAAGCTATCGACAATTGAGAAGATGTTTCAGTCGCAGAAGACAATGATAGCTAACCAGCAAGCCCATCAGAAGGCTATTGAATGTCAACTAGCTCAACTTGCAGCTAGCATGAAGCCATCTGCTGGAACCTTTACCGGCCAACCAGAAAACAACCCTAAGCATCCCGAACAATTGAAAGCTATCACCATCAGGTCTGGAAAAGACTATTATAATCCTTCTGTCAAGACACCTATGGCTATTACAGATGAGGATGAACCAATGATTGTTCAAGACTCTAAAACACCTGAGTCTCAACCAAAAGAACCGGTGATTGCTGATAAGACAGCCGAACCAAGTTCTGAAAAACCTACTGATGTAGAACCAAAAACACCTGATCTAGAAGTACTAGTGTATAAGCCTCATATACCTTTCCCAGCTCGTTTAAGGCAGACAAAGCTTGACACTCGATTCAATAAGTTCAAAGAAGCCATGAAGAAACTCCATGTTGCTATACCCTTTCTTGATGCACTGGCTGAGATACCAGCCTGGAAAAAGTACTTGAAGTCACTTCTCACCAGGAAATATATAACTGAGGAATATGAGATAGTCAAGTTAGCAACAATTACTTCAGACATTATCCAGAGTAAGATGCCCAAGAAGCAGAAAGATCTAGGATCTTTTGGGATATCTTGCTATATCAGTGATTCTTCATGTAAGAAAGGTTTAGCAGATCTTGGTGCTAGCATTTCCATCGTGCCACTTAGCCTCTGCAAAAGGCCAGAGTTCACTGAACTGCTCCCAACCGGCATGACAATACAACTTGCAGATAACACCATGACTCTACCCTTAGGAATCATTGAGTATGTCCCTATCAAGGTTGGAAAAGATTCCTATGTCTCTTGTGACTTTGTCATTATGGACATAAAAGAAGACACTAGATACCCCCTCATCTTTGGACATCCATTCCTCGCCACTGCAAGATCCCCTAATTGATGTTGAAGTAGGAACCCTGGTGCTCAGATTAGGTAAAGAAACTCTTGAATTCAAAGTTTTTGAAAGCATGCAAAGACCAAGTATGCAAGAAGAAGTCTACTTGATTGAGTGCATAGAGTAGATGACACTACTTACGGAAGAGGATTATGAATAAGACGACCCTTTAGAAGTAGCTCTAACAAACCCATCTGCTGATGATACCATTAATGAACAAATAAAAGATTGTGATCTCCAAATCAACACTGCCAAGGAAGGCCCTGAAGATAAATTTGAGGTACTCAAAGCTGTGGATATTACTGAAGACTCGTGTGAGAAACCACAAGCCCCTGAAATGAAGCCCTTACCTGGAGGATTGAAATACATTTTTTTGGATGAACTCAAGGTTTTCCCAGTCATTATAAATTCATATCTAACAGCGGAACAAGAAGACAAACTCTTGACAGAATTAAAAGAAAGAAGAAAAGCAATACGATATAAGATGAGCGATCTCACTGGGGTCAGTAAAGCACTATGTATGCATAAAATCCCCATGATGGAAGATCACAAGCCAACTGTTGAACACCAAAGGAAGCTTAATTTGAATATCAAAGAAGTTGTTCGCCTTGAAGTTATAAAGTTGCTCAAGATAGGAATTATCTATCTGATATCCGATTCACCATGGGTAAGTCTTGTACACGTTGTTCCAAAGAAAGGATGGACTATAGTAATACAGAATGAAAACAATGAACTTATCCCCACTCGAACATGAACAAGGCAACTCGAAAGCATCATTTCCCAATGACTTTTCTTGACCAAGTCCTAGAAAGGTTGGCGCACCAAGAGTATTTATGTTATCTCAACGGTTATTCTGGATTCTACCAAATTCCTATACATCCAGATGACCAAGAGAAAACAACCTTTACTTGCCCATTTGGAACATATGCGTTCAGACAGATGCCATTTGGACTTTGTAATGTTGTATGGCATTCCAAACGATGTATGGCATCTATATTTGATGGACTTACTGAAATCATTATGGAAATGTTCATGGATGATTTCTCATATGACTTTCCAACGTTGTATGGCAGCTATATTTGATGAACTTACTGATACCATTATGGAAATTTTCATGGATGATTTATCTGTGTACGGGGATTCATACGACTCATGCCTGAAGCACCTCTCCCTAGTCCTCAAACAAAGTGAAGAAGTACATCTTGTGCTAAATTGGGAGAAATGTCACTTTATGGTGAAAGAAGGCATTGTCCTTGGCCATAGGGTCAGTAGCTAAGGAATCAAAGTGGACAAGGCCAAGATAGAAGTTATCTCCAAACTCTCTATCCCAACCAATGTAAGAGAGGTTTGCGCATTCCTTGGTCATGCAGTTTTTTACAGAAGTTTTATCAAAGATTTCTCCAACATAACCAAACCTATGACCAGCTTGTTACTAAAGGATGCTGATTTCCATTTTGACGAAGAATGTGTGAAGAGTTTCAATAACTTGAAGCAAGCCCTTACAACAACACCCATCATTAAAGCTCCTGATTGGGATCATCCATTTGAAATTATGTGTGATGCCAGTGATTACGTTGTGGATGTTGTTCTAAGGCAGTGTATAGAGAAGAAACATTATGTGATCTACTATGCATCGAAAACCCTTGATGAAGCTCAGAGGAATTATGCTACTACTGAGAAAGAACTCCTTGCAGTTGTGTATGCCTTTGACAAGTTTAGATCTTACCTGATTGGTTCAAAATTCATTGTCTACACAGATCATGCTGCCATCCATTACCTCCTAGCCAAGAAAGATGCTAAACCTAGGTTAATAAGATGGATTCTCCTCCTACAAGAATTTGATCTAGAGATAAGAGATAAGAAAGGTACAGAGAATGTGGTGGCAGACCACCTCAGTCGTATCCACACCCTGGAAATTGAAGATCTTGATTAATGATTCTCTTCCAGATGACCAATTTATGAAAATTTTAGAATCTACACCTTGGTACTCAGACTATGTAAATTACCTCGCCGTTGGTATCATCCATCCTAAATGCACTGAGAATGCACTAAAGAAATTCATGCACGATGTGAAACATTATCACTGGGACGAGCCATATCTCTTCAAGCTCTGTGCTGATGGTCTTTACAGACGTTGTATCACTGAAGAAGAAGCCAAACTCATTTTAGAACAATGCCACTCAGGTCCAGTTGGAGGCCATATGAGTTCTAAGAAAACTGCTTTGAAAGTCTTGCAATGTGGTTTCTTTTGGCCAACCATATCCAAAGATTCCTACAATTTTGTTCTATCATGTGACAAATGTCAGAGAATGGGTAACATAACAAAAAGAGATGAGATGCCACTCATGATGTGGCAAGAAGTTAAGATATTTGATGTTTGGGGTGTGGACTACATGGGTCCATTCCCATCTTCTTATGGATTTTTCTACATCCTAGTGGCGGTAGATTATGTCTCAAAATGGGTAGAAGCCATACCAACTGTCACTAGAGATTCCAAACCTATCATCAATATGTTCAAAGATATTATTGTCCCCCATTTCGGAGTCCCACGCACTATGATATCCAACGGAGGATCCCATTTTCTTGAAAGAAGCTTTGAAGCATTGCTGAGGAAATATGGTGCAACACACAAGGTGGCCTCACCCTACCATCCATAAATACGTGGACAGGTAGACGTTTCTAACCGTCAACTCAAGGCTATTTTGGAAAAGACAGTAGGTCACAATCAAAAAGATTGGTCATTGAAAATCAATGACGCATTGTGGGCCTACCGAACCACTTTCAAAACCTCCCTTGGAACTACACCATTTCGATTGGAAAGTCTTGCCACCTACCTGTTGAACTCGAACACAAAGCACGGTGGGCAATAAAACAACTGAATTTTGATATGAAGAAAGATGGCCAAGCTAGGATTCTGCAACTATAGGAGCAAGAAGAACTCCAGATGACAGCTTATGAGAATGCATGAATCTATAAAGAACGCACAAAGCTTTGGCACGATGGTCATTTGAAAAGAAAGGACATTAAAGTCGGAAACCAAGTTCTTTTGTTCAATTCAAGACTGAGGTTATTCCCAGGAAAACTTTGTTCTGACTGATCTGGACCTTACATTGTCAAGAGCATTTATCCACATGGTGCTTTCTCTTTATGGAGTGAAAAGTCAGGAGAATTTGTAGCAAATGGTTAATGATTGAAGAGATATTTCACCACTACTGACACAGGATCTGAAGTAATGCTAAATCTCACCAATCCAACATACCCATTGTAAAGTTGAAGGAATTGAGTCGAGCCATCAACATAAAACAAAGGCGCTTGTCGGGAGGCAGCCCGATAAATAAATTCTTATTTAGTTTTAATGTTGAATTAGAAATTTTTCTTAATTTTGTTTTTACTTTTCTAGATAAATTTTCACTAAATAAAAATCGCATCGCAAGATGTTGTCTTAAGTTTTGATTGATCTTTATCCTTGAGATTTTCAGATGGAGGACGTGCGCTGACTGTAATGCAACCACATCTCGTGGTCCAAACAACATTAAGTTTCCCCTCCATCTCGGATTTAGAGTTTTCTCAGGATGAGCAAATTTCTAAGTTCGGGGTGGAGGGTGGGTGGTACGCACTCTACTTTCCACCTACACCCATCTATTCCAGACTTAAGATTTCATCGTTGCATTTTTATCAAATTTTCAAAAAAATTCAAAAAGTTTAAAAGCTTTTCAAAGAATTTGAACAGATACTTGATGAAATTTTGACACTTCTTGTTTCATTAAAAGTCATTACCTAGCCCGCTATGCATTTTGAATCATTACACCCTCCTTATTCAAAGAAGATCCTTAAAAGGACCACTTTTTGAAACAAGCCTTTTGATTGAAATCATCTTGTGAAGCTTATGAATCCTAGCATCATGATCTTTACGCAAAAATGGCAAGTGTCTGTCGAACTGATAGGGATCAAACACGTCGTGCTTCCTAACTGACTAGTGGAACAATAACATGGAATCTCCATTGGATCCTCATCAAGTCATTATTTGAGTAGAGTACGAGAAAGAGAACGACCAGGTGCACTAAATTGTAAATCAAGTTGCATTCTGATCTAAACTCTCCTCTACACTTCTTCTATCATCTTCATACCCCTCTATCCATAAAAAAGAAACAAAAATAGCCAAAATAGTGCCAAACCCTAAGTTCGGGGTGGCATGCCACTTCCCTCTATATCTGCTTCTTCCATACCCCTCGCAAATTAATAGGGGCATACCACCAAGAAAAGATGCCAAAGCGCACATAAATAAATGCATTCTCGAGTCGAATAGAGGAGAGATTTGCACAAAAAATGCAATAAATGAAATTGCAAATTATATAATAAAAATCTTGAGTCGAATAGAGGAGAGATTTATTTCTTCTTTCCATACCACCATTTACTCCATTTTCTACCTAATGGCTCAATGAATGCCTCCACTATCCTAAAAAACACTAGTGTCGGATCAGGTGCATTCTTGTTGTTCTGTGGATATCTCTGGACTCTTACAAAACTCTTTGACATGCTTGTTGTTGGAGAAAGTGATATTAGAAAGAAAACTCAGGAACGAAGATATGGTAAGATGTGTTTAGTGGTATCAGGAGGTTGAAATACTTAGTCATACTGAGTACAAAGAAAACAATCGTGATGTGAAGATGAGTCAATCACACGAGTTGAAAGTATTCATTTGGTGACTGTTTTAGATTTTGTGTTACTCGAGGATGAGAAACATTTAAGTTCAGGGTGTTTTGATGAATGCATATTCATCATGAATTTCAATCACCATCTTGGGCTCAATTCGTTTCAATACACCCAATTTCATTCACTAAATATCAAAATGTACAAAATTGCTAAATTGGTTCAATTATCAAGGTTTTAACTGAGTTTATGTCGATTTTATGCAGGTCATTATGAGGTTCAACCATCAGATGTCACCCACCTTCATTCTACCTAATCCATAATTATCACCACCATTTCAACCAATCACCATCCTAACCAAACCCTAATAAGTAAGGGCCACCCTTCTCTGCCCCAGATATACCTTCACTCATCCTTGGTTTGACCAATGAGTTTTGACCAAACGGTCTCATCCATACAGTCTCACCAAACAGTCTCATCCATACAGTTTCAAAACTGTATGGGTGACCTCTACCCCAAGACCGTTTGGACTTCACTCTTCTCCAAATAGACTCATCAGTGCAAGACCGATAGGTTATCAAACTATTTGGAGCACAACTCATCGAGACCGTTTGGGCAACTCGACAGCAATGGTGCATGCTTCCCTTCTTCTTCACCCTTGGGTCCCGATCTGCAAACCCTAGCTCCATCACACCTCCATCCACCCACGTTCTGCCTTCTTCTGCTTCTCACTTCCTACCGCCGCCAGCACCTTCTTCTACCTCCCGCCTTAACCCTAACTCATCTGCTGCAACACTCCCGCGCCACTCCATGTCTCCGACCACCCTCCAAAGCACAGCCGGCACCGCCAACCTGCAACCTAGTTGATACCACAAAACCATAGATATGCAAATGGTCCTCGAGGCTGCACGATCGGTTGGCCAGCACCTGCCGCAAGTCACCAAGACCGTTTGATGTTGAACGATCAAGACTGATCAAAGTACAGGACCAATTAGATGTGAAGATCATTTGGACGTAAGATGCAATCAGTAGCAAACCGGTTGGAGGCGCACTCTACCAAGAACGTTGGCAGCCGACCGCTTGGAAGCCTCAGACGCAAGATCGTTTGGAGGTAGGAACGCAAATCATTTAGAGAAAGAAGCAAAACCGTTTGGCATTATCGGTCTCCAAGATCGTTTGGAGAAGAGAATGCTAGGGCCACGACGACCGTTTGGAGATATTAACGCAAGATCGTATGGACTTAGTAGATCCTGCAAAACCATTTGAGGATAGTCTGGGTAGCAGACCGTTTGGACGTGAACCCTTAATCAAATCCAAACCGTTTGGACGATCAGCTCAAGACCGGTTGGATAGCATAGGACTGAAGACCGTATGGATCCATATCCAAGGCAGTTTGGATTATAAACACAAGACCGTATGGTCACTTATTTCAAATTGTTTGGAGATAAAAGCACAAAACTATATGGAAGCATATATACTAAACCGTTTGGGCAAAAAGTGACCAAACCATTTGGACCAGACCATATGGAGGACTCACACCAAAAATGTGAGAACCAAACTCGAGCCTATAAATAGGACCAGTAGGGTCCTCATTTGCGGAGGGGGTCTGGGACGCTGACAGGTTGCCTAAATGCTGGTCCGACCCTGCCACTATAACTTCACCTGCTATTCCTACTACAACTCAAGGAGACTGAGGAGAGAAGAATGGAGGAGTGAGAAAGAATGCCCAGTCTGTCTTGGCATCCCTCATTCTTCATCCAGATCTGCTTCGACACGATGTAGAAGACTGCATCATCTTCACCAAGTTGTGATTTCCTTCTGCATCATGCTCATGGCGGAATCCTCTCCCTTTCCTATTCTTCTTGTTTCTCACATCATGAGTGAATAGTCCCTTTTCGCTGGGCTGTGGGGACTAGCATGGCTTCCCATGCAAGCATGTTCACTTGTTAAGCATTCCATGGCAATGTATATAACTTTTCATTTCTTTGTTAATCAACAATGTTTGTAGTTGTTTACCTGCAAGCTTTCATCTTGTTTTCCCCATGTTGTGATAACTTCTATATGTAGGGTAGAATGTCATTTAATGAGGTTGACTCTCAAACTAGAAATAGAATGAGATTCCTTGAGGTTGTAAGTGTATGATCCGTAAGGGGACGAGCCATCTAACTTATGGTGATGCTTTTGTGGCCTAAACATCCCTTAAGGAGGGCCACATCCTTAGTTGGATGTTGTATCTTCTTTGTTAATCGTCAATGTTTGCTTGTAGATTAACCACCTACTTTCTTGTCGATTAGCGCGGTTGACTCCTTGGCGAGCACTTCTGATAGGATTCCTTGAGGTCGTAAGTGTATGATCTGTGAGGGGACGAGCCATCTAGCCTATGGTGACACTTTTATGGTCGAAACATCCCTTAGGGAGGACCACAACCTTGGTTGGATTGTGTATCTTTGGAGCCGTAAGTATGTGATCCAGATGGTGATGAGATATCTGATGCCTAAGGTGATGCTTACGCAAAGTTAACGCCCGTATGGGGGGTTTGACAACAGCTCTATTTGGATAGTTATATCTTTCGTGGATGTTTGATGTTTGAATGTGTTTGCATGTGTAGTGGTGGTGAAACCCGGTACCATCCCAGCGATTCCATATCATTAATCTAGATCAACTTTAATTCTTCCCTTTACTTTCTTGCACTTAGTTTAATTAACCTCAAAACAACCAATCATTCTAAATATTATCCTTGCTTGAGTTAGATTCGACTAACGATGATTCTTAGAAACATTGTCTCTTGGGATTCGATCCTTAACTATACTGCGATAAGACCCATCCACTTGTAGGTGGTATTATTGCACAAAGTTTTAGTAAAAGCTCAGGGATTTCAACCCTGAGTGAATTTGTTAGTGCGATAATATTCCACGTCAAGCACACCCTGAGGGATCCACCATGCGTAGGCCCTGCCACCTAAAGCAGTGGCCAGCAATTTTTGGAGGCCAAGGGCAAGTGCAACCCACACTAAAGTGCTTAGGACTATTGGCCCAATAGCATTCACTACGGCGCAACCCAGCCTATGGACGTGAGGTGCCACAACTGTCGTACCGTTGGGTCCAATCAATTGTTGGCCCAAATTTGAGGAATATGTGTGTGCCACATCGCGGGTGGGATCAAGACTAGGGCCCAGTGAGTGTCTGGTCAATAATGGTCAAAGGAATGTGGTCGGGTATTAGAAGGCATAATCATCGGACACATGATCCAAGATCAACGACTCAACTTCTTCATCAAACTGAAAGTAACATCTTAACCTCTTTCCCTATAGTTCTCATTCATACCTTTGTAAAGTACATAACTTGCTAATCCTTTGGCTATAAATATCAAAGTTATAAATGATTTTTATCATATCAAGAAGTCCTACCCAACAGACTAGGCTGCAGACCCTAGCCGAACAGTTTACTCCCATGTTTTCCCTAAAAGGTGTAGTCTTTTATCATTTGAATGAAATATATGCATGACTATGTTGAATATTGAATGTTTGATGCACTCCTTCTATCCTAGTCATCAAATCAGAATACTTTATAGATGTGTGGGTATATTGATGGCCCTAATCACCATGCATGTACCTTACTTCTCCTTTAAACACTTGTATTCCTAGTTTTGGGGAGTTTTATGGTGGATCTTGAATTAATTGATAATCTTGATTCCTTTTGGATAGAAAACTCATATTATATTGAGAATCAACAACTTTAGGTTCTCCATGATTCTATACCACCCCATGTTTCTTTGGAACTTATCTTGACCATTATGGCTTTGATGTATAAATGTACCCCTATTAATGAATGTTTGGTTATACATTGAGGCAGTGATGACTTTGACTCCATTTGTGTGTCAAACCCTTTTATATCATTGATATCTATAAAATAATGAGGTTTCATGACCTAAAATAGCTAAGGACAACCCCTTTTGTGTTACGATATGGCTCAAACTCACTAGTTTTAATCTAGCGTGTCCTTATATGACTTGATTGTATATCTCATGCCCTTATTGTGATATGGATTTTCTCCTCTTGCCCTTCCCTCTCAAATCATGTAATAGTCTATCCCTTATGATAACTTGGATGTGTATGTATACTAAGTCACATATTGAATCATTATGGTAGAATTATGTTGGTGACTGAATGTATTTTGAAATTTAGATAGCCAATGTTGGATGTTTGATTCCTAGACTCTAGGGGACATCCACTTATCTTTGGATAAAATTCTTATGTCATTGATATGTTGACATAAACCATAATTAATGATCGGCCATCACGTCTTGATAAATGTTGACCGGACTTACCCTATTATGAGTCCTTTGACCTTGAAATATACCAATGTGATATTAAGTGTTGTAGTAATTGCAAAACATAGACATGACCTCAAAATGACATGAAACTTTAAACATGCCTTTGTGATGACCTCTAAATAAATAAAAGATTATCTAACATACTAATAAGCAACCATGATCTTAACTTGGCTAAAACTCTAAAATGGAACTAGTTAGGATTAATGATAAGACTCTAATACATCTATGCAATCTTGTGCTTAATTAGGTGTGGCTTGTAGATAGATGATTAAGAATAACTTAGTTTATTAAATCTTTGAATCAAGTACTTGATTTAATAATTGTTTAACATTGGCTTTCTTTCTTGAACTGTGATATATATGTATGCTTGTTTAATTGCTCAAGTAATTCCCATGTAGTATTCTAGTATTGTACTTGATGTTCGTCTTGGCAATTTTATAACTTTCAAACATAATATAGAACTCCATTATACAAACATTGTTAACATGTCTGTATTCTTTGGGTAAGGACACAAGGTTGGCACCCTACTTGAGTTGTCAAGATAGTATCGCCCATGTCGATAAAAGGGTTAGCTCTTGGCAATTGCCTTGAGGTCCCTCATGTAGAAAAGGGCTAGCTAATCTTGAACACCCTTACAGACCCTTTCGATGAGCAGTTGGTCAATGCCCTTATGGTATTATGTATATGGTATAATTGAAGTAAAATGACATAACATATGCTCTTGTTTTGTTAAGCACTTAACTTTTTTTAACAACACCTCTCTATTTGTACATTCTAAAGAACACTTACATATTTAAAAGGGTTTAAGACCCAGATTGCACACTATATTACTCTCTAAGAATATTCAAAACTTCACTAGGAGGTTCACTCCATTCTACTTTTAAGGTGGAACTAGTCTAGTGTGTCTACCAGCCTATTACTCTCCCTGCAACTATAATGTACTGATGTATGCCTTTGCATGATATTTTTTATCTTTGTTACCCGAAGTGCATACCTCGGGTATGAATTATCTTCATATTCAAGCATTCTCGTCACCTTTGGGTAATCCTATTTGATGATGATTTTGGTCCATCCCTTCAACTAAGTATGTTCTGTAACTAAAAGAATGCCCTCCAACTCATCTTCAGTAACATTTGTGGTACCTAAAAGTTTTCCCCAACCTCCAATCCATTCACCAATATCATTACAATCCACCACTCAACCGCTATGCTAGTATTGTTTATCGTTGCATCCACATTCAACTTGATTGCCCCGTGGCAAGGCAGAGCCCACCTTATAGTTTTCTCATCTCTATAATCTGTGATTATAGCTTACATGGTAATCTCATTTGAATGTATGTCTCTCTGCAAGCATGCAATTCAGATGTGCAATCCTCATGGAATTGCCCTCGAAGATGATCATTTTCCTACTACGCCAAATACCATGACAGGCTATCTAAAAGACTTTGTCAAAGATTCCTTCAGTTCTTGTTGTGATGCAATGCCATTCCTCCAAGCTAAGTGCTTCAAAGAAGCACAATGTCCTCCTGGATGTATGAAGGCTCGTGTTACATCTTTCACCATGTTACAATCTCACAAAGCATGTAATATTGATTCCTCAGCAATCCAGTATCTACCAAATTGACCATCCTAAGTCATATGACTGCTTGTTCTTCTCTCGTTAGTGAGTAAAGCATGGTGTGATACTACCAAGCAAAACACTTCACTCGGGCTGCTACATTTGAACTCCACACCTTTACGCATTTTCTTGAAACCATGACCTCCTTGTCTGTCCTCAGGACATGATATGTTGATCTGGTCATGAACCGCCCGTCCAAGGAATGGTTCCAAATGTGTTGATCCACATAGTTGCCTCTTAATGGGATATGAATTTCTGAATAAGATCAATTACCTCACTATCAAACCAATCTCGCAAAAAGTCCTCATCCCATTCTAGGGAATCTAGAACTATAGAACTCACCTACAAGTCATCCAATTCAGTTGGAATTGGACGTTTTACAACTTGTATCATCCACAATTTAGGCTTGACCCACTCATCATTTCATACACTCACTGATTTGCCATTTATGGGGATTGATTACTCAATTTTCAAGATGAACTATTTTTTATCCAGTGGCCTGGCCTAATCTTGAGACCAACACCTTCTTAGTCTCTTGATACTTGTTGAATCGATCCCTCACCACCCTACACCATACTGAGCTCCTACCCATGGACATTTCCCATACATGTTTTGTTAGGAGTTCTAGATTCCACTCCCTCGTCGATTTAATACCCAAACCTCAATTATAGTTCAAACTTGTCACTTTAACCCTAGCAACTAAAGAAATCTATCTCTCCTTACAAATGCCTCCCAGATAAATTTTGTCACACAAGCTCAATGGCAAATTTTTTGTCTGCAGAACATAGGTAGGGATTGCTAAGAGAATGGACTTTAGACATGTTCTTCCAATGAAGGATAAGCTTCTCACAGACCATGTGTTCATCCTATTCTCCACCTTGTCTGTGATGTCTGAATATGTCACCTTCATGACCCTTGAATGTATGGTCAGGACCCCTTGATAGCGTCCCAAATCACCGGTGACTTGAAATTGTAACAAAGTTTGTATACCTTCTTGTAGGTCTTGAAACTCTACTTGAGAAGATTATACGAGTTTTAGAAATAGAAATTGCCTAGCCAAAAGCATTCCCGAACTCCTTAAAGAAGTCTAAGATACATTGCATTTTTTCCTACTTGTGTGTACAAATAAAATCAAATCATCCGCAAAACACATGTGGGCTACTTCCAATATAGATCTACCCAATTTAACAGGTTTACAGTATTTGAGTCGGACTCTCTGTTTGATCATCTGGCTTAGTCTTTCAAGATGCAAGATAAACAGATAAGCACTTAAATTATTTATTCTTATTCATTGATTTCTATAATTATTTCAAATTTTACAAAACTTTATATATATATATATATATATATATATATATATATATATATATATATATATATATATATAGTCAGGCTAGAATACACTCAAGTGTATGGATCGCACGAATACACTCAAGTGTGTTTGCATATCAGGACTATTTTTTGCAAAATGTAAATCGTTGATCTTCACTGTCATACTATAACTAGGCTACATACAAATTTTGAGCCCATTTGGATGAGTGTAAGTCACTCATCCAAGGGCAACAAAATCAACGCGTGAAACTAATTTGAAATGCATAATTTTTGCGGTCTTCATAACATGAGCTATACATATCCAAATGTGCTCAAATTTTGCGTATGAGTTGTTCACGAGATGTTTAAGAAGATCAATGGATTATATTTTCAAAAAAAATATTGCATCATGAAAAACTACTTGAGTGTATTCCTCTCTGGATACACTCGAGTGTATTCTAGCCTAACTCTCTCTCTCTCTTCCTCTCTCTCTCTCTCTCTCTCTCTCTATATATATATATATATATATATATATATATATATATATATATATAACAGGTTTATAGTGTTTGAGTCAGACTATCTGTTTGATCATCTAGCTTAGTCTTTCAAGACACAAGATGAACATATAAGCACTTAACTTATTTGTTCTTATTCGTTGATTTCTACAATTTTTTCAACTTATGTAAAACTTTATATATATATATATATATATATATATATATATATATATATATATATATATATATATATATATATAATAGGTTTACAGTGTTTGAGTCAGAGTCTCTATTTGATCATCTAGCTTAGTCTTTCAAGACACAAGATGAATAGATAAGCATTTAACTTATTTATTCTTATTCGTTGATTTCTACAATTTTTTCAACTTATGTAAAACTTTATATATATATATATATATATATATATATATATATATATATATATAATGTGTGTGTATGTATGCATGTATATGTATCTTTCTGCCCTTTACCCAACATCTCGTGTGTTGACCTACTTGCTTCATGTATGTTTTAGGTTCTGAGATGGATAGGATCCATGTTCATGTGTACTTGTTGTAATATCTCTAGTGTACATGAGAAGACGTGTTTCAATCTAACTCTCAACTTGTATTTGGAATATTATTATTAAAAATGTTTCTTAATAATACTTGTCGAATGTTGAGATTTTGTTGGTGCCTTTATCTTGTTATTTGTTCATGTATTTTAATATTTTACACTTCTACATTCATGCCATGCTAGGGACAGACGCCCAGATCCACTCTCCTTTAGTTGTGTATCCATTAGGAGTGTGAAATCAGAGTAGTAAATGGTTTAGTGACAAACATAGTGGTCGAATTTAAGAGCATCCATCATCTGGTCTTGTCCCCATTTTGTTCTTCATTTTCATTCTGAGAAGCGCATGTATGTAGTTCTGGTTGAGGCCATGATTGTAACTATGGGCATGGGAATTCTTACTTTTGTGTATCTTCTTGTCCTAATCTCCATTATTTTGGGGGTTTCCCCTTTTGCTCAAGTTTGGAAAATACATCATCTATTTACTATAGGCATTCTAGGCTCAACAATTTCTCCTATCCCAATCATAGGATTCTCTTTATGTACAAGACATGGTTATAAGAGACAAGATTGTAAAATCAGAAATAGGATTTGAGAGAAAAATGAAGCCAATTCAAAAAATAGTCTACACATTCCTCTTCAATTAGGGCTTTGGCATGGTGTTCTAAAAGGAAAAAATATGGACCATTCTTAGTGGACATGTTTCCTTAGGTGGGTGTAAGTAAATGTTATTGTTTCTCTTTTCTCTAAGAAATAGCCATTAATACACCTTTTTACCTTATCATGGTCCTTGAAATCTGATGAAAAGTCCATTCTTGTCTCCTTATAATTTTGAGGCATTTGTAAGACATTTAAATGGCAAAAGTTTTAATATAACATATCTTGAGTCAAATTTTCATATCCTAGCATATTTATTATTTTATTCCATATGTTTCAAAATAATTTGTGCTTTAGTTGTTTCCCCTCATTAGGCTAAGAGCATTTAGTGATCAAGTCACCATCATAGAAGAAACATATGAGAAGTTAACCTATGGTATTCCTAAAAAAAGACATGATGTGATATAGGACTCTTTAAGGTTTATAGGAGAACTTTTAGCTTATTTTTGGATTCACCTAGGCTGGGAGGGAACATAGAAACCCCATGTATTTATGATGTGCATCTTTGTACATGCAAAAATCACTAGGACAAGTCCTAGAGTTTAACCTTCTAACCAAGTTGTCAACTTGGTGTAAGCACCAAACCAACAAAGTATAGAAAGGATTGATCCACAGAGATGACGATGAAGATTGTTGAGTTTCAAATTTGATTGTGAGAATAAGAATGTAAAATCCATTTTGAGAGTTTGTTTAAACTAAAATAAAAAAAATAAAGATGTTGAATTAAAGATCAACTAATCAAAAGAAAGAAATACCAAAGATAAGGGATTCCCCCACCCTATCTGATATGCAACGAGACCAAAGAAATTACATGATAAGAAAGATAAAGGAAGGAATGTGAAAAATTCATAAATGATTCATAAAAGATGAACTCCCTGTGAACCCATTGGTCCTAGCATTTAAGAATCCTAGCTCAATCATCTTAATAGGGACTTTTCTGAGGTCTCATCTAAATTTCCATAAAATCAATTTGGTTGTTCTAAATCTTGAGTTCTACGATCGCATCCGCCAAGATTAACAAGCGATGAAAATGAGAAATCACTTCGTTAAAATCCTCAATATCCAAACCAAAAACCATTTATTTAAAATTGTATAAATCTTTGATCTAATCATCACATGGCTAAGGGATTTCTCCCCTCACCTCAGAAAGAAATCTACTCACTAGTTATAAGACGGGAAGCAAAAGGAAGAAGGAAAGAAGCCATAGACCATAAGAAGAAGAATCTCTAAGGAGATCTAAGTGGTGCCAGCTAAACAGCTTGATCCCTTAATCTACCGTTCTAAGAGAAAAGAATGAGAAGTAAGAATGATAATAAACAAGATCCAGAGATGAAGAACTGAATATTTATTGCAAAAATGAAAGATTACAGCTATGAAAGAAAATGTGAGTATAAAATTGAGGACTACAAACTAAGACTCCATTACAAGTAAGACTCGATTTACAACTAAGACTCGATGATTTTTCTTGCCGAGTCTCCCCTCCTATTTTAGGAAAATGAGGGATTAAAGGAGAGGAGAAGGAATGGAAGATGTGGCTTCTTCTTGTCTTGGTCAAGAGAAATCTCTTCCTCAATAGGCAATAGAGAAAATCATTGATTGTCTTTTTTGACCCTTCAAATTCTGACTCACTCTCTGTAGATTCTCGTTCTCAAAGTTTCATGCAAATTTCAGCTAGTAACAAGCTTCAAAGTTCACCCTAAAATATATTTTTCCTATAGTACTTTGATTTCCTTTCCAATACATATTTAAACATTAAATTCTACCTTTGTATGTGACAGTTATGCTTATTTTGGTGCAAGATATATATTTAAATCATACACTACGGGAAAATGAACAAGCACGTTCACTATTTGGTTGGACAATTAATTGACTACCAAAATCATTGGAAAATATATTTTTCTTGTAGAAATTAAAATTATATTTTCAAAACATATCTAAATTTCAAATTTGGAATTTGTATGTGGGAGTTATGACTGTTTTGGTGTTGTCTATATTTGAATTTCAAGAACTGCGAGAATTGTGCAAAATACCTTCCGAAGGAAATTAATGATTGGAGTGATTAGGCCATTTTCCTACAAAAATCAACCAAAATATAATTAAAAATTCAAACAAAAATAGAAAATATAAATTAATACAATTAACTAGAAAACTAAGAAAATAAATAACAAAACAATCCGAAAAGGATATCTAAAGGATAAATATACATTTATCAATTTACAATATTACTCATCTCATTTTCACCTTTATAGATTTTTGGGTTTCCTAAGTTTATATAAGATTCATAATGAAGTTTAATCATTTCATATAGTTTGTGTGTTTATGCTCTAATACTAAATGGCATGGGACTGTTTATCATTAAATTCCATTCACACTAACTTGGGAGGATGTTTTAAGGGAATTTATGTGCCAATCTCTTAGTGGCCCAAAACTCATACACATGGCACATGCAAATAATTAATAAAATCACACTTTGTGAAACAAACCAAAGTGTTTGAAATGTGAGAATAAAGGTAACATGGAAATAAAAATTACAAGAAAATAATTACATTATATAATTTCTTGCATTCCATTTAACATTAAGTTTTGCATGGGGTTCGAATGTGATATACCATTTTTAGTCTAGAAATATAAAGAGGACGCTTGAGAAGGTTCACAGATATACAATTTCATCCACTACAAAAAATATAAAATAATGATGTCCTCATTGCAATGCAATGGTATTCTTTTAAAATAGATAAAACAGTTAATATAGTGAAGTAGAGTGCTTGAAAAGTCTTATAATAGAAATAATAAATATTTGATTAAACCATTCATTACAAGTTAAGATGTATTTTATTATGAATTTCCTATTATGTTGATTGAAATTATCAAATATTTCCTTCTTCCAAATAATATGTCAATACAGAAGGGAGAGGTGACCAAGTTCTATCACTCCAACATGACATCAATATAGAAGGAGTAGGTCACTAAGGTACAATTTCCACCACTTACACATAGGCAGTCATAATGGGATATATATATATATATATGTATATATGTACCTATATACATACATATATATATATGAAAGATTATTCAGTAGGGAGCAATGTAGATCAACTGAAATATATGCCCAACATAGAATAAGAGGTGCATGCGAGAATATCACCATTAGAATAGTTTGTCCAAAGTAAGAGGATAAGCATACATTGTTCATATTCAAGAGTATGAGTAGATGTAAAGAGATATGGGGTCAAGATTCTAGTCAAATGTCTTGACAAATAGCATATTGATTTGGGAGTTATGTCATAATGATCAATTTAGGGTATTGAGTAACTATATTGACCCTAGGTGTGGTCATACCCATCATTATCAACATTTTAAGCACTTAATGTGAAATTTTTTATCATCTTCATTATCTGTATCCATAGGAATATTCCACAACTAGATCATATTAGTAACTAACCCTAGATTCATCATTTGTATCATTTTTTAAATCATCGTCACCATTATCAAGCATAATTAAGATTAAAGATTTGATTTTGGGTTTAAATAAGTATTTCTAAAGGTGTAGTCAAGATTTATGGTCAAGTAAATCATAATATTTAATTATTATCCAATATCATCAATAAAAACAAGGATGAACATGAATATATAGAGGCATACAACTATGGTTTAGTATATGAAAGTATAATTAAATGACCCATTGGCTTTTTCTCATCATAATTGACTACTAATTTGATATTTTATATCCAAGATGCATTTACTATTATTTTGTGGAGATCGGGGTATTTTATTGAATATTGAATATTTTATTAGAGAGGGGATATTACCTTTACTACTTAAAAAGGAGGGTTGTTCAATATTTTTGTGGAGTTGAAATCTAACCAATCTGACATCTAGAGGATTCTCTCCTCCCCTCGACTCTATGTGAGAGAGGATGGGAGTCCATGACGGAAGGCTTGTTGGAGCAAAGGGAGAAAAATAGAGAGAGGGAGAACGCATAATAACTGAATGAATTAGACATGCGTAAGGAGGTCTTGTAGAGTTGGGATTCCCCTCAATCATCCCCGCAAAGATGAGGAGGATAAGGAGGAGGAGTGATAGATGATGTTAGGGCAATAGGAGGAATATTGTCAAGAAACTATTTGTTACCCAAGTCTAACCTCCAAATGACTAGAAAAGGCAATGGATGAAGGACTTGAGCATGTGTACCTAGAATGGTAATATCAAACCACAAATGTAGAAGAACAAAAGATTTGCATACAACAGTTATCTAGGAACAAGCACCGATATATTGTCCAATAAGAAAGTATTATTAAACAACATGATCTATTTCATAGTTCCAACTACACACTTGAGAGAAATTTGTACAAGTCCAATCATGTACACTAGTCAGGATCTTACAACAAGAATAGCATGAATTCTTACAAGCCAACTACTCCCAAGATATCTTTCAACCTAAAACAAATGAAAAACAAGTGGGTCAACACACAAGGTGCTAAGTACAGGGAAGAAAGATACACATGTCCAAGGTTTTCATAATTTGAAAAGATTTACAAAAGTAATGATAAAGAGTAAGAGAGTTAAGCACTTCAAAAAAACTTAAACCCATATTTTATTCATTTACTCCATTATACCAACAATATCATGTATCATAAGGCCTTTGATAAGACCTTTGACTGACTTACTGATGGAAGGGATCTGTAAGGGTGCTTGACAGCTCAAGTAGGATGCCCAAACTTGTGTCTTTACCTTGAGAATATAGTATGGTGCACAACATTTGTATAGTTGCATTCTATATTGTGTGTTACAATTTTGAATTCAACGAGACAAAGCATCAAGTATAATACTATAATGCTACATGGAAATATTTGAAAAAGTAAACACGCATACTTAAATATCATGGTTCAAGTAAGAAAACCATAAATCTTGTACTTGAGTCTAAAGGTTCGTAACCTATCTTTTAATATCTAGATCACAAGCAAACCTAATTAATAACAAGATTACATACATGTATTAGATTCTCATCATTAACCCTAGATGCATCCATTTTAGGGTTTTGTTCAATTTAGGTTCAAAGTTGATTAGTAGAATGTTTCATAATCTACTATAGATATAAAGTTCCTTATAAATGTGTGGTTCAAGTTTCAAGTCATTTTGAGGTTTTATTCATTTTACATGGTAATTAGAAGATTCATGTCATTTTTGTACCTTTTAAGGTCAAAATAATCATAATCAGGAAAACAAGATTAAGGTTCATCAAGTCATGATATCCAGGCATAAAAGGTGGTATAGGTTAGCAAGATAAGGACTTAAGAAGTACATTCAATGTTTGGTGGATGCCCCTAGGGTCAGGGCATCAAATCAAGCATTAGTTCCAACAATCCAACATAGAAGACTTATGTCCAACATATGACCCAAGTAGGACATCCACATTAAAGGAATCACGAGGGATAGAGTATTCCCTAATTTGAAAGAAGTGAAACAAGAAAGATGAATATCAATTTTAAGGCACAATAACACAAACAAGACATATGTGTCATATAAGAGGTCAAAATAGATGGATTAGAGTCATATGTATCCTAATATCACAAAAGGGGTTGGCCTTATCCATTTAGGTCACAACCCATCTTAATATTATTGATTTAAAAGATCCAAAATATTTTGAACCACCAAGTGGGTCAATGTTATCATTTGAATCAAGTATTATCAATATAGCCATATATGGGGCATATACATGCATATCATGACATGTGAATAAAATAAGAGAATAGGGGGATCATGGGTAATAATAGTTTCATGAATTTCTACATGATACTTTTGAGGTTGTTCAACACTAGATATCATAAAGAAACATGATTTCCAGTTAGGGCAAGGTACTACATTAAATTCCAATAACAAATTGCATTATACAATTGGAGACATACATTGAGAAAAAGGGGTGCTTAGGACTCATGAAGTCAAAGATGCATAAGAGTTAGAATTTTATGATAAAGAGTGTAAGGTGCATCTTGGTGCAACATTAACCACATACACACATTAATTTAACTTGAAGTGATCAAGTTAGCCAATTTTAGGGTAAAAGGGTAACAAACATTGAAATCAGAGTCATATCGTCGAGCTGATGAATGTGATACAAAATTGTGTACATTTTTCTATAGGGTGAGGGAGTTATCAATTTTAGAATATTTTGATTAAGAACTATAGGGATACATATGGATTTTACCAATATTCATTCAGCAAATTGGGTTGTTGATGTGCCACTCCTAAGCCTAGATTTTGTGTGTGCAGCACTAGGGTCCCTGGCTATGGGGTATTTTCCCGTATTGTCCAGTTGGCATCTAAACACGTGGTGCAGTCAGGCATTGCTCTGTGCTTGTGATTCATGGCACTAATAGTAGGATCGCCATGGCTCCTACCAATCTAGTGGCTCGCAAAATGCATCCCCTTAACCCAATAGTGAGTGAGTGGTTTTATTAGATCCATGTCAATCGAACTGTTGACCGAGATTAGCGGTCATCAAGCATCATCTCTGTAATGACCTGATCTTTATGACCAAATTCTTATAAAATTGTATTAGAATATATAAACAAATCTTTTTTTACAATCATGCATTACATCAGAGTCGCATAAGCTTATACATCGGCGTACAAAGAAAGAATATGCAGAAGTCCTATCTACTCTCCAACAGGGGACAACTATTTCATGTATCTTCTAGGCCTTCTTTCTACCCCACATGTATAAATTCCTAGAGGGAATGAAACTACTCATGGACCCCAAGAAGGGAAACATAATCAGCAAAGTTGGTACTAAGTTCAATTATTAAACTATTTTAAACATTTATGAAATCAAATATTGGTAAGTTTTCTTGATGGGCTATGGTGATAACAAGAAGGTGGTTTCGTGACCATGCTAGTTTAAAAAAGATACAACAATTCAAAGTGGTAACTAGAAACAATAAAGAGATTCTTAAAACTGATATCAAGATATCAAATTAATACAAAATGAAGTTATTTATCCATTGGCACAAGCAATCTAATATTTTGTTTTAGTGAGGGCTAGGTGCCTAGTGTTCTCTCCTCTATGAGAGAATGACACTTTCACTTGTGGGGGTAAATGGTACTGCATGGCCCTCTAATTCTCCATTATCCACTACGCATGGTTGAGGGATGTAACCCACCATATCTAGTGAGCCAAAGCTCTTATGCTATATTCAAAATTTTGTGTCAATATCAAAATCAAACATTATTCAATTTTTCAATAAGTTGAACATTTAATTTATGTTTTGGTGACCTTCAATGGGAGGGAAAGGTTAATAACAAATTGGTTCACCACTTTTGCAAAATTTACGTGAAGGTAATTCAAGAGGGAGATACATAATAATAATAGACTTGAAAATCTAATACCTATTCCAACTGATATGTCTGATGCATCCATATTTTAGGGCTTCATCTTGTGTCATATTGCATTTAAATCACATCTATACCTATTCAATTACATGTTATTTCCCCTAATATGCAAATTTGTGTAAAATGCACTTATGGAGATTATTTGCATGTTTTTCAGGTAGTTGAACCACGCTTGGATTGAAGAGAGAGAAAGAGTGATCCTAGGGTTTCTATACCCTTAGAGAGGCCCAAAGTGAAGTCCAAGTCTCCCTCAAATTACCCCTAGTGGCCAAAGATCAATTGAAGTAAAGATGTCCAAGGAAACACAAAGATTCAACTCAAAGTGTTGATGCAGGGACCAACACGACCGTGGTACCTTAGAATGATCATGTTGACCCAAGATCAAGTCACAGACAAGACATTGAAGAACAAACTCAACGGAACTGTCCTGCCACAAAGAGTTGTCGTACCATATTCACCCAGAATGGTTGTGTCACCTTACATGGTTGTGTTGCAGCTCAGTCAGTATGGGTGTGGTGTCAAGAATGGGCAAGCCAACTCCCAGCCAGCACGGTCATGGTACGCACCACGGTCATGCCACTCATGCACCACCACATGCATGGTGACCACAACGGTCGTGCCACCTGTTGGATAAATTGGATATTATGATAAATCCCTTTTGTTTCGATGATGACAAACATTTCATTCTTATTAATCTAACAAGTTACTTAAGTGTGCAGGAACAAGGTGATGACAAAGTTCTAGGGAATCTATACGCTTGAATGTTTGTAAATGTCATGCAATGTAATCATTTGTAAACTTGTACAAATATATAATGTACAAGTACTTAGACTTCATGTAAATCAAGCGTTAGATCTCCCTAGCTAAACACCACACTTAGTTAGGTCATCTCCTTCTAATAGGATCACATAATGCACACTCATGCACACACTTAGTATCTTAATTGAAAGATTGAAAACAGAGTCAATCTCGGTCGACCACACTCCTCGACCGAGACACTCTCGGTCGACAAACTTCTCGACCGAGATTGACCAAAAGTAGCCGTTAGACACAACAGTTGATAGTTGCAAATAAACGTTAATCCAGAGAGCCTGTCGGTCGACAAATCCTCGACCGACTGGGCATCTCGGTCGATAAGTCCTCGACCGAGATGGTCTCTGACAGCAACTGCAGAATTAATTAACTAGCCGTTGCTAATGCGCCTAACTTATTCCTAACGGCTAGTTAAGCACTAGGAACCCCCTAGAAGTTGTCTAGAACGTCCTTAAGCATACATAGGTCATTCCTATAAATAGGACATGCCTTAGGACACCAAAGCACATCTAAGCTATACTTGTGCTATACTTGAGCTTGAATACACACTTGCAATCTGTTTTAGAGCAATAGAGCAATTCCTACACTTGCCATTCATTCCTATTGCTCCCATTTCGTGCCCTATAGGCTAGTATCTCCTATCCACTACAATCACATTGTCATACACATTGGTTAGGAGATTTATACGCTTGATATAGGCAAATCAAGCCTTGTGCTTAAAAGGATAAGTTGTAATTTCTGTTTTCCTTCTTGTTCCTTGTTATCTTTTGTACTCTCCTTGCTACTCCTAGGGTTGGAGGCTGTGGATTGGAGAGGGTTGACTTCTCAGGTGGAGAAGGGGACTTCAAGCTACTTCAAGAAGGCTATCGCACGGGAAGCTACTTCAGAAGGCTGGTGCAACGGGTGTTGGTGCATCTACTTCAAGGGAAGGCTGCTTCAAGGTTGGGCGATTACTTCTAGGTAAAGGCTGCTTGAAGGGTTTGGGAAAAGAAATTGTATTTTATGTAAAGTCCTTGCGAGGTAATAAAATAGATTTCTTTTCAAATCCCGGTTGGGTAAGCAACCGGGTAGTGGACTGACTACCTTAGTATTTGCTAAGGCTAGGAACCACTCTAAACCCTTGTGTCTCCTTGTCCAATATTGTCTTTGTGGTTGCTTGAGTTAATTAATTGTTAAATTATCTATAAAACTCTATTCACCCCCCCTCTAGTAGTTTTCAATTGGTATCAGAGCAGGGCTTCAAGGAACCTTAACACGGTCTTGAAGAAATGGGGGATGGAGTGCTCAACAACCTCAACATTGAAGGAACACTCGTTGCTAGGCCACCGGCGTTCGATGGAACAAACTACCAATATTGGAAGAGGAGAATGCAATTCTACTTCCAAGGAATCAACTGGGATCTTTGGAGAATGGTATCTACACCATACACACTCCCACAAGATGATTTCGCAGTATGGGATGCTAATACGGTAAAGATGGCTCAAATGAATGCAAAGGCAGTAAGCATTTTATATTATTCCATTTCAGTAGGTGAATTTAATAGAGTATCAAACTGTGATACCGCATATGACATTTGGCATAGATTATCTATAACATATGAGGGTACTGTTCAAGTTAAGAATTCTAAAGTTAGTTTGCTTAAAACCAAGTTTGAACATTTTCGCATGGATCCAAACGAAACTATTAGTGAAATGTATTCAAAATTTTCTACTATTGTTAATGGTTTGAGTGCTTTAGGGAAACCTGTTCTTGAGGAAGATCAGGTATCAAAAATACTTCGATCTCTTCCTCCAAAGTACAAACCAAAGGTGACAGCTATTGCAGAAGCAAACGACCTCACTCGCCTCAAAATGGAGCAGCTCATCGGAAACTTAGAAGCTCATGAGGCAGATTTAGAAGAGGAAGAAAGGAGAGAACATGAAAGCCAACATGGGAAAAAGAAGGATATTGCATCCAAAGCATCAACCAAAGACACAAGTGAAGATGATAGTGAAGAAGAAACTCTCATTGTGAATGGTAAGCAATATAAAAGTTTTAAAACTAACAAAACTTCCAGTGCTTCTTCTTCAAGGTGCTTTGAATGTGGCAAGAAAGGACATATGAAAGGAGAATGTCCAAAACTCAAGAAAGGGAAGAAATCATCCTACAAAAAGAAAGAAAGAGCGTATAGAGCTGCATGGGATGATTCAAGTGACGATAGCGATAGTGGAAAAGAAGACGTAGAGTGTTTCATTGCTACAACAAATGAAGATGAAGAAGAGGTAAGTCTTTATGATCTACCAAAAGAAGATATAATTGCTAGTCTTCAAAATACTTATGAGAAATATATTGAGTGCAAGAAGAAACTTAAAAAGGCAAATAAAGATTTAAATGCTAGAATTCTTGCTCTTGTATCTGAAAATGAAAATCTTAAAAAGGAAAATGAAGATTATGCTCTTAAGATTAAATCGGTAGAAGCAAATTGCAATCTTCTTTCCTTAGAAAAATCAAATTTGCAAACTCAGGTGAATGATCTCCAGAAACAACCTATTCTATGTTCACATTTAGATTATGATAAGGTTGTTAAAGAAAGAAATGCCCTATTATCCAATTTAGATCAAGCAAAGAAAGATATTGCTAGGTTGCAAAGAAATGTAAATGAGTTAGGAGGAAATAACCTACTTGACAATATTCTGAAAATTTCCTCTAGTTACAATGGAAGGAAAGGATTAGGATACGATCCAAGAAGAAATAAAACCAAAAGAGCATCCAAGACTATATTGGTACCTAGGAACACAATTCCTAGAAATAGAAATGAAGTTGATGCTATTAGTTGCCATTATTGCATGTGTCTTGGACATTATTCATTTTCATGCCCTTTTAAGAAAAAGAAAGATGAGTTAGCTTGGATTCCTAAAACTTAGAAGCTTCAAATTAATTAGTTGAGATTTGACCTAAACTGACTTCTGATATCATAATGTCTTATCTCAACATCATCGAGCTATAATTTGCATAACCTCTTTTTTTTTGAAGTTGATTAAGATTTCTGAATATTTTCCAGAAACTTGGTCGGTCGAGCAGTTGTCGACCGAGTAAGTGTCGGTCGAGCAATTGTCGACCGAGCATGTCACTGTTTTTCAGAATGCTGTAAAATTGCTGAATTCTTTTGAAATTGTTCAAAATTGTTGTCTATTCATGATTAATGACTGTATAATAAAGTATCAATTATGGAAACCATCCTTGAAAGATTATGAGAAATGAATTTGATCAAAAACCAAAATTATTCTTAGTTTAAAGAAAAATTTTTGTTCTATCATTCTATCATTACATAGGCAAGCAAAAGAATTTATTGGTGATATATCTCTTCGAAATGCTTGCAAAGAATACAATGTTTTTCAATTGATATCTTTAAAAGATTTGAAATATTCATTGTGCTTTCATTGAAACATGCATCACAAATTGATGTAAAATACTTAATTGGAAATCTGTAAATTTCGCCTCTTGGTTAAAACAAAATTTAGCCAAGGGGCGCTACGGTCGTAGTCAAGGGCGACCTAAAATAAGCTTTGACAAATATGCTTATTTGGACATCATTCTAGTAAACTTAATCTTAGTATATTTTTTGATAAAAGTCAAAATCACAACTTATTTGTGACCTTAATAGTTTTAAATTGCTTTAACTTATAAGATTAAGGGGGAGCTCCTAAAAACAAATTTGATCAAGAGCTCATTAAAGCTAGTCATAACCTTAGCATTCTCAAATCCATGAAGAAATATACGAATCTCCATAAAAATGATATATCTTGTTCTTAAAGGAATTCTCTAGACAAATCAGGGCTTAACATCCTTTGTATTTGGTTAGAGACATCTTCATATACTCTAAGCTTAAAGGACTCTCATTTCATTCTGGGGCTTAACATCCCTTGTAAAATGGGTGAGAAATCAATATATACATGCCATAAACCTAACATGATCTCATATCATTTCAAGGCTTAACATCCTTTGCAAATGATTGAGAAATAAATTGTGGCTAAATTGGACATCAATAATATAAAATCCAGGTTCCTAATAGGATATCTATTTAAGGGGGAGCAAAATATAAAATTAAGGGGGAAAAGAAAATAAAATATTCAAATTGGATATCTTTTTGAAATGACAAAGGGGGAGAAAGAATATAAAATCAAAAATATAAATATAAATGAGTTTCATCTTGATGGCCAGCACTCACACTTGTAAAACAAGAATGGCTACAAAAGGTAATCTTCAGGTATGAAACTCACATGCTTTATATTTCCTTATTTCATATTTTAGGAAATGTTTGTCATCTTCAAAAAGGGGGAGATTGTTGGATAAATTGGATATTATGATAAATCCCTTTTGTTTCGATGATGACAAACATTTCATTCTTATTAATCTAACGAGCTACTTAAGTGTGCAGGAACAAGGTGATGACAAAGTTCTAGGGAATCTATACGCTTGAATGTTTGTAAATGTCATGCAATGTAATCATTTGTAAACTTGTACAAATATATAATGTACAAGTACTTAGACTTCATGTAAATCAAGCGTTAGATCTCCCTAGCTAAACACCACACTTAGTTAGGTCATCTCCTTCTAATAGGATCACATAATGCACACTCATGTACACACTTAGTATCTTAATTGAAAGATTGAAAACAGAGTCAATCTCGGTCGACCACACTCCTCGACCGAGACACTCTCGGTCGACAAACTTCTCGACCGAGATTGACCAAAAGTAGTCGTTAGACACAGCAGTTGACAGTTGCAAATAAACGTTAATCCAGAGAGCCTGTCGGTCGACAAATCCTCGACCGACTGGGCATCTCGGTCGACAAGTCCTCGACCGAGATGGTCTCTGACAGCAACTGCAGAATTAATTAACTAGCCGTTGCTAATGCGCCTAACTTATTCCTAACGGCTAGTTAAGCACTAGGAACCCCCTAGAAGTTGTCTAGAACGTCCTTAAGCATACATAGGTCATTCCTATAAATAGGACATGCCTTAGGACACCAAAGCACATCTAAGCTATACTTGTGCTATACTTGAGCTTGAATACACACTTGCAATCTGTTTTAGAGCAATAGAGCAATTCCTACACTTGCCATTCATTCCTATTGCTCCCATTTCGTGCCCTATAGGCTAGTATCTCCTATCCACTACAATCACATTGTCATACACATTGGTTAGGAGATTTATACGCTTGATATAGGCAAATCAAGCCTTGTGCTTAAAAGGATAAGTTGTAATTTCTGTTTTCCTTCTTGTTCCTTGTTATCTTTTGTACTCTCCTTGCTACTCCTAGGGTTGGAGGCTGTGGATTGGAGAGGGTTGACTTCTCAGGTGGAGAAGGGGACTTCAAGCTACTTCAAGAAGGCTATCGCACGGGAAGCTACTTCAGAAGGCTGGTGCAACGGGTGTTGGTGCATCTACTTCAAGGGAAGGCTGCTTCAAGGTTGGGCGATTACTTCTAGGTAAAGGTTGCTTGAAGGGTTTGGGAAAAGAAATTGTATTTTATGTAAAGTCCTTGCGAGGTAATAAAATAGATTTCTTTTCAAATCCCGGTTGGGTAAGCAACCAGGTAGTGGACTGACTACCTTAGTATTTGCTAAGGCTAGGAACCACTCTAAACCCTTGTGTCTCCTTGTCCAATATTGTCTTTGTGGTTGCTTGAGTTAATTAATTGTTAAATTATCTATAAAACTCTATTCACCCCCCCCCCCTCTAGTAGTTTTCACCACCTTGAGTTCAAAAAAACCGTGCCACTCATGCACCACCACAGGCATGGTGACCACCACGGTCGTGCCACCTTGAGTTCAAAAAAACCAAACTTACTGTGATTTTTCACCACGGTTGTTCCACCACACTATGACCATTCTAACCCTACTCTCCATGGTCGTGCTGCCCAGCACAGCCGTAGGTGGTGGCTCGGGTACAATTCTTCCACTACATTTCCTATTTTACCCCCCACCTTCCCCACCACCTATATATACATAGGTGGTGGCTCGGGTACAACATTAACTACCTTGTACCCCGTCTTACCTCCCCAAGTTTCCCCTTAGCCATTCCACTTCATCCCCACCTCCATTCCACTCTATTTTACCATTTGCACCACCAAAACCCATGTTTCTTCAGGTTTTGGCCACTTTCCACCTTCATTCCATGTCCTTGTACCTTGGAGGAGGAGGGAGGAAGATCTTGCAGCTACTGAAGAGGAGTTTTCCATCTACATTGAGCTCCATGGCAACTTCTACCTCTTTCTCCTTCCTTTTTGTATTTTCCATTTCCATGAATAGCTAGGCCCCTTAGGTGGGATGTTTGGGGTCAAAAATACTACTTTGATACCATGTTAAGGGAAAATGATATGTAAACATTGCAATTCCATTTGCTAATGATTACTTTCTATTTCTATATCATTCCCCATGGATTGCTTGTTGGTTTGTGCTTGAAATCACCTACGAATTTAGGGAAATTGCTTATATGTGTGAATTTTAGAATTTGCTCCTAGGTCAAATTCATGGATCCCTATCTAGCCACCCATATTCATACATGCTAATAAATTCTCCTAACCCTAGTTGAGATATATAAGTATCTAGTTTAGATTAATTTATTTTGATTATCTTAGAGCTTTCTCAACGCTAGAATGTGGGCGATGTGAGGCCTAAAACCTCACTTCCACTCCTATTATTATTCTCTGCCCCTAATCACCCTAAGATCATCTACCCTAGAAACCTAGGGTTGTTTAGACTCTAATTGAATTACACATAAAGCCTAACCCAATTGAGCCTCGTAAGGGTGGTAGGAGGTGATAGGGACTAGTACCCCCGTACACACCCATCTTACCCATGGCTTGTTAGTAGTTTAGGGAAATTCATCAGATTCTAGCTTGTTGTTTGGTTTGGTAGTTGAAATGAAAGCATAATGTTCACATGTCATCACCCTCAACCTAATTGATATGTGCACCCCCCAAACAGACTATATTTCCCTTTATTGCATTAGAATATTAATTTCCTACTTGCTTAGCTAGTGTTAGCATAGTTACCTCTTTACTTGCTTAGTTAGTTGCCTTGTTCTTGCTTTGATCTTATCAGTTTAGGTCTTTAATTGATCTTCTGCTCAATTTTCTACCTTAGTGTAGTGTAGACCTCTTCTTGATTGACTTAGTGTAACTTGCTCTTCTTCTTGCCTGCCTTGTCTTCTCTTGCTCAATAGAATTGACTATCTAGGGTTAATTTAGGTTTTGATCTTGTTTACTTTCCTCTATTTGCTTGCTTGTTCACCCTTAGTGTAATCAAACAAATCAACTTCAAACATTTCAACCCTAGACTCCACAGTAGGAACCTGGTCCAAAAACTAACCTAGCTATAGTGACCCCTTTTATCCCTATGGATTGACCCTATACATTTTGCATGTATATACTATGAAACGACCATGTGTGCTTGCGGGTGTAGTATTCCAATGCATGTGAGTCCATATGTGTAGGTCCCTTATAAATTTTGAAAGATACCCAGTGTTTTCCAAGCTCATGGGGCGCATCTAATCAAATCCAATTGATTAGTGGATGCACCTTTGGAGGGATGCACCAAGCTTTTTGGAGTTGTTATCAGGGAGAAAGCCTATCAACCTAGCTAGTTAGTCTTGCTTTGATCTTTTCCAACTGCCCTCATCATTTCTATTCTTTATTCTTTAATCTTTGTATTCTTTTTGTATATTGGTTTGTTAACTTGCTTTCTTTTGTTTGGTTGTGCCTTGTACATGTGACAAGCCACTCGAGGAATACAAGATGGAAGGCCAAAATGCACCTCACAAGACACTTCAAGAATACTTCATGCCTAGCAACTAAAAATCACAAATTGTTAGCAAAGTTGATCAAATCGTAGGGGAGCAATTCTCCATCTCTCTAGGTCTTCTTGGGCTCCTGCCCACCTTCTATGACTTGGAGAGTGAGAACCCCTATAAGCACTTGGACTCCTTTCTTGAAGTATGCTCCACCTTCAAGATGCCGACAACTAGTGATGACACAATTAGGTTGACCTTATTCTCATTCTCCCTCAAAGACAAACCCAAGGAGTGGTATGATTTGACAAGGGACATCATGAGTTGGGAAGAGATGAAGAATGCCTTATTAAGGCAATTCTACTCTAAATCAAGGTTGACACAAATGTTGCATACCATAGTAAGTTTCAATCAAAGGGGCAGTGAGTAGTTTCACAATGCTTGGGAGATTAAGAAAATGTTGAGAGAATGCCCGCACTATGAGATCCCTTTATGGCAGCTAGTTTAGTCCTTTTACTTTGGTCTATCTTCAACGGGTCAAGCTACATTTTATTCTTCTTGGGGAGTAGTTTTTATGTATAGGTTATATGAGGAGATATGGCCATTGTTTGAGCATCTGGCAGAAGCTTCAAGAATCTGAGTTTCTAGCATGATGAATGATGGTGGCCGCACCTTTAGTGTGACATCTCTAGGTCATAGTGATTCAAGCCTGCAAGTGATGAAGATTCTTGATGACATATTGAACTTCATGAAGAACCAAGTGACAAATGTTCCTTTCCATTCTGTGAATTATGTTGGTTCCTTTGATGAAGAAAAGAAGGCACATCACTCCTATAGCTACCAAGAACCACAAAGTCCAAGATATAGCTCAAGTTTTGAGGAAGAAGTCCTCTCTAGGTAGAAAAGCTTTGATGATGTCCAAAAGAATGTTATAAGGCTTGAAGAAAGGATAGAGTAGCTATGTTCCATACTTGCTCTCCACGAAGAGAAATTGTCTTCAAATCCCATAATGAGTTTCAATGAAGCAAGTGGACCTATGTATTCCACTCAAGTTCTATATAGTCTACCTCCCATGCAAGTGCAGCCCATATACCACTTCCAAGGCCATCCAAAGCCTTATACTCCTCCTCCACTTCCATCACCACAACTTTCCCACCAATTCACCTGCCAACCTCAATTCTCCCCTACAAATCAATTTCATTACCAAGTGTCACCCCCACCTCCTCCACAACCTCAACAAGCTCCCCCTATCCAACATGATCAAGGAAGTTTTGGGACAGTTCTAAGGAGTGGGAAATCTCTTTAGCAGCCCGCAAGTCAAAGAAATGTGGGCAAAGCAAAGAAAAGGTAGCTAAGTGGTGAAACTGTGATTGAGATTTCCAAAGATGATTCTGTGATACCTCATGTTGAGTTTGTGATACCATGTGCTCCACCACACACTTCATTTGCAGGTTCCATCATCCCTAGTATTCTACCTCATAACACGTCCCAAGAAATTCAAGTTGATGCAAGTAAGACCAGCACAAGTGGGCCACCATTCCATGAAGAATTTGATGACCCACTAGAATTAAGGAGGAGACAAAAGCATAATGTTGACATTCTTGAGGTTTTTCACCAAGTTAAGGTCAACATTCCATTGTTGGATGCTATCAAGCAAATTCAATATTATGCCAAGTTCCTCAAGAACCTATGTAATGTGAAAAGAAGGTCATTGGGGAGAATGCCAAAGAGATTCAAATTGACTGAACAAGTGATCTCTATCCTCCATCACTCACTTCTTTTAAAGAGCAAAGACCTAGGAGCCCCACTCATACCTAGATACATTGGGGGCCCTTGCATAGACAAATCCCTACTTGATTTGGGATCTAGTGGGAATTTGATGCCATATAGTTTCTATGTTGAGATGGACTTAGGTAAGTTGAAACTAGCACATTGCACTCTCCAATTGGTGGACCGTTCCATAAAAGTGCCAAAAGGAAGATTGGATGATGTTTTGGTGATGATAGATAAGAAAAGAGGCGCAGTGTTTGGTGGATTTCATTATACCTGACATGGATCTGGATGATAGGAAGATTCCCATCATCTTGGTAAGAGCATTCTTATCTACAGTTGATGTCGAGATGATAGTCTCTTTCATGGACATGAATATAAAGATCAACATATACAAGACCCCAACCCGGCAAGCTTGAGATGAGGATATTGGGCATGGTCACTTCAAGAGTCTGACTAGTCAATTGAGAGAAGGAGATCCATATGAAAGACTTGAGGATAGATTTAGTGATCAAAGGTATAAGGAACATAGATTGAATGCAAGTGAGAGGTGCATTTATTAAATGAATGAACACATGAGAATTCCAAATGGATGAATGATGCAAGAATCTCTGAGAAGTCCAGCTAAATGCATGAAACTCAGTGCTTGTGGGAGGAAACTCACCTAGGTTTGGGGAATTTTTCACCCAAACTTTCACTTTTGATACATTTTGGTTATTTTTACACTTTTCCAAGAAAACACACACACACACTTGTTTTTAATAGTTTTTGTTTAGTTTTAAGATGTGCAGGTGAAATGAGGGTGAAATGAGGGAAAATTCAAGTGAAATTGAAAAAAAAAGGTTTCAAAGAAAAATCATTTGAGATCAAAGATTTGAGTTTTTTATGAGATTCAATGTGAAAACAACAACTACAATACCCACCATAGCAATGTTTCATAGGAGTGGATGTGGTGGCGCACTCACAAGCCATAGAGAGTCACTCAAATTGATAAAAATCACTAAGTACAACAACATGGATGAGCCATGCACCATAGTCATGCAATGTGGAGCCACCACGGCAGTGCCATGCAGCACGACCGTGCAACCTAGTGTCACCATGGCCATGCCACATAGCATAGTTGTGTTGCAGCCCGTGTTGAGAAACTTAAGTCAGCCATTTTGCAAAATTTCCAACTTTCTCATTTCATTTCTCTCTGAAGAACATGGCCATTCTATGAGTCCACCAGCCATGCATTAAGCCCACCACCAGCCCTCTCCCACCCTCGATTCTCCACCAAATCACTCCCAATCCATCTCCAATCATTCCCTCCACCATTTTCATTTCCTTAACCTTCATATTCATCCCACTTTCATCTGCAAAATCCACCATTTTTCTCGATTCCGCCCCAATAGTCTTGTTCTTTGAAGAAATTCGAAAATCCCTAATTTTTCCACCAAAATCCATAAAGGATGAAGAAAATGGCCAAGAAAAAAGTGGAGAAGACCAAGGGTGTACTCTTCGACCAAGGTCGGCCCAAGAATGTGTCATCTTTGACTCTGGCATTTACCTCTTTGCTATCCGCCTCCAACTCCGATAGAACTATCTATTTGGTAGATGTCGAGCTTGATTCCTTGGTGAACCCAATTGTAGAGGAGGTGTCCCCCCAGCCACGACCATCGTCTAGAGAATCACTTCCTTCGTCAACTCAACCTTCTATTTCCTTAGCTCAGTAATCCATTTCTTCTGGATAGCACCACTACCCTCATCAGCTCAGTCATCAGCTTTAGACTGTCCTTTGATATTCGCAACACCACAACCATAGTCACATTCATGAGCATGGAGACAATTGTTGTTGAATGATGAAGATGACATGATGGTAGATGCACCACAGCATGAGGAACCCCAACAGTCACCTGAGAGAGAACATGAGGTTACTAGCAATCACGTGAAGGGGTTGAAGCACACAAAGTGCTTGACACACAAGGTGATTGCCACCTGTTACTTGTGTCAGGCAATGATGAAGAGCTTAGGTTTTTATGCCTATTTCCAGGGCATGATGGAAACAATGGGCCTCCTCAAGATTTTGGTGACACCATAGGATACCTACGTGGAGCTGACATGTCAGTTATTCGCCACCTTAAAGAAGGCTTCTGGGGTAGAGTCATGATTGGGGATAAACGATGTGTCATCATCTCATCAAGGTTAAATAAGTTTTTCACCTCCAATGATGAGATGGAAGCCCTCCTGGATGGAGGGAGGACACAAAATAACTCAAGTACCACTTACATAGCCATGTGGAAGCACTTTAGTGGCCAAAGCAACTTTGTAGAGAGGAAATCTAAAACAATTCTGGTCCACAATCCATTCCTCTGCTATGTTCAAAATGTATCTGCAAATACAAACTCAGTAGATATGAGAACCAAGGCAATATACAAAGATGGACCTTTTTGTCTTGGTATGGATGGTCAAAGGGAAATATGTGAATTTGGATGCTTTGTTTATTAATCACTTAAGGATTCTCCCTTACACGAATAAGAACCCATTCATTATGGGGGGATTGTGACGTTCATTGTGACTTCCCTAGGACATAATGTTTCTGGCTACACAAGGGCAGAAGGGGGGAAATTGGTAGACATGCATTACTTGGTTCATTCTTCCATGATTTCTATAGTGGATCAAAATATCATATATCAAGTCAAACCATTCCATGAAGGTGTCTCACTGGAGTTACCCTACCACACTCCACCTCTCCTAGGTGAATATGGCCTGACTCTAGATTTCTTGGAGACCCAGAGGATATATGAGGAGGATCACCTTAGAGAGGAAGGAATACCATAGGTGGTACTGACTGATAAATTTAGAGATTTGTGAGCGGTAGAGCAGAGGAGAGCAGCAGAGGCTAGAGAGACACATCGAGAGAAGATGAGAGGAAGAGGCAGAGACAGTAGAGCCATATCAGCCTTCAGTAAATGCATACGACATGTCTACTGTACATGCACAGCTGGAGGGTATTCAGAGCACACAAGATAGGATTCAAAGAACATCAGAGGGATTTCAGTGCAGACAGGATTCATTATGGTTGGATCATCAGTAGATGCACCATCAGATCAACCACATGTATCGGTTCTAGCTTGCCCAGGCCCAGAGGAACCCCCAATGGGGGGAAAATTGGTGGGGTGCACTGTCTGCATATCATGATTCTTACCTACCTCCACATGTGAACTACTCGGACATCTACAACCAACATCCTCCACCACAGGTAGGAGAACCACTAGAGCCACCACAATGATCATCTACCCTATCACTCCTGGACTTTAGTGTCATGTTGAGGACTGCATGATTCAAAAGTTTGGGGTGGTAGGATGGTATGCCCTCTTTCTCATTTCATTCTTTTTTCACTTCACCTACCATTTACTTTTGTTTTGCTTTTTTTGCTATCTAGGTTATATTTTACCCGATTTACATACTTGCGTGCCATGTAGTTTAGTTTCTTGCAATTTTTGCATAATTTTTTTAAAAAGTCCTCTTTTTGGCCATGCATTGCATATCATGTAGATTTTTGTAATATTTTGCCTGTTTTAGATAGGATTTGCTTGTTTCCTACTTTATTTTTCATAATGTAGGTTTATATGTGATTGAAGGCAATTTGGCACCATTTTAGCCAATTTTTCCCAAGTTTAGAACTCCTTGCCTACAAAGTGTGTTTTGACCCAATCTCTACTTTTCAGATTGAAAATGATGACCTTGAACAAATGCAAGTGAATTATCATGGTTTACTACTAAATTGGCTCAATCTTGATTATTTACATGTGAATCACCTCTCTCGTGCTTGTGAACTATTTGGTAGAATTGTGATTGAAGCAAGCCGCAAATTCTTAAAGTTTTGTAGAATCTCGTGATAGAAATGTGGTTTTAATATTTCTCATTCATGTGGTGTGTCATTGCTTGATAAAATTGTTGGAGTAACATTTACGCAGGGGATCTCATGTTGATGTCCATACTAGTAACCCCTCTTTGACTCACTTTTCTTCTAACATCTTCTTACCGCTCCACCTCATGAAAAGATGACAAAGTGCACATATTCTGCCTTGGCCACCTCCTAAAGTTTGGGGTGGCCATATCTATATCTCACTGCTTCACTCTCATTACCATGTGCCCTATCCACACCAAGGGAAAAGAAAAATAAAAAAAATGCAAAAAGAAAATAAAAGATGCTCCTATTTAAGAGCATCTAAATAAAGAAAAGATGAGTGTGTAAAAGCACCCCAAACTCTTACCACAACCCTTTCTTCCTTTTACATGCCCATGGATCTAGGAAACATCAAAACTAGCTCATTTTGCCCTTTTTCTCATCCATGTGGGTTACTTAGTGTTGATGGACATATGATATTGAATGCAAGAATGTAAAATACAAAAATTAGTCATTTTTTACCTTCACCACAATGAAACAGTTTACCCAGAGTGATACAACAACCATATGGATTGATTGTGCTTTCTATGCTCTATATTTGAAGTTTGAATGCTCTGTGATTTAATCATGATTGGTTTGTGAAATAGGAGAGGAGAGAGGTGAAATTCATGTACATAGTCATCTTTGAGCCCATCTAGTCAATATTCATATTTTGCATTGCATTTGTCATTTCTTGATTGTGGAAAATTGCAAAGAGATTGAGTGGGGGCATACTTGAGGAGAAGTATGTTTTAAGTTTGGGGTGGTGATCCAACCCTATTTTAGGGATCCATTGTCATATTGCATTTCAATCACATCTTTACCTGTTATATTACATGTTATTTCCCCTAAAATGCATATTTGTGTAATCTGCACTTATGGTCATTATTTGCATGTTTTTTTGGTATTTGGACCACACTTGTATGGAAGACAGAGAGAAAGAGTGATCCTAGGGTTTCTCTACTCTTAGAGAGGCCCAAAGTGAAGTCCAAGGCTCCCTCAACCTACCCCTAATGGCCAAAGATCAATTGAAGCAAAGATGTCCAAGGAAACACAAAGATTCAACTCAAAGTGCTAATGTAAGGACCAGCATGGCCGTGGTACCTCAAAATGGCCGTGTTAACCCAAGCTCAAGTCACAAACAAGACATTGAAAAATAAAATCAGTAGAACGGCCGTGCCACAAAGAATGGTCATTCCACATTCACCTAGAATGGTCATGCCACCTTGCACGACTGTGTTGCAACTTAGTCAGCATGGACATGGTGTCAAGAATGGGCAAGCCAACTCCCAGCCACCACAGTCGTGGTACCCACCACGGTCATGGTGACCACCATGGTCGTGCCAACTTCAATTCAAAAACACCAAACTTACTCTAACGTTTCACCATTTTTCACCACGTTCATTCCACCACATCATGGTCATTCTCACCCCTACCCACCATGGTAGCATGGCCATGCTACATACAAATTCTTCCACTACATTTCCTATTTTACCCCCCACATGACCTAGTGCTTCCCCACCACCTATATATACATAAGTGGTGGTTGGGGTATGAGGTTAGCTACCTTCTAGCCCCTCTTAGCTCCCCATTTTTTCCCCTTAGCCATTCCACTTTATCTCCATCTCCATTTCACTCGATTTCACCATTTCCACCACCAAAACCATAGTTTCTTGGGGTTTTGGCCACTTTCCACCTTCATTCCATACCCTTGCACCTTAGAGGATAGGGAAGATGACCTTGCAACTACTAGAGAGGAGTCTTCCATCTACACCTAGCTCCATGGCTACTTCTACCTCTTTCTCCATCCTTTTTGTATTTTCCATTTCCATGAGTAGTTAGGCCCCTTAGTTGGGTTTTTTGGGGTCAAAACTCTACTTTGATACCATTTTGGAGGAAAATGATGTGTAAAATTGTAATTTCATTTTCTAATGATTAGGTTCTATTTCTATCTCATTCTCCATGCATTTCTTGTTGGTTTATTCTTGAAATCACCTAGGAATTTACGGAAATTGCTTATGTGTTTGAATTTTGAGATTTGCTCCTAGGTCCAATTCATGGATCCCTAGCTAGCCACCCATCTATCTACATGCTAATAAATTCTCCTAACCCTAGTTGAGAGATCTAAGTAGCTATTTTAGATGAATTTAGTGTGATTATCTTAGAGCTTTCTCAAGGCTAGAATGTGGGTGGTGTAAAGCCTAAAACCTCACATCCACTCCCATTACTACCCTCAACCCCTAATCACCCTAAGATCCTCTAACCTAGAAACCTAGGCTTGTTTAGACTCTAATTGAATTACACCTCAACTTTAACCCAATTGAGCCTCGTAAGGGTGGTAGGAGGTGATAGGGACTAGTTCATATAAACACATCCATCTTATCATTGGCTAGTTAGTAGTTTAGGGCAATTCATCAGACTCTACCTTGTTATTTGGTTTGGTAGTCTAAATGAAAGCATAATGTTCACATGTCATCACACTTAATCTAATTGATATCTGCATCCCCCAAACATCCCACATTTCCCTTTATTGCAATAAAATCTTAATTGCCTACTTGCTTAGCTAGTGTTAGTGTAGTTAGCTCTTTACTTGCTTAGTTAGTTTATTACCTTGTTCTTGCTTTGATCTTTTCATTTTAGGTCTTTAATTGTTCTTCTGTCGTGTTTTCTAGCTTAGTGTTGTGTAGACCTCTTCTTTCTTGTCTTAGTGTAACTTTCTCTTCTTCTCACTTGCCTTGTCTTTTCTAGCTTTGTAGAATTAACTATCTAGGGTTAATTTAGGTTTTAATCTTTTTTGCTTTCCTTTATTTGCTTTCTTATTTACCCCTAGTGTAATAAAACAAATAAACTTCAAACCCTTCAACCCTAGACTCCATAGTAGGAACCTATCCCAAAAACTAACCCAGCTCTAGTGCCCCCTTTCCTCCCTGTGGATCGACCCTATACTTGTTGCATGCCTATACTGCAACACGACCTCATGCGCTTGTGGCTATAGTGTTTTAGTGTATGTGAGTGCCTATGTGTAGGTCCCTTAAAATTTTTGAAAGATACCCAGTGTGAGCAAGCTCGTGGGGCACATCTAGTCTAATCCAATTGATTAGTGTGTGCACATCTAATCAAAGATGTCAATTTACAGGAAATTTAGATTTCATGTGATTGAAGCCTTCTTGAATGATGGGTCACTGCTAAATTGGAGTTTCAGATAGTATGAACTTTGTGGATCTAAACTTGTTTTTTGGGGCCATCTTTTGTATTGGTGTTACGAGGGGGTGCATGACCTTGCAAGTGTTGTTGCCATAGTTGGAGAGGGTGTTAAGATTGGAGTTGATGGAATGATGGTCTGAAGAGTTCGTTGATCAATCATAGTTGAAGCAAGTTTTTGTGAGACTGTGGGCTTCATGGTGGCCGGTGGTGAGGTGAAGGGGTTTGTTGGAGGGTCAACAGTTGTTGTTTTTGTAAGCTTCTGACTATTGGATAGAGGTAGACATGATATGGTCATAGGTCTATGGAGGTGACAAGTTGGATTGGTGGTGGGGTCCAGAATGTGATGGTGTTGAGGTTAGTGAAGGGTCATCATGTAGGTTGCATACTGAAAGGGGTGACGATGAAAACTGTTTGGAGGTCGTCGCAATGTCAGATTTTTTTGTGGGTAATAGGAGTTGGTTTCAGCTGATTGTAGGAAGGGGGGTCTATTGTAGATCTAGGATAATGGGTGGCATTTTTGCAAGTTGCAAGATCTAGGGTGGTTAATTTCTATTAAAGTTGAAGGATATATGGCAGGGTTGCAACTCCATCATTGATGGTGTTTCCTTCTGGTTATGGAGGCTTTAGTCTGATAATTTCTCTAGGTGATTTTTTAGGGGATTAGAGGAGTGAATGAAAAAGTTTGTAGGGCACCATTGCAGGTTGGAGTTTGTTGCAGGTTTGTAGAGGTTGGTGTTCCTGGTTGTGGGTCTATCCACCAAACACTAGGGAAGTAGGGGCTTTATAGATGCAAGGTAGGTGATCTATTGAGAGGAGCATCCAGGGTGTTTGTGTGGAGGTTAAAGATATGAGTAACAGGGATTTTAAGTCTTCTCAAGGTGAGTCATCGATATGCAACATATGTGTCATTGTCTTCTCAACAAGGAGGAGGTGGTAATAGGGTCACCATACTAGGTTTCACTTACTTCTTGACTGGTTGTTCAGGTAGGGGATCCGATGGTAGATTTCACACATTTAGAATCACTAAAAATGGTAGAGAGGGGAGAGCATGCATCTTGTGGTTCTTCAGTAACGTCAGATGTTGAGTCAAAGGTTCCTAGGGTTAGTGCTGGTAGGGATGGTCCATTCCTAGTTTCACCATGAAAATAAATTGGGTTTTAAGCCCTTGTTGCTCGTTAATTTTCTTTCGATTGCAAGTATTTATAACTCTAAAATAACCCCAAAGACCCAAAATTTTAACCACACCTTCAATTTGCATTAATCTAAACTTTGCAAATACAAACTTTTGTATTTATGATTATGAGGTCACTTTTACTCTATTAACTAATACAAGTATAATTATCTAATAATCAAAATTGCATTTGTTGTGTGATTCCAATGCTAATATTCCATATTTGGGTTCAACTACTCAATTGCGGATCCCAAGTAGGATGACTAGATTATAATGTGGAAAAATTGCATTTTAGTGCTTGAATTTCAAGATAAATTAGTGAAGTTTAATTCTGAATGGAAATTTAGCAAAAGAGATTCTCAATTTTGAGAGGATTATGTATAATATTTCATTATTATATTTAGTACCAAAATTTTGTATATTATAGTTTCTAGCCACGTGTGACCCTTCGAGCCTGAGATCATGTACAATGGCCCTACCACCAAACCAAAGATAACAAAAGCTTGATGACTTGTTACCACTATGGGACTACACAAAGTCGAAGCCAGGGTTTCTAGAGCCTTTAGTGGCTGGATCGGGGATAGGTACCTCATTAGAGGAAGTAATGCCTTCTTCAATCTATGGAAGTAGAAGAGGGGTAAAGAGGGCATTTTTGTGCATGAAAAGGTGTTAAAAGAGAGGGGAAAGAGAAAGAGAGGAGAAACCAAAAGGAAGGAACCTTCACTTTGGTCCAATAAAGTCAAAAAAGGGGGATACTCATGGTGGTTAGTGGCTATAGTGACATGTCCATCGACCGTGGTAGGGAGGACGAAAAAGAAACATCAGTCGTTAGATGAGGGGGGTAGAACCTATGGGAAATGATCTGATCCCCATGATTACTTCATAAAATTCAAAAAAGTGGATTTTTGAGGTAACAAGAGAAGGGGGTGCCTACCTTAGCTGGACCATGCTCCAAATTGGTACAAACAAGGTGTTATATCAATTAAAAAAAGTATATAGAGGCACACATTCAAATTATATAACCTCTGATTCAGTCGCCATGTCGAGGTGATTCTTTCATTGTTAGATTTATAGTGAAATCCTATTATATGATGTACTTTATAGGGAAATAGGTACACATTCATGAGTTTAAATTTTAGTTGTAAGATTATGATACATCAAATCATGACCCTTAACTCAATTATGTAAAACTAATGTCACATATTGTAAAATAAACACCAATGTGATTTAATGAAGCATTACAAAACTCAAATTGAAGAATTGATATATAGTTAAGAAGAAATGTTACAAGAAGAGAGAGAAACAAGAGAGAAAGTTAGGCTATCACATCCTTCCTTCCTAAAAATAAATTTCATCCTTGAAATTCATTCATGATCATAGCAAAGGTCATAACCATAAATCATAATGTTTGGGCTATCAATCCTTAGTGTTGAGGAATCCACCACCATGGGATGCACATTTAGTTTATTGTCATGTGATGGAAAAATATCAGGGGAGTATCATCTGATTCATATATGTTACTTAGTGTCTCATGATAGCCAGACATTTTTTGAACCTAGGGTTTCACATCTCTGATCCCTATTGAATTAGGATTTTTATTAATATACTCATACAAGATCAAGGTGTGTTTATAAAATCCATGTCTTCAGGGTCATTATCATATATTTCAACTTACACTTTGAATTCTTCATCAAGCAAGTACGCCTACATTATTTAATTTTCCCCCAAGGTTTAACTAATTATCAAAAATTATCGTTATTACTTTTCATATAGATCTAGAATTAAGAAATGTATACATCATGTTTATTCCAAATAGGATCCCAAAGGCATCATCCCTAAGTTTATAATTTCAATCTTACATCTTTCTATATATGGTATGGTTTCATAATAAGTTGAGCATATGTGAGTGACTTATCATACATATATTAAGTTTTGAACTTAACTGAAATCCCTTCATGAATGGTGCACGATTTGAGGAACATTGTTATTATAAACATCGAGGTTTTGTAATTATCTCACTTCTAGTTAAAAGAGATTCACAAGCTTGAGGCACTCATGTCAAACAAGATATGCTTACCACAACCATCTAATAATAAAGAATTCCTACCTAACTTTCAAAAAACACGGGAAACCACTAGATTCTTTCACATGGAACCACTAACTCGAGCATGAGGCTTGTCATGGAAATCATACATTGTATACATCATCTTAGCATTTTAGGACGTGTAACATATTGAGATTTGTCTATTCTGACTCTAGAAACCCTAATTCCATGATTAGGAAGTTAGTATGCTTTGATCATTAGAATTTACCAAACAAGGTTATATTTATACCTTCATATGAATATTTAATGCAAATAATATGAGTAACCCACATATTAACCCTAACTATGGATACATATGATCCTGACCCTGCCATGGACCAATAAACCCTAATGTGATGTTGACATTATGTATGGAACCTAACCCTAGACCTTGGAGGTGATATAATGAATATTGGATGGTTAGTTAACATGTTGACCAAACCCTAGGTTGAAGTTGACTAACCCTAATATATGAATCCTTGTTGTTGTTAATAGTATATTACTATGGTTTAGGGATATAACCAAAAAATATGCTCTAATACTTATAAAATAAACCTAATGATTTAAATATGGCTTAATATCTCAATGCTATAATTAACAATGTAACACATGTCACATTGTATAGTAATAACGACTAATAGGTGCATAATTAGTGAACAGATATAAATAAATATAAGTGAACAATTCATGTGGACAATAATATGTGATTAATATATATAATGTAACAGTAAATGGATGTTTAATGTAAATAGAAATTAATAATGTGTCATTATTTAAATTAATATTAACATTAATGGACTTAAATGACTTAAATCATGCAAGATAATATCATGAAACTCAATTTGTAGTAATATGATGATAATTATACTCTAAATCCAAAAAAATTGACAAGTAATATGATATATAATAATTTATATTAGGATAATTGGGTTAAATACTAATTTTATCAAAACTAAAACTAAATGATCTTAAAATATAAATCTACTCCAAAATTGAGTTCCTTGGGTCCTAATTACTTTAGGTTCAAAGTTTCAACTTAGTTGAGTAAGTTTTGATACTCCAATTTAATTGGAGAAGATAATTCTTGATTATGCAATCCTTATATGGATCGGGGCATAGTTAGTTTTATTTAAATATCTAATTTTCCTATCACGCATTTAAATTCTCTATTTCCCCAAAGTTTACTTGTCACACTAATGTCTACCTTATCTTTTTATCACGCTCTTTGTTAGTTGTAGGATTAAAATCATATTTTAGTCGGCCTTTCTCCTTCCTCAAGTTCTATCCACCTAGGAATCTACTATTCTCTTTCTCCTACTGAAACGTCTAACTCGAGAAAACAAGATTAACTAATGCGGAAGCATTCACTAAGCATCGGATTACCAAAAATCACTAAAAATTTTAAAATTTTTACAAAGAGATCCTTTAAAGGTAAAGCTTTCTCATAAAGCAACATGATAAGTTGTTTACAACTGTTCCATCAGTAAAACTCTGTAAGGCAAGATACAAAAGTCTCTAAGGACTGGACCAAAAACACGAAAGCACTAACTATTACTCCGAGGACCTGAGAGTACAGAGACGACATATAGGACTCTAACACTATCTACACATGACATAGCAGCCAATGCCTCCACCTGAAGTTTCACTGCTGTCCTTGGTACTGCTGATGCTGCCCTTCACCTATTGAAGGATTTATGCCTCCTCGCCCACGCCCACCTAAAGGTTGAAATCTACGGGGTGAGACAATTATAAAAATCGTCCCAATGAGAGATATAACTCTTCTCCAGAAGCATAATTATTGCAGCATAAGAGAATAAATGTACACAAAGAAGTTATGTATATTTGAGAGTAGTTAAAACAATGTTTAACAGATTAAACTATTCTTTCTACTAAAAGCAATGCAACTATAAATTGATAAAATCACATGTCACTTATCACATCACTAACTCCCTTCAGACTTGGATCATATATCCATTGCCTGGCATTGCTATTTGGGAAAGGATGGCCTGTAGCCATACTCCTTCTCCCAAAGTGTTAGGATTCCAACTCCACAACATATCTGCATAACTTGTACATATGATATCAGACTTAACATTACTTATGTAATACAAGGGTTATTTACATTCATAACCCATTAGTCTATAGTTAAGCTTTTCATAGGATTATTCCGTAATAGAATTTCACATAGAAACACTTTGGTTTAGGTCATACCTCATATTTTTAATATTGGGATATCAATCCCTAACCATCTTATTAATATGAAATCCGGAATTTGGGAGTTCAAACCCCTGGACTAATCATAGCATTTGTTACCAAGTAACATCTCATTTTATCTGGTTATCTAAATAATATGACCTTTGAAGATCAACACATCATATTACTCGTGGCTCATTCAACCTATCAAGCTCATATGTTATCACTTACCAGATAACATGACATTTAGTTATACTCTTGAATTATAGGTAACAAGTGTTCTTAATGCAATTAGCATTATAAATCTTACCTGGATCTGATCACCTCTATATGAAACCTATCAAGCTTAACTTTTATCAGTTTTTCCATATACTCCCACATACTCTAAAGTATGTGATCAAGGAGTTCCCTTTGTAAAACCTGTTTCACTATTATTTAAATTTTGACAATGATGGATCTATGATCAGGGCTCTACATGGTATGATTATACTTGATTATTAGGTACATATCAGTATTCTTTTAGCATCATACATGTTTCCAAACATTCAAGTACTAAACATGGCTATAATAGAAGAATACTAAATGTACAAGTATAACTCATATCAGTTATCAACTGGATATCAATTCTTAATCATCTTATCACTATGATTCAAGAACATGGGTGCTCACACCCTTATATCATCATAACACTTGCTATCAAGTGCCATATCAGCATCAAGTCATCTATTAGCATGACCTTGATTGAAGCAATGTATATACTTTTCACATATCATTACTCTAAAAGCTTATAATTGTTTTCAAGGAATATGACATCATAACTCATACCTGGCTATGATTACCTCATAATATCAACCTGTATGACTTATACAAATAAGGACATGCATATATAACAATGTCAGCACAATACCAAAACTTCTCAATTTCTATATAGGACACCACGGCTGTTCCACCTTGCACGGTCGTGCAAAGTAAGGCTACCACGTCCGTGCTCCCTTGCACGGTCGTGCAAGCTAAGTCTACCACGGTCGTGCTCCAGCAGATCATTACATGATTCATATTTCTATCTATCTATATATATATGTATTATAATTTCTCATTCTTTCAAATTGATTAGGTCACATCGACCTTTCAATCAAGTACATACTACCATGGTTAACATAGTGTATCAAGCTATTAATCCTATAAACAATTAAGAATTCTCCCTTTAATTGGTTCTTAATCACTTAGGTATCATTAGGGTTTCAACCTTCACACCTTCATTGATTATCATTACTAATCATTATTGGATCAATAGAACATTCATCATCTTAATTCTCAAAGATTCAATCACATTGGACCTCCACTTCATAAGGTATCCAATTGAATTAGGGTTTCCAATGTTGATTCCTTCAATCTTTGAATTCATGGAACCAAACATCAATTGGACCTATACTCATACCTTAATTGAGTTTAATAGGTCAACCTTCAACTGATTTGTCCCTCACTTGACCCTTAATTGACCATCGATTAGGGTTTAACTCAAGTGAATTAGGGATTGGAATCAATAACCCTTCAACATATTTCAATGTGGGACTAATTGATTTGAACCTATTGAACCATCATTACATTGGGACATGACCTGACCCCAAACAGTCTTGAGGTCATTTGGATGACCTCCAAACGGTCTTGAGACCGTTTTCCCATCATATCATCAAAATCTAAGTCAACCAATTAAGGTTTGGATCATTGGATTGATCACCAAAACAACAATTGATTACATTCCAACTTAGTATCATTGTATCATCAATTGCTTAACCATACTCACCCCTAGACCTCCAAACGGTCTTGGGTGACCTCCAAACTGTCTTGAGACCGTTTGGATGAGTTCCAAACGGTCTTGAGACCGTTTGGCTCACCCAACCCTTGGATTCTAGTGAAAAATCATTAGGGTTTGAGCTATTGAGTTGATCATCAAAACAGCAATTGATTGCTTTGTAATTGTGTACCTTTGGACCTTCAATTGGTCAACTATACTTGACCCCAGACCTCAAAACGGTCTTGGGTAACCTCCAAATGGTCTTGAGACCGTTTGGGTGATCCCCAAACGGTCTTGAGACCGTTTGGGTCAATCAACCCAAAACAATCAACTCAATTCAATGCAAATCCAACACATAGCCGATTAGGTTTCACACCACATCTTTGGATCTTCAAACACCTATCCATACTTGATCCTAGACCTTCAAACGGTCTTGGGTGACCCCCAAACGGTCTTGAGACCGTTTGGATGATCCCTTAAATGGTCTTGAGACCGTTTGGGCAAGAAAACCCAAGAAGTCAAATCAATCAAGTTGAAAGTCAGCACTTAATCCAATTAGGGTGTACATAATTAATTAGCCTTCAACTCACGATTCCTTTGGAGTTAATCCCTCAAATTTGTAGGGTCATTAACCAACATGATTATGAACAGTAATCCCAAACGGTCAACGCTTGGTCAACTCACTCAAACGGTTTGAAACCGTTTTCCCAAAAAGTTCAAGTTAATCAGATTGGAAAATCAGCACTTAATCCAATTAGGTTACCTAATTGTTTAGCCTTGAACTCATTATTCCTTGGGATTTAACCTATATGATTTGGTGGATTATTAGACCACATCATTAGGAACAGTAATCCCAAACGGTCCACGCTTGGTCAACGCACGCAAACGGTTTGAGACCATTTACCCAAGAAGTTCAAGTTAAACAGATTGGAAAAACAGCACTTAATTAAATTTGATTTGCCTAATTGATTGGCCTTTAACCTACGATTCCTTTGGAGTTAACCCCTCAAATTTGGTGGGTCATTAGCCTACATAATTATGAACAGAAATTTCAAACGGTCCACGCTTTGTCAATGCCCTCAAACGGTCTTGGAGACCGTTTTCTCCAACCGACCATGTGAAACCGTTTGCCCCTCAAACGGTTTTGCAAAACCACGAAACGGTTTTGCAAACCGTTTGGCCAAGGGTGCAAGACCGTTTGCTAAACTGACATAGGTATTCACGCCCCCCCTTCTTCTACCTCCAGATCCAGGTCTGTTCCTCATGGTTTTAGATGCAAGAAAGCAAGGAAGGATGGGGGAAAGAAGAACAAGCTACTTTTGCAAGTACAAAGATATGCATAAGAAAGCAAAAGGTTTAGAGTTATAAAACCCGCCTTAAGGTCGTTCCTTGAGCTCCAAGCTTCCTAGCTTCCAGTCTTTAATGGTGTCTTGAGCTCCACAGGTCGTCCAAGGGTGTTTCTCCAAGGAAAGGTTGGGAAAAGATGGCTAGAAAGAAGAAACAAGTAAGGAAGACCATAAAACCAACCTTGCACCATGATTCCTCCATGAATTCGAGCAAGATGATGATCAAAGCTTACCTAGAACTGCTTGGCCGTTCTCCTCTTCCCCATAGATCTGTCCTAAGTTGGTCTAAGCAAGGGAATAAGAAAGGAAGTGAAGGAAACGATCCTTGCTAAGTGAGAAAAGGTGTATATATACTTTAGGTGAAATTTCAATCATAAGGACAACTTGTTTCTCCATTTCTCCTCTAGGTCCTTCCCTTATTATAAACCACGTTTCTCCCTTCCATACTTACGCAAAACTCATCTTAAACCCAAGGTCTAAAGGTGAAGAAAGCCAACTTCTTACTAAGTTGCACATATAGAAGGGTTATTAGACTTATAACTTGATCATTTAATTTATAAGGGTTATCTTTCTTATTTAATTATTCAATTGAAGTGACCTCTTCATCATTCTTACTCTTAATGATACCAAGAGTCATAAAAGATACTCTAGAAGGTGTATTTTACAAGTTGCACCCCATATTTTGGGTAAATTGCACTTTACACCAAAACTAGAGTTTTAAGTACAAGGATTGCTCCACAAGCTGCATCTTGGTGCCCAAGCTTGGAGAATCCATCATACTTTATCATATTCATTCTTATGATGTCTCAACACCAAAGGAACATCTTAAAATGTGCAATTTGTAAGTTAACCCCTTTTAATTGGGTAATTTGCACATAGGTCCCTGTATTACAAAACAATATTACAACATTGTTCAAAAGGGACAGAAATGAAATTATAGATTCTTCTAAAGCTTAATGACATATCAAGGGGTAATCACAAGCCTCTAATCATATTTTAAGCAAAACATCTAGGGTTAGTTCATAACCCAGGTCAGGGATGTTACACCTACTCTCTTATTTCCTTGATCTCAAGCTATTTGTCTTCATCATCGCCTCACATTTAATTCCCTACACCTTCCTTGAATGATATCAAGTCCATCCATCCCCATCTTGATCGAGATTCATCACCCCCAAACCCTTATCTAGGAGTATCTCTTTCCACTCCCATGTTTCTTTTCTTAGTTGGAATACCCAATGATGTCAGGGATCCTTGCCTATATATATGGCCCAACACATTGGGGATTGTTGGGTCACCGTCGTTCTCTCACAGGAGTGGCTTTTGATCTCTAGGTACTTGATGCTGCTTGTCAGTCAAAGTCACCAAGGTTGAGACATCTAGAGGGAACCTCCAACCACCCAGATAGAAGAATCATTGGGGTAGTTCTATTTGCCAAATTGTAGTATATGTTGTATTCCACCTTTTCTCTATCTCTTACTAATGACCTACATATCATGTGCCAATCCTAGTTGCTTAGAAATTGTTCCTTTTTTTCTCATCCCTTAGCTCCTCTAGGGTACAACAATCTCTATGCAATGATTGTCTCGTTCTATGGTTAATTGGATGGGGAATTTTTATATATTTTTGCCAATAGATTGACTACCATGTCCATGGTGGATAGATTTTCAACTATTCCTACCTCGTTGCAGCTTGTGGTTGGCCTAGTTGAGAAGGGTTAGGCTTGTTGTAGATGAAGGTGGTTTTCATCATCGTCGACTGTCGCTTCATATCTAAAATTCACCAGTTCTTCAAGGTTTTGAAGCTATGTGTCTTCCTACTCTTCTCTTGTTTCATTTTGATTATGTCCCACCTACCATTAGTGTTTTTGTCCTTGTCATATGATTTCAATATTTCATCGTGCAACTTGGGCATCACATGTTTTACCTAAATGTCATGTCACACTACCTCAGTAGAATCATGTGATGCAAGGGTACAATGGTCATTTTGCATTAATTTCAGTTATGAGTATCAGTAAATTAACTTAACTTCTAAAACTCATAACTTACTCACTATTCATCAAAAAATTACATAAAAATACTCTTTGCAATCTGAATAATAAATCCTTCCTATTGGTTTTCGTTTGGCAACATATATTTCTTGAGAAATTGAGGTGACAGATAAGGTAGCAGAAAAGAAATTAATGTCTGATTCTCTAACTAGACGATCACGTCAACAAAAATGTATCTAGTAAGTATGGTTGCAAGAGTTATACTTGGTCCTGGAGCAAATCTAGCGATAAATCTTACAGCACTGTGTTTTTTTGGCAAGCAACACTCAAACAATTGGTGGTGGCGGCCTCCTAGTGCAACACCAGAGACAGTGGGGGTTGTTGTCCTCCTAGAGGGTGGCAAGGGCCTCCTTGCCTCTGTAGTAGTCCATGTGGATGACTCTAACTCCACTTTGGGCTACTAGAGCCAACAGAAAGGAATTGTCCCTTCAAATGTCAACCTACTAGGGTTGATTTTCTCTCTCAATTGTCTCTCCCTTGTTGCCCCTCCCTTTTATAGGTAGGACTTGCTTGATCTCTTTTAGTTACCACAACTAAAGATGAAAACAACTATTAGAGCTTATTGTTGTGTCTGGTAAGACCCCAGTACCCCTCTATATATAGGAGGGACATGGTCAGGGTTTACGGTCAATTTGGGAGTCAAAGAGAAGAAATTTCATGAATTTTCTAGAATCTATGAACGATGAACCAATTCTTTTACTGTTGAATCGGTCGGTTCACAGGTAAATTGGTCGGATCAACCCTTGAATTGGTCTATTCATATTCTTTACTATTTTGAATCATGTTGGCATTCAATATTCAATTATGCAAAACATGATGTCAGCATCAATCCTTGATCCAATAGAATTGATCATTGAATCGGGCGGTTCAACTTGAACTTGTTGCTTCACTTAGTGAACCAGTCAGTTCATGCCCTGCAATGCATTGTTCATTCAATGATGTTTCCAACTATCCTGACACTTGAATCGGTCTGTTCAACACTTGAACCCAGTAAATTAATTTCTAACCATATTTGTTTAAATTACAATACCTAAACACCTTGATAATCAAATTGAACATCATTCATGGATAACTCCTATTCCATGCGCCTCCTATGAGTGTGGCCCTATAGGTCCCAAATGACATTGGAAATGAATGTCCATAACCAAATTGTGACATCACAAGCAATGAGTGGTATCTAGAAACACATCATTTCTACCCAAGTAATTTGGAAAGTTAGAGAACAACTTCAGCCTACAATCTGTGATTAGTGTTATAGTGATCGTATACTTTCTTTGCCTCTGATATATAGATTGAACTCGATGCATGGAATCATCATCATCTCAATGTTCAATCCATATTCCTTGAACTAGATCAGACTATCTGAGATGCATGTGAGTTCACATATCACATATCGAATCACATGAGTAAGGCCATACATTTCTCAATCATGTTTATCAAGTGGCATGGATATCAATCTCATGTAGGAGGGACAAACCCCTTCTACATTACTCACACTCAATCCCCATGTGTCACAGAGTACCCGAACATCACCTTTATGGCAACAAGGTCATGTTGGATAATGTCAAAGTGCAACAAACAACATGTGATGAGTGTAGTGACTTCAGGTATAAGAACTGCAATTACCACCATCACTATGAGAGCTGATTTTGACTCCCATTCAATGGTCTCCACATATCACTCTCAAGGTAGGTTTGTTTGATACATTGTTCTCTAACATGTACCAGTGTGTTTGACTTGATATCAAATATCATGACTGATGAGACTTTGTCATCAGTCAACACACACTCTAATCTTATGTATTACTATTGTCTATCGATTCTACAGTAATATCTGACTAGAGACATAACAAGAATGCATGTACTCTTATCATACATATGATCTCATTGTTCAGGTCCTCAGCTTGAAGACATATGTCATCGAGTAACATCATTCTTTAGACATATACTTATGTTTGTGTCATCATCTCATGATTGAGACAGACATAATAGAAGGAATTTCCTTTATCATTATCAAATTAGGTATCTAATCCCCATTACAATCATCATGGGATTGGCTCTTTGGGAATACATATCAACAAACTCCCACTTGCACTTAGAGACAATCACATGAATCTTATTCCAGGTGATCTTAACATGTCCATCATGTTTCTAGTGTGCAAGCGCTTTTATAGTGGGTTAGCAATGTTTGCTTCAAGGCGGTATTTTATAAGGTTCACATCTCCTCACTGTACGAATTCATATATGAGGAAGTGATGTAGTATGTTATCTAAGATTCCTTTGCCTAACCAGAAGCTCCATTGTTATCATAGTATGTATACTATGCACAAATGGTTGGAACCGCCCAAAAGTACATCTATATGAACTTCTTGATCCATATAGTATCTTCTGTTGTTATCAAAATATCAAGGCACTCGGCTTTCTATTGTAGAATCCAACAATTGTCTCTTGTTTAGAATGTTTCCATCTTACAATTCTATATTAAGGTCAAACACAAATTTAGATTGTTATCTGACGTGTATTTTACTACGCGCTAAAACGCAAGTATACGCGTCGAGTAATATAGGCCTTTGTGAGGCCCGAGTCGAACACAGGGATACGTGAATTATTGGAGACTCCTACTAACTAATTGCAATCAGCTAGGCCGGATGACAAAGTAGGGTTTGTTGTCGAAATTAAAAGAAAATAAAATGAAACAAAGAGAACAATGGATTAAAGGTTAATTTAATCAATTCAAAAGGGTATCTTTAGGATTGCGGTTTCACCGCGGGTTAACATTGTATTAGGTTTTATATAATTTCTCACTCTTCTCTCTCTATCCGGGTAGTGGCCTGAAAACAGAATTACCCACTGTCGTGGTGTAATTCACTACTTAGATTTAGGTTGATTCCACCGTCGTAGTAATCATTCCCCTAAACTAAGCGCATTACAAACGGTCTCTCAGTTTCCACCATTAATTTTTCAACTCCTTTGTCAAGGGTTTTATCGATTAATGTAGGTTTCGTCTCTTTTCAACCGTTAATCCTTCTGTCGAAGTGATTAAGGGCATTAGGTTATTATTATGGTGATCAGGCATAACAATATATATATGGAGAAAACGAAACTATACCACGGATTTAAGAGAGAAAATATGAATTATTAATATAAAACTGTCATACAATGCATTCCCGGGCTACTCCCGGCCCTAAAGATAGAGGGGATTAGCCCCGCATGTTCATCTTGCACAAATACATGGTAGAAATAGGGGGATTCATATGATAAACGTGAATTAAGTGGGAAAACCCCTGAACGGAGAAGAACCGGTGGATCCTTTGCGTAGAACACGAGCTTTCCTGCCTCTTGGTGGTGAAACTCGTCTTCGGCAGCGTCCGGATCGACAGGGATGAGCTTCTGGCCTCCGTTCTCCTTTTTTTCCTTCCTCGGCACTTGTGCAATGACAAATTAGATCCTCCCCTCGTGTCGGCGGCCGTCATTAGGTATAAGTCCCTAATTAGGTCGTCAAATAACTCCAGCCGTCTGATTGAGATCAAAACGAATCCAACGCATATCTGTCGACGTCGATACCATCGACGCGGGTCGATGGTATCGACCCAGCGTATTAGCGGCAGCCTTCTTTCCTTTTCGTCTGAGTGCCTGTCTCATCTCGATACCATCGACTAGGGTCGATGGTATCGACTCTCTTCAGCGTCGGTTGTTGTCGTTTAGCGACGCTGTAGCCTCAATGTGTCGATGGCATCGACTTGATTCGATGGTATCGACGGATTTCTCGCCAGCAACCTGAAGGGATCTCGATACCATCGACTTAAATGTCGATGGTATCGACTCTGTGCTGCTCCTCTCGGCTGGCAACCTGTGGCTTGGTCGATGGTATCGACTTCCGTCGATGGTATCGACTTCCGTCGATGGTATCGACGGAAGCAGATACTTGTTTTTCCTGAAATTCCAAAACAAGACCAAATAAATCCACACAAAATATGATAATATGATAAATAATGCTCAAAATGATACAACTAAGGGGATTTGACATAAAATGAAGGCAAAGACTGAAATGAGTGAATTATGCAATATTATCCATAAAAATGACTACTTAGAGCATAAAACACATATGAAAAAGGTCTATAAATGCGACTCAAAATCATCGCATCAAACTCCCCTAAGCTTAAACATTGCTCGCCCTCGAGCAACTAATCCTTAGAATAGAATTGCAGATGTCAACTGAAAAACAACACACCAACCCAACATCCCATGTGACTCCCACTGAACATTCTCAAACCGGCCTTCTCTAACCACAGAACAGTAATTACCCTAAAGGCGACAATAATCATCCATAAGAGAAAGTATCCTTAAAACCGATGAACACTATCACATAAGGCAGTTAACATAATAAAACTTGTCGATTCAGCATTGGTGCATCTTGTGATCGCCTACACTACGTTGTTCGCCCTAACTACCATCTACATGGAAGCAGTTCTCCTGATAATCATTAGTGAGGAGAAATTCACGGTGGCCTACCAATCCGAGCAACAGGTGGATGGAAATGGGTGGTTCATGGAAGAACTTGGAAGTATTGTACAATTTCAACATGCATAAAAAAAATGTCCTAAATGATGCCAATGCACATTAAAAATGCCCTAATGCCTAAAATTGGGTGAAATGATGCATGCACTAACCTTCCACCTCAAAATGAGATTGAAATCTAAATAAGCCACATCATGTACTCAATTGTCATGTAATGCGAGTGATATCATGTTCCTTTCTCCCTCTTATTCCACTTTCTTCTAAATTCTCTTTTTTTTCTTTCTTTTCTAATTAAATTTTTTTTTCCTTTATTTCAGATTTTCAGAAATTTTTTTTCTTCACTTTAGCCCACGTATCCATAATTGCGTAGAGATAAGTGTATTGGGCTATTTACTTCATGCTTGGAAATCTTTGCAATGTTTCGAAGGTATGGAACAGTTTAGATCACTTTTGAGGAAAAATTGAGATACATGGTGTACTTTATGCATGAAAACCATGAGTGCAACTACATGACATGCATCCCTATATTTGTTTTTTTTGATACAAAAGTATGGAAAATATTAATGCAAGTCCTATCTAAATGCTATGCACACAAGAAGGAATTAAAACTGCACTTTACTTCCAATTCTTAGGAGGATTATGGAAAAATGAAGTGGAATGATCACAAGATTAGATGACTGAACCTTAGAAAAATATTATGTGTCCCTCCTTACTGACCTGTGTAGTGGTTTGGAGGGTTCTCTCTCTTACATCCAATTAAGGTCTCATTACCATTTGGTTAGGTTAGGCTCAAACAACTGTTACTATCCACTTTTCATGAGTCAATAGGAGTATAGGTGTGAAATGTTGTTTTAAAGTTGACATAATCAATCATTTTCGTAGGATAAGTTCCCCAAGGACAACCAAGTCAAGCTATCCAAAGACACAAAATTTTTTAAATTTCCTTTAAATTTCCCATAAATTAACAGCAAGATGACAAACTTTTACGACATCCACAGTTACACTAGATAGCACGTGGATCCTACCAAAACTAAAAATGCAAGAAATAAATAACACTGCTAAAAACTAAAAACAATAAAAGAAAAGATAGAGCTGTTCCAACTATCCCCCCTAAGCTTGAATTCGACTATGGCCCCATAGTCAAAAACAAACTTAAGAGTGGAACAGAGATACCCTGATCATTTGTGTGGAGGCGGAGGTGGGTACTGTGGGGCCGTAGGATCCCAAGAAGGATACTCCCCCTGGAAGCTCGGATCGTAATGGGTCCTCGGCAGAGGATGTGGATAGCCTCCAAAGTAGCTCTGACTCCAGTAGTGGTCATAAAAGGGCTCCTGTTGCATCTCCATCCTTTACAACCGGTTGTGTATCTGTTGTTGGTTGTCGAGGAGGAGACGTTCATTCTCGAACATCGCCCTTTGGTTGTCAAGTAACCGGTTCGTAGTATCCTGAATACCGGTATACATTTCTAGATGTTGCTGCTGTGTCTGATGTATGTCCTGAAACATCGTGTACATTCCCTGCATTGAGTAGGCATCCTCGCCTGGCTGCGAGGGCTGTGGTGATGGCGGCGGGGGCTATGATGATGAAGACGCACCCGGATGCATCCTAGGATGCTTCCGGGGTGCTACTCGTGCGCGAAGAGGTGTGAAAGCCTCCTCTTCCTCCTCAGCCTCGCCTTCTTGGTCATCGTTACCGCCTTCTTCTTCATCGGACTCGACGGCTATGATCGGCCACCGGAAGTGTTGTGCGCCCTCGATGTGGAAGATGGCGTCCGGCAGTGCGCACTCCTGATAAGCATGGTTGACGTGGCAGTGTGCGTGCGCCAACCCATCCCGTAGAAGGATAAGGTTTGAACGGTGCAGATGTTGCACGTTCACCTTACTCCTCGTGGAAATCGACGTCATGGTGGAGAAGTTGAGCCTGAGGTAGTACGCCAACTTGGTGATGAGCCCACCAAAATGGATCGGAGCCTTCCTTGTACTCCTCTTCCCCGCCAGGACGCACTGCAGAAAAACGCACCCCAGTTGCATTGTTGTCGCTTCAGGAGCATGTAGAGGAAGAAAAGGTCGCTCTCCTGAAACTTTCTCAATGCTAAATCGCTCCGAGAAAATAACGTAAGGCTCAACATCCGGTGTAAGACCCGGACGAAGGGATGCTCGAAGTCCGCTACCGCAGCATTGTGGTAGCTCACTATCTTTCCCGCCGGCACTGTGACTAGCTCGGCGAAGATCTTGTCGTAGTCGATGCGGGAATCTAGGCGTCGGTGATCATGTTGGGAGTGGTTCCAGTTAAAGATGTTGTTGAACTGCTTAAGAGTGATGTGGTAGTTGATGTTGAACAGCCGGAACGATACCCGACCCTTGATCCACTCATGATCCGATGCAACCACATCGTTGGGCATGACGCAGACGTCGAGGGACGCCATAAACTCTGCCACCAATTCCTTGTAGGTGGGCCATTCACCGAAGAACGGCTGCCCATCCGCATGGTACTCCAGCTCGTCTGGCCTTCTGCTGGTGTGGCGTGCTTGACCCTTCAGCACATAGGCCAAGTTGGCCTCGAATCCAAGATCGCGGATCATTCCCTGGTCCACATACCGGGTCGGCTCGATCTTCCGCTTCATGATTTCCTCATAGACCTTCCTCACCTCCGCGGATGAGTGAACCAGGCGCGGATGTGAGACTGAAGTAGTAGGGGGTGGCACAAACTCCACGATCTCCATGGGATTCGCGCGCGAGGACGATGATCTGGCGGCGTGCATCATTGTTGCAAGAAAGATGGGATTAGAAGAAGAGAGCTCGGGGAAGATGGAGAAGTGATTCTCCGCTCGGTGAAGATCCTTGCTCGATGTTGCTGCTCTTCAGTCTTGGAGGGCTCGGGGGAGTGCTCGACGCAAAGGAGGAAGTTTGCTCTGAAGGTGTGACGTCAAATGACGTTGCAATTCTCCTTATATAGACTTGGCCGGCGCTACTGTTGACCCGTCGATACCATCGACGCGGGTCGATGGTATCGACACGTCTCGCTGCTATCCGCCCCCCTCACGAGTATCGACGGCTGACATTTGTTGGATTGAGAAACCCGGATTGCTGACCTGTCGATACCATCGACGCGGGTCGATGGTATCCACGCAGCACCCGGATCGCTGACGTGGACTCACGATCGCCGTCGATGTCTTTGCGCGGATCGGTGACATGGATGTCGATACCATCGACAGATGTCGATAGTATCGACTTGACTTCATTGCGACACCGCCAGTTTTTCACTTCAACCTGTGACCATGTTGATACCATCGACGAGTGTGTCGATGGTATCGAGTTGACTGAGACAAATCGTTCTGAACTTCTCCAGAGATCTCGATGGTATCGACTGGCATGTCGATACCATCGACAATTATTGCGCAACCTGCCTGTAGGTCTATCGATACCATCGACGGGACCGTCGATAGTATCGACTCAGAGCGATTTTTGCAGCTGTCAACCTGAACCTATGTCGATACCATCGACCAGTGTGTCGATGGTATCGACCCTGCCTGTGCCTGCACATTGAACAAACAGATCAAGGTATCTTCTTTACACTAGAATTTAAACGAAATGAAAGCAATCTATGACTATAATTAAACTATCCTAATGTACCAATGGTTGGGTTGCCTCCCAACAAGCGCCCTTCTTTAACGTCTTAGGCTAGACGTCTTCCCAGCATCTCATTCATCCACAAGTGTAATGAGTTTGACCTCATTCACTTTTCTATTGTAATTTTCACCAAAATACAACTTCAACCGCTGTCCGTTCACCAAGAACGTGGCATCTCCATCATGCACAAGAATCTCACCGTGCGGTTTTACCTCTTCCACAACGAATGGTCCACTCCACCGGGATTTCAGCTTCCCGGGATGCAACTTGAGGCGGGAGTTAAACAATAGAACACTATCTCCCTTTTTGAACGTGCGCAACTCGATATGGCGATTGTGGATCAGCTTTGTGTGCTCCTTGTATATGCGGGCATTCTCATATGCCGTCATGCGTAACTCATCTAGTTCATTCAACTCGAACATCCTCTTTCTCCCAGCTTCATCATAACTCAAATTCAGCCTTCGAAGCGCCCAATCGGCCTTGTGCTCTAACTCCACCGGAAGGTGGCAAGCCCGGCCATACGCCAACCTAAAAGGCGTGGTGCCTATAGGTGTTTTGTACGCCGTTCTATATGCCCAAAGTGCGTCCGGTAGTAAGGCACTCCAAATTTTCCTTGTGGATGCCACTGTCCGTTCTAGAATCTTCTTGATTTCACGGTTTGAGACCTCCACTTGGCCTTGCGTCTGTGGATGATATGGGGTGCCGATGTTGTGCTTGACCCCATATTTCTTCAAAAGTGTCGAAAATTTCTGATTCCGGAAGTGTGTGCCCCCATCACTTATTATCATTCGGGGTATCCCGAACCTGCAGAAAATATTCTCTTTCACAAACCTGCACACTACATTAGAATCATTAGTCCTTGCGGGGATTGCTTCCACCCACTTCGACACATAGTCAACAACAAGCAAGATATACAAATTTGAATTCGAGGACACAAAGGGTCCCATGAAGTCTATGCCCCACAAGTCAAATACCTCAACTTCCTGAAATACATTCAGGGGCATCTCTTGTCTCTTCGAAATGTTACCTGCTCGCTGGAACGGGTCACATTGCCTTACAAAATCGTAGGCATCCCGAAACAAAGTTGGCCAATAAAGGCCGCTTTCCAACACTTTAGCTACTGTCCGTGAACTGGCATGGTGTCCTCCCATAGGCGACGCATGGCAATGGTGGAGAACACTCTCGTACTCCACCTCCGGCACACACCTGCGTAGAATACCATCCCTGCACTGCTTCAAAAGAATTGGGTCATCCCAAAAATAGTATCTCAAAGAATGAAAGAATTTCTTTTTCTCTTGATAAGATCAGTCTTCCGGGATGATCCCGCAAGCCAAATAGTTAACAATTTCAGCAAACCACGGTTCTTTAGAATTAATTTTTAAAAGCTGTTCATCGGGAAACGTCTCGGTTATGGGTATGTGTAAATCTTTTTCATCTACCCTGTCTAACCTAGACAAATGATCAGCCACCACATTTTCAATTCCGGACTTGTCCTTGATTTCAATATCAAATTCTTGTAAAAGCAAAATCCACCTAATGAGTCTAGGCTTTGCATCCTTTTTCTCCATCAAATATTTTATCGCAGCATGATCGGTCCATACAACTACTTTAGATCCCACTAAGTACTACCGAAATTTTTCAAAAGCAAACACGACGGCAAGTAATTCTTTTTTTGTAGTTGTATAGTTCAATTGAGCATCATTAAGAGTTTTGGAAGCATAGAAAATCACAGCGGGTTTATTCTCTACCCTTTGGCCCAAAACGGCTCCTAATGCATAATCTGAAGCGTCACACATCAATTCGAACGGTTTTGTCCAATCCGGCGTTTGAACAACCGGAGCCGAAATCAATTTTTCTTTCAAAACTCCGAATGCGTGAAGACACTTATCGTTGAAATCAAAAACCGCATCTTTTTCCAACAATTCGGATAAAGGTTTTGCAATTTTAGAAAAATCCTTAATGAATCGCCGATAAAACCCGGCGTGTCCCAAAAAGCTTCTCACCCCTTTTACAAAATTTGGTGGGGGTAGCTTGGAAATCACCTCAATTTTGACTGGGTCTACCTCAAGACCTTTGCTAGACACCTTGTGTCCTAGCACTATTCCCTCTGTCACCATCATGTGACATTTCTCCCAATTGAGGACCAAGTGTGTGTCCTCACAACGCTGCAGCACCTTGTCCAGATTATATAGACACTCATCAAAAGACGCACCGTAAACCGAGAAGTCGTCCATGAAAACCTCAAGACAACGCTCCACCATGTCAGAGAATATGGCGAGCATGCAGCGTTGAAACGTCACCAGTGCATTACATAATCCAAACGGCATACGTCGGTAAGCAAAAGTCCCATAGGGACAGGTGAACGTAGACTTCTCTTGATCCAAAGGATCAATCGAAATCTGGTTATACCCCGAATACCCATCCAGAAAACAAAAATGCGACCGACCGGCAAGACGTTCCAAAATTTGATCGATAAATGGCAAAGGAAAATGATCTTTCAGAGTGGCGGCATTCAGTCGGCGGTAGTCAATGCAAACTCACCACCCGGTTACCAATCAGGTGGTGACAGGTTCATTCAACAGATTTGGTGTACTTTATGCATGAAAACCATGAGTGCAACTACATGACATGCATCCCTATATTTGTTTTTTTTATACAAAAGTATGGAAAATATTAATGCAAGTCCTATCTAAATGCTATGCACACAAGAAGGAATTAAAACTGCACTTTACTTCCAATTCTTAGGAGGATTATGGAAAAATGAAGTGGAATGATCACAAGATTAGATGACTGAACCTTAGAAAAATATTATGTGTCCCTCCTTACTGACCTGTGTAGTGGTTTGTTGGGTTCTCTCTCTTACATCCAATTAAGGTCTCATTACCATTTGGTTAGGTTAGGCTCAAACAATTGTTACTATCCACTTTTCATGAGTCAATAGGAGTATAGGTGTGAAATGTTGTTTTAAAGTTGACATAATCAATCATTTTCGTAGGATAAGTTCCCCAAGGACAACCAAGTCAAGCTATCCAAAGACACAAAAATTTTTAAATTTCCTTTAAATTTCCCATAAATTAACAGCAAGATGACAAACTTTTACGACATCCACAGTTACACTAGATAGCACGTGGATCCTACCAAAACTAAAAATGCAAGAAATAAATAACACTGCTAAAAACTAAAAACAATAAAAGAAGAGATAGAGTTGTTCCAACTATCCCCCCTAAGCTTGAATTCGACTATGGCCCCATAGTCAAAAACAAACTTAAGAGTGGAACAGAGATACCCTGATCATTCGTGTGGAGGCAGAGGTGGGTACTATGGGGCCGTAGGATCCCAAGAAGGATACTCCCCCTGGAAGCTCGGATCGTAATGGGTCCTCGGCAGAGGTTGTGGATAGCCTCCAAAGTAGCTCTGACTCCAGTAGTGGTCATAAAAGGGCTCCTGTTGCATCTCCATCCTTTGCAACCGGTTGTGTATCTGTTGTTGGTTGTCGAGGAGGAGACGTTCATTCTCGAACATCGCCCTTTGGTTGTCAAGTAACCGGTTCGTAGTATCCTGAATACCGGTATACATTTCTAGATGCTGCTGCTGTGTCTGATGTATGTCCTGCAACATCGTGTACATTCCCTGCATTGAGTAGGCATCCTCGCCTGGCTGCGAGGGCTGTGGTGATGGCGGCGGGGGCTGTGATGATGAAGACGCACCCGGATGCATCCTAGGATGCTTCTGGGGTGCTACTCGTGCGCGAAGAGGTGTGAAAGCCTCCTCTTCCTCCTTAGCCTCGCCTTCTTGGTCGTCGTTACCGCCTTCTTCTTCATCGGACTCGACGGCTATGATCGGCCACCGGAAGTGTTGTGCGCCCTCGATGTGGAAGACGGCGTCCGGCAGTGCGCACTCCTGATAAGCATGGTTGATGTGGCAGTGTGTGTGCACCAACCCATCCCGTAGAAGGATAAGGTTTGAACGGTGCAGATGTTGCACGTTCACCTTACTCCTCGTGGAAATCGACATCATGGTGGAGAAGTTGAGCCCGAGGTAGTGCGCCAACTTGGTGATGAGCCCACCAAAATGGATCGGAGCCTTCCTTGTACTCCTCTTCCCCGCCAGGACGTGCTGCAGGAAAAACGCACCCCAGTTGCATTGTTGTCGCTTCAGGAGCATGTAGAGGAAGAAAAGGTCGCTCTCCTGAAACTTGCTCAATGCTAAATCGCTCCGAGCAAAGAACGTAAGGCTCAACATCCGGTGTAAGACCCGGACGAAGGGATGCTCGAAGTCCGCTACCGCAGCATTGTGGTAGCTCACTGTCTTGCCCGCCGGCACTGTGACTAGCTCGGCGAAGATCATGTCGTAGTCGGTGCGGGAATCTAGGCGTTAGTGATCATGTTGGGAGTGGTTCCAGTTAAAGATGTTGTTGAACTGCTTAAGAGTGATGTTGTAGTTGATGTTGAACAGCCGGAACGATACCCAGCCCTTGATCCACTCACGATCCGATGCAACCACGTCGTTGGGCATGACGCAGACGTCGAGGGAGGCCATAAACTCCGCCACCAATTCCTTGTAGGTGGGCCATTCACCGAAGAACGGCTGCCCATCCGCATGGTACTCCAGCTCGTCTGGCCTTCTGCTGGTGTGGCGTGCTTGACCCTTCAGCACATAGGCCAAGTTGGCCTCGAATCCAAGATCGCGGATCATTCCCTGGTCCACATACCGGGTCGGCTCGATCTTCCGCTTCATGATTTCCTCATAGACCTTCCTCACCTCCGCGGATGGGTGAACCAGGCGCGGACGTGAGACTGAAGCAGTAGGGGGTGGCACAAACTCCACGATCTCCATGGGATTCACGCGCGAGGACGATGATCCGGCGGCGTGCACCATTGTTACAAGAAAGATGGGATTAGAAGAAGAGAGCTCGGGGAAGATGGAGAAGTGATTCTCCGCTCGGTGAATATCCTTGCTCGATGTTGCTGCTCTTCAGTCTTGGAGGGCTCGGGGGAGTGCTCGGCGCAAACGAGGAAGTTTGCTCTGAAGGTGTGACGTCAAATGACGTTGCAATTCTCCTTATATAGACTTGGTCGGCGCTACTGTTGACCCGTCGATACCATCGACGCGGGTCGATGGTATCGACACGTCTCGCTGCTATCCGCCCCCCTCGCGAGTATCGACGGCTGACATTTGTTGGATTGAGAAACCCGGATTGCTGACCTGTCGATACCATCGACGCGGGTCGATGGTATCGACGCAGCGCCCGGATCGCTGACGTGGACTCGCGATCGCCGTCGATGTCTTTGCGCGGATCGGTGACATGGATGTCGATATCATCGGCAGATGTCGATAGTATCTACTTGACTTCATTGCGACACCGCCACTTTTTCACTTCAACCTGTGACCATGTTGATACCATCGACGAGTGTGTCGATGGTATCGAGTTGACTGAGACAAATCGTTCTGAACTTCTCCAGAGATCTCAATGGTATCGACTGGCATGTCGATACCATCGACAATTATTGCGCAACCTGCCTGTAGGTCTATCGATACCATCGACGGGACCGTCGATAGTATCGACTCATAGCGATTTTTGCAGCTGTCAACCTGAACCTATGTCGATACCATCGACCAGTGTGTCGATGGTATCGACCCTGCCTATGCCTGCACATTGAACAAACGGATCAAGGTATCTTCTTTACACTAGAATTTAAACGAAATGAAAGCAATCTATGACTATAATTAAACTATCCTAATGTACCAATGGTTGGGTTGCCTCCCAACAAGCGCCCTTCTTTAACGTCTTAGGCTAGATGTCTTCCCAGCATCTCATTCATCCACAAGTGTAATGAGTTTGACCTCATTCACTTTTCTCTTGTAATTTTCACCAAAATACAACTTCAACCGCTGTCCGTTCACCAAGAACATGGCATCTCCATCACGCACAAGAATCGCACCGTGCGGTTTTACCTCTTCCACAATGAATGGTCCACTCCACCGGGATTTCAGCTTCCCGGGATGCAACTTGAGGCGGGAGTTAAACAATAGAACACTATCTCCCTTTTTGAACGTGCGCAGCTCGATATGGCGATCGTGGATCAGCTTTGTGTGCTCCTTGTATATGCGGGCATTCTCATATGTCGTCATGCGTAACTCATCTAGTTCATTCAACTCGAACATCCTCTTTCTCCCGGCTTCATCATAACTCAAATTCAGCCTTCGAAGCGCCCAATCGGCCTTGTGCTCTAACTCCACCGGAAGGTGGCAAGCCCGGCCATACGCCAACCTAAAAGGCGTGGTGCCTATAGGTGTTTTGTACGCCGTTCTATATGCCCAAAGTGCGTCCGGTAGTAAGGCACTCCAATTTTTCCTTGTGGATGCCACTGTCCATTCTAGAATCTTCTTGATTTCACGGTTTGAGACCTCCACTTGGCCTTGCGTCTGTGGATGATATGGGGTGCCGATGTTGTGCTTGACCCCATATTTCTTCAAAAGTGTCAAAAATTTCTGATTCCGGAAGTGTATGCCCCCATCACTTATTATCATTCGGGGTATCCCGAACCTGTAGAAAATATTCTCTTTCACAAACCTGCACACTACATTAGAATCATTAGTCCTTGTGGGGATTGCTTCCACCCACTTCGACACATAGTCAACAACAAGCAAGATATACAAATTTGAATTCGAGGACACAAAGGATCCCATGAAGTCTATGCCCCACAAGTCAAATACCTCAACTTCCTGAAATACATTCAGGGGCATCTCTTGTCTCTTCGAAATGTTACCTGCTCGCTGGCACGGGTCACATTGCCTTACAAAATCGTAGGCATCCTGAAACAAATTTGGCCAATAAAGGCCGCTTTCCAACACTTTGGCTGCTGTCCGTGAACTGGCATGGTGTCCTCCCGTAGGCGACGCATGGCAATGGTGGAGAACACTCTCGTACTCCACCTCCGGCACACACCTGCGTAGAATACCATCCCTGCACTGCTTCAAAAGAATTGGGTCATCCCAAAAATAGTATCTCAAAGAATGAAAGAATTTCTTTTTCTCTTGATAAGACCAGTCTTCCGGGATGATCCCGCAAGCCAAATAGTTAACAATTTCAGCAAACCACGGTTCTTTAGAATTAATTTTTAAAAGATGTTCATCGGGAAACGTCTCGGTTATGGGTATGTGTAAATCTTTTTCATCTACCCTGTCTAACCTAGAAAAATGATCAGCCACCACATTTTCAATTCCGGACTTGTCCTTGATTTCAATATCAAATTCTTGTAAAAGCAAAATCCACCTAATGAGTCTAGGCTTTGCATCCTTTTTCTCCATCAAATATTTTATCGCAGCATGATCGGTCCATACAACTACTTTAGATCCCACTAAGTACTGCCGAAATTTTTCAAAAGCAAACACGACGGCAAGTAATTCTTTTTCTGTAGTTGTATAGTTCAATTGAGCATCATTAAGAGTTTTGGAAGCATAGAAAATCACAGCGGGTTTATTCTCTACCCTTTGGCCCAAAACGGCTCCTACTGCATAATCTGAAGTGTCACACATCAATTCGAACGGTTTTGTCCAATCCGGCATTTGAACAACCGGAGGCGAAATCAATTTTTCTTTCAAAACTCCGAATGCGTGAAGACACTTATCGTTGAAATCAAAAACCGCATCTTTTTCCAACAATTCGGATAAAGGTTTTGCAATTTTAGAAAAATCCTTAATGAATCGCCGATAAAACCCGGCGTGTCCCAAAAAGCTTCTCACCCCTTTTACAGAATTTGGTGGGGGTAGCTTGGAAATCACCTCAATTTTGACTGGGTCTACCTCAAGACCTTTGCTAGACACCTTGTGCCCTAGCACTATTCCCTCTGTCACCATCATGTGACATTTCTCCCAATTGAGGACCAAGTGTGTGTCCTCACAACGCTGCAGCACCTTGTCCAGATTATATAGACACTCATCATAAGACGCACCGTAAACCGAGAAGTCGTCCATGAAAACCTCAAGACAACGCTCCACCATGTCAGAGAATATGGCGAGCATGCAGCGTTGAAACGTCACCAGTGCATTACATAATCCAAACGGCATACGTCGGTAAGCAAAAGTTCCATAGGGACAGGTGAACGTAGACTTATCTTGATCCAAAGGATCAATCGAAATCTGGTTATACCCCAAATACCCATCCAGAAAACAAAAATGCGATCGACCGGCAAGACGTTCCAAAATTTGATCGATAAATGACAAAGGAAAATGATCTTTCAGAGTGGCGGCATTCAGTCGGCGGTAGTCAATGCAAACTCGCCACCCGGTTACCAATCAGGTGGTGACAGGTTCATTCAATAGATTTGGTGTAACAGTAATTCCCCCCTTCTTAGGGACTACCTGTGTGGGACTCACCCACGTCGAGTCTGATATGGCATATATGATTCCTGCCACAAGAAGTTTTATGACTTCCTTCTTCACAACCTCCATCATGCTCGGATTCAAATGTCTCTGAGGCTGAATGACTGGCTTGGCTCCCTCATCGAGCCGAATCTTATGCTGGCAAAGTGTAGGGGAGATCCCCTTGATGTCTGCAACAGACCACCCAAAAGCTCCTCGGTGGTTCTTGAGCACTATCAGTAGTTGCTCCTCCTCATCCGTACTCAAGTAAGCAGATACAATCACCGGTAACTTGTCCTTCTCAGCTAGAAAGACGTACTTAAGGTGTGCGGGCAGCAGCTTCAACTCCAACTCAGGCGGGCAAATGAGAGATGATTGCAGCGGTGGGGGAAGTGTACCTAAATATTCATAGTGCCTCGTGTAGAAACATGGAAGCATCTGAAGCATTTTTGCACACTCCTTGAGTGATTTACTCCGCATCCAATCATAGGTGACATTCAACAGACACGCCTCCAATGGCAATTCCGGATATGCCTCAACAACTGAAGTAGTAATCGCATCATCCTCCCAAGAAGGTGGAATGTCCTCATTCTCGTCATTCGGAAATCCAACAGCTTTGCATAAAGAGACAACTTTAGTTTGCTCCATGATGTCCACAGCTAAGGTTCCATTATCCATCTTGCTCATCACATGAGCCATGTCCAAGAATGGTTTTCCAAGGCAGAGTGAGATATTGTGATCCACATGCTTAACCATGTTACAATGTGCTTTCGCTTTAGTAGACGCAGTGCTAGTGGGCATGACCATCTCAAAGCGATCATCCGCTATGCCCAAGGTCAAGCGACCTCTTCCCATTTCCAAGATCATATCGGCTGTAGCTTGGAAAGGACGTCCAAGTAGCAGCTCATTGCCATGCTCATCCTGCATTTCCATAACCACAAAATCAGCCGGAAAAACAAATCGGTCCACCTTTACCAAGACATCTTCGTAGATTCCATAAGGTTTCACCACAGAATTATCGGCCAATTGGATAGTCATATTGCTCGGCCGTGACTCCTTTAATCCCAGCTTTTTGAATGTAGAAAGGGGCATCAAATTGATGCTTGCCCCAGAATCACATAGTGCCTCTCCAAATTTGAACTTCCCGATAAAACAAGAAATGTTGAAACATCCGGGATCCTGTCTCTTAGGCGGTAGAGTGCCCATAATGAAAGCACTCACTTGCTCCTTCAACACCACGACCTCCATGTCCGGTATTTTCCTCTTCTTGGTGATGACATCTTTTAGGAACTTCCCGTATGACGGGATTTGCTCAATCGCTTCCAACAACGGAATATTAACTGAAAGCTTCCTAAAGCTGTCCAAGAATTTCTTGAATTGTGCATCTACCTTCCTTGCCTTTGCACTATTCGGATAGGGGACCGGAACAGTATGTTCCCTTTGATGGGGTGGCACATAGGGTGTCAACTTCTGTGGTTCCTCCTCAGTAGCTTGTTCTTCATTACCATCCACAGATATGTCTTCAGTTTGCCCTGTGACAGGTGTGGGCTGCTCCTTAGTGGTTGCATCTTCAACTTTATCCTGCGGTGTGCTTGTGTCATCCTTCCTTGGATTTAACACCTTCTTGCCACTTCTCAGTAAGATGGCCTTGGCCTGCTGGTTTCCTCCGGGAACATTGGTGTTCCCCGAAAAACCCGGATGTGCTGGCTTCTTCAGACTTGCAATTTCTGCTGCCATCTGCGCCATGGAGGTCTCTATAGTCCTCATTTGAGCCCCGTGGCTCTACAAAGTCTGCCAAAATTGGTTCATATATTCACCCTGTTGCTTGATTTGTTGCCCGAATGTGTTCATTAACTCCTGGTTTTGCTTGATGACCTGATTGAGCAACTCCGTGCTCTTGTCCTCAGTGGCTGGTGCAGGCTTGGCGTCCGGATCCTACAGAAAATTGTTCGGATCCTTCCATGAGAACTTTTTGTCCTTTCACCATGAATAGTCATTGTTCCTGTACCCTTGCTGTTGCCTGATGTACTTGACTTGAGCCTCATCTTCGGACTCATTGTCTTCCTTTTGCAGTAACTTCTTTGTGAGAAGATCCATCTTCTCATTAAGCTCTTTTATTGCCTTTGATTCGCTGGAGACTCTAGCTTGCTCAACTGGGCCTCTCTCTTTCTCCCCAGGATTGCTTTCGTGCCATGTTCTTCAGTATTTCCCAGCATCTCGTGTCAGTGTTATTCAGGAAAAATCCTGAACCGGCTGAGTCCAAATTACTCCTATCATGCTCGGAGAGAGCAAAATAGAAGATCTTCACTTGTGTCTCCTTGTCCAACCCATGATGCAGACATCTCCTCAACATGACCTAAAATCGCTCCCAGGTCTCAGAATATGTTTCACCCGCCTGTTGGGTGAAATTGTGAATCTTCCTAATCATGTCGTTGGTCTTCTCAGGAGGGAAAAACCTCTCGAAGAAAACCTCCACCATATGATCCCATGATTCAACGAACTCATCATCGAGGTTATATAGCCACTCTCTTGCTGCTCCTGCCAAGGAACTTGGGAATAGCTTGAGGTACAAAGCATCTTGTGGGAATCAGTCGATCTTCACCATGTCACAGTTCTCCACAAACTGGCTGATGTGTGCAACTGGGTCCTCATTCTTCAGCCCGTGAAATGCATTAGATTTTACCAAGTTGATCAATGTCGGATCGATCTTATATGTTGGTATGTTGACCGCCTGCTTCTTTATAGGCCCCTTTGAAGCTGATGAAGAAGAGGCTTTGATCTTCTCCCATATGGTCTGTGGCTCGGCCATTTCTTGTGCTTCAGATTCAGAGTCTATCTCTTCTTGGTACTCGTGCTCAGAATGCTCCTCGTCTTCAGGTCCCGGGAACGGAACCTCGGGTGTGCGATTGTCGTAGTCTGTACTACGTGTATGCACCATACACAGTACCTGAAATAAGAAAATTCGAGTTCAATACTATGCTTAGACAAGTATAACAATTATAATGCAATGTAAAAATATTTGAATTTGAATGAAAATTAAAAAGAAATTTGTGGCCTAGAGTGGCCGCTTGTAGCACTCGAAGTGCCAACAATTTGCCCTGTCCCCGGCAACGGCGCCAAAAACTTGACGTGTATTTTACTACGCGCTAAAATGCAAGTATACGCGTCGAGTAATATAGGCCTTTGTGAGGCCCGAGTCGAACACAGGGATACATGAATTATTGGAGACTCCTACTAACTAATTGCAATCAGCTAGGCCGGATGACAAAGTAGGGTTTGTTGTCGAAATTAAAAGAAAATAAAATGAAACAAAGAGAACAATCGATTAAAGGTTAATTTAATCAATTCAAAAGGGTATCTTTAGGATTGCGGTTTCACCGCGGGTCAACATTGTATTAGGTTTTATATAATTTCTCACTCTTCTCTCTCTATCCGGGTAGTGGCCTGAAAACAGAATTACCCACTTTCGTGGTGTAATTCACTACTTAGATTTAGGTTGATTCCACCGTCGTAGTAATCATTCCCCTAAACTAAGCGCATTACAAACGGTCTCTCAGTTTCCACCATTAATTTTTCAACTCCTTTGTCAAGGGTTTTATCGATTAATGTAGGTTTCGTCTCTTTTCAACCGTTAATCCTTCTGTCGAAGTGATTATGGCATTAGGTTATTATTATGGTGATCAGGCATAACAATATATATATGGAGAAAACGAAACTATACCATGGATTTAAGAGAGAAAATATGAATTATTAATATAAAACTGTCATACAATGCATTCCCGGGCTACTCCCGGTCCTAAAGATAGAGGGGATTAGCCCCGCATGTTCATCTTGCACAAATACATGGTAGAAATAGGGGAAATCATATGAAAAACGTGAATTAAGTGGGAAAACCCCTGAACGGAGAAGAACCGGTGGATCCTTTGCGTAGAACACGAGCTTTCCTACCTCTTGGTGGTGAACCTCGTCTTTGGCAGTGCCCGGATCGACAGGGATGAGCTTCTGGCCTCCGTTCTCCTTTTTTTCCTTCCTCGGCACTTGTGCAATGACAAATTAGATCCTCCCCTCGTGTCGGCGGCCATCATTAGGTATAAGCCCCTAATTAAGTCGTCAAATCACTCCAACCGTCCGATTGAGATCAAAATGAATCCAACGCATATCTGCCGGCGTCGATGGTATCGACCCAGCATATTAGCGGCAACCTTCTTTCCTTTTTGTCTGAGTGCCTGTGTCATCTCGATACCATCGACTAGGGTCGATGGTATCGACTCTCTTTAGCGTCGGTTGTTGTCGTTTAGCGACGCTGTAGCCTCAATGTGTCGATGGCATCGACTTGAGTCGATCGTATCGACGGATTCCTCGCCAGCAACCTGAAGGGATCTCGATACCATCGACTTAAATGTCGATGGTATCGACTCTGTGCTGCTCCTCTCGGCTGGCAACCTGTGGCTTGGTCGATGGTATCGACAGAAGCAGATACTTGTTTTTCCTGAAATTCCAAAACAAGACCAAATAAAATCCACACAAATTATGATAATATGATAAATAATGCTCAAAATGATACAACTAAGGGGATTTGACATAAAATGAAGGCAAAGACCGAAATGAGTGAATTATGCAATATTATCCATAAAAATGACTACTTAGAGCATAAAACACATATGAAAAAGGTCTATAAATGTGACTCAAAATCATCGCATCATTATGTTTAATTTTCTTTGTCATTTTGGAAGCTTGCATTAGTGTAACCCTTTACATACAACTCTTCCTTATTGACATAATCAAGGAACCAATCCTTTCAATGCTTCTCAAGTACTTAAGGATGATCTTTATGGTAGTCCAATGACCTTCATTGGAATCTGACTGATATCCGCTAGTCATGTCCAATACATACAAGACAATAGGGTGAGTACATTCCATACATGATAGATCCAATTTCAAATGTGTATGGCATCTTATTCATGTTTTCCCATTCTTCGCAAGAATCGGGACACTAGGCTCGAGAGACACTAATTTCATAAATTTTCTCTTATTGAGTCATGCATGTTGAACACCTTCATAATCTTGCCAATGTATGTTCTCTTTCTTAGGTCAAGAATCTTTCCATATTTATCCATATAAATCTCAATTCCTATCACATAGGGTGCTTCGCCTAAACCCTTCATAGAGAAGGTTCTTTCCTTGTCAGATTTAGCATTTGTAGGTATAAGGATGTTACTCTCCATCATCATGTGGAATATTAATATACTCCCACTAAACTTTTGTAATCACAAATTTCATTTTCATATTGATGAAAGTCAAACTCTTTGACTATTTGTCAAATCAAAGATTCTAGTTCTGAAATGCTTGCTTCAACCCATAGATCTTACAAACTTTATTTGCATTAATGAATTTACAAAATCTTTAGCTTGTGTCACACATACATCCTCATATTTATTTTTTTTCATAACCCAAGAGACTCATAAGTCTTGCATTGATCCCAACATGGGGAACTCAGCCCCATCCCATAAGGAGCATAACCCATTAAGTCACGCAGAGGCCGGTTGTACTATGGGAGAAACAATTCTAAATAGCTCCACCATGGGGATTTGAACCCGGGACCCTTCATGAGTGGCCCCATGCTACGACCACCTGAGCTACTGCTAGCCGACATCCTCATAATTATTCGTATTAAGTAATTCAGTTTTAATATCCATATGCCAAATCTCATAGTCGTAATAAGTTGCAATAGCAAGCATGATCAAGATGGATTTAACCATGGAAATTGGTGAAAATATTTCATCATGTTCAACACCTTGAACTCATTTGGAAATCCTTTACAATCAATCTTCTCTTATAGATTTATACACTACCATCCGTGTTGGTCTTCTTTTGAAAACCCAATTGCACCCTATGGGTTTTACCCCTTTAGGTGGATCCACCAAGGTCATACCTTGTTGGTGTATAAGGAGTCCATGTTTGATCCCATGGCCTCAAGAAATTTCTCAAACTATGGTCCCTCAATAGCTTATAGATAGTGTGTTATCATCTATGACCAACTTACCACCTTCTTGAGTTATAAGATGTCAAAATCTTTTAAGATCAAGGCGTACACTACTAGATCTATGAGTTTTTTGTGTTTACATAAGGAACTTGGGATTCCAAAACATCTTGTGATTCTCTTTGTTCCAAATATACCTATTTTAGGTTCAAAATTTTCTTGTTGGTCTAGAACATTTTGAGTTCTACTTTTCTCCCACTAATTCCTTTGGAATTAAATTCCCTTTAGGAATACAGTAATCCGTACAACAAACATTTTTTTCAGATTGGAATAAAAGTAGTGTTCAACAAAATAATGTTAATGTGATTTGTGGACAAAGTTATTCAAGAAACTATTTTCTTATATAGGATTTCAATCATAATTCTTATTAAAGGACAAATCGGGACACTTCACATGCTATATCTCATATGGTGTCTTTTGAACCAATGTAGACGGTACATTGTTTAGTGTAAAGCATGTGCCAAAAAGGAAATTGGAAGATGGGCTTGATTTATTGATAATCGCACCATGACTAACAGGGTGTGATTCCTTCTTTCCAATACAATATTATTTATGTTTCAGATAGAGTTCACTATGATACACTATCATGGTCTCTAGAAGGTTCTCAAAACTATTGGTTCAAAGTATGTTCCATATCAATCATATCAAAATGTTTTAGTACTTATATTAAGCTAGTTATGTACTTCATCCATAATCTCCTTGAACACTTCAAGAAATTTATAGTTTTATTTCATTAAATACAATCTACCATATCTACTAGATCATCAGTGAATATAATGAGGTACTAATAACCACCTCTATTATTTACTCTAAAAGGCTTATATACATAAGTATGTATGAACCTAATAAAATAGTCACTCTCCCACTGCATCTAGTCAATTTCTTCATATTTCCCAATAAATAAGACTTACATGTTTCTTTTAATTCAATAACCAAAAGAGTCTAGATAACCATCATTATGGATTCCAAAAATGCATTTCACATTTAAGCACTCTAGATGAAAATGATATAGATATTCATTGTTTGAGTCATCAAGTCATTCAATATATGTGCCATACACATTTGTCTCTACAACTATCAAGTATAGATTATGAGATAGGGAATTTCCATATAAGATCTCATTTTTTGAAGTGAAACATCTATTTATTCACAATATTCTTGTCCATATAATATCAATGATGTTTTGATTAATGGCAGGTACATAGTAGAAAATCACTAATTCTATTGCATGCCCATCAAGCTGACTGATAAATTCCAACTACAGTGGCAGCAACCCTTGCTTGGTACAGTTCTATCTTACTTCTTCTTAGGTACTAAAGTGGAGATCTCTATCTCTTTCTTCTTCTTGAGTTCCTCTACATAAAAAGGACAATTCCTTTTCCACTGTCCATGTTGGTGACAATGGTGGCACTTTCCTTCCTTATTCACTCCTCCTTTAGCTTTTAGTGTAGAAGACTTTGGTTTCTAACTAGCTTTATAACTCTTCTAAGCTTTTCCTTTTCCCTGGACTTCCCTCTGTTGATCATCATCACATATCTAGTTTTTTCTTCTTCATCTACGCATCAGCTATCCTCAACATGCCAAGTAATTCTGACAATGGCTTGTCAAAATCATTCATGTTGTAGTTCATGAAAAAGTAGTTGTATGACTCTAGCAGTCCCTACAGAATCAAATTTATGGCCAAATCTTGACTCAAGGAAAATCCCAGTCCAGTAAGGTTCTCCACATACCCAAAATCAACTTGAGTACATGAGGTCCAACTATATCTCCTTCTGTCATGTTACACTTGAAAAATGTCTTTGAGACATCGTATCTCTCTTTTCTTGCCTGATCTTGGTACATGTTCTTAATATGTGTTACCATCTAAATAACATTCATGTGCTCATGTTATCTCTACAACTCATAGTTCATTGATCATAGCATTAGGCACTTAACATCCAAGACATCTTTAGAGTGCTTCTTATAAGCATCCATGTTGTCCTTAGACGCAGTGGGAGAAGGTTTATCTGGCTATGGTGTCTCCAGTTATAGAGTTTGTGCACTTGAGTGAGAATGATTATCAAGATCTGGAACTAGCCATGGAAGTTGTTCCCATTTAGCTTGTCCTTCTCAATGACCGATTGCAAATAAAATGTGTTTGTGTTTGCCATTATATTATATAAAAGAAATTTTGCAACTTTTAGTCAAAACACTTTTAATTATTTTGATTTGATAAGTTTGACTATATTAATTAGGTTTTTAATTAATTATCACTCCCACAATTTTGTTCAAATTTATAGCACACTACCAATTCTATAGACTATAGTGTACAGTCTTCTAGTGAGCCAAGATCCAAAACAATTAAGTTAATACCCAATCAGCGCCGATGCTCATAATAAATTATTAAGGTAGGTAACATTTTCCAATTGGATATCATGCAGTTCTTGGATAGATTGTGTGCACAACTCCTTGTCACAATCCATTCGTATGTTTCTAGACACTTAATCCTATTAAGTCACCTAGTTAAGCCCAATACATAAGCCAACACGATAGAATATGCACCCTTCTAGGGAACACCCACATATCTACCATCACACTTCCATGAAATAGATCGCACACCATGCTAGGGCATGCCCGCGCTTGGTCGATCAATCTTTTCATGTGCAATTCTTATGAAAAGCATCTTAGACTCAATATTTATGAAGGGATTCTATATAAGTACATATACATATCCAATCACCGCATACTTATAGTATGTATCGTATACATGCTATAACCACAAGCAGAACATGCAATCACAAAATATATATGAGTGATGGTTATGGACATACTAATACACTTCCTTGGAGAGACAATGAATTACTACCACCTAAGGTCCACATTACATGTAGCAATATGTACTGTAAAAACCTATGTTGGAATAGTCTTAGTCGATTGGCTCAACTCTTGAGCCAATCGGTTGACCTCCTAGTTGGTTGGTTGGTTTCTTGAAACGATCGTCTAGTTCTCAGGTTCAAGCGATGTCTGGACTCCTCCATGCGATCGGTTGGGCCACTAGTCGATCGGTTCCTCCTGTCGTCTGGCCTCCTTGGTCCTCCAGACGATTAGTTTGACATCTAATTCGGTCAGTTCCTCAGGTACATAACACCCTCTCATGATGATACATATATTAGAACTATATTATTCTGTATTACATTGTAAAAAGGGGAAAACCTCAAGTTATATTCGAAGGGAATATAGGAAGATGAGTATTAATTTACATTTGGAAAGGAGGGGAGAGGCTCCGTATGAAAATGGAATAATAATAGGAAATAAACCAAACAATCATGCACACAATACACAGGAGTTTTGTCCATAACTACCCATACATTCACCATCGAAACACATATAGGGAAACGTGAATTGATTGCGTATATATATATATATATATATATTGGCTCATCTTTAATACCCACGCTGGTAGCTACCTGCCCCCTATTTTGGTTACTTTTTTCAAGTTTCTTACTTTCAACATGTATAGGGTTACTTTACCTTGCAAAATGTTACTTTTCATGCATAGATAGTTCCATTTGCAACAACAGATTTCAAAATACAATTACATATATATTTCCTGTGCATTCTGCCCAGTTTTACTTTTTTAGTCATATACTTACTTTGTTATCAACATAGTTACTTGTTGGTCCTTCAGTTACTTTGTTTTCCCTATGGTTACATTCGGGACTAACGGGTAGCGAAAATCCAGGCTACCCACGCAGGTATTCAATGAATGCCCCATATATATATATATATATATATATATATATATATATATATATATATATATATATATATATATATATATATATATATATATATAGAGAGAGAGAGAGAGAGAGAGAGAGAGTCAGGCTAGAATACACTCGAGTGTACAGATTACGTTGTACACCCCAATGGTTTTTGCCTATCTAGACCATGTTTTTCTAAATTATAATCCATTGATCTTAATGGTTACAATAATAATAGGCCACATACAAAATTTGAGCTCATTTGGATGAGTGTAAGTCACTCATCTAAGGGTAACAAAATTGATGCACAAAACTAATTTGAAATGTCTAATTTTTGCATCCTTTAGATGCACGACCTGTAAGTGTCCAAATGATCTAAAATTTATTATATAGTATGTTCTTAAGATATTTAATAAGATCAACAGTTTTGATTTTTCAAAAATTTATTGCATCTTTAAAAATGACTAAGGTGTACGGTGCCTCCGGTACACTCAATTGTACACTAGCCTGACTCTCTCTCTCTCTCTCTCTATATATATATATATATATATATATGTGTGTGTGTGTGTGTGTGTGTGTGTGTGTGTGTGTGTGTTGTGTGTGTGTGTATATATATATATATATATATATATATATATATATATATATATATAAATATGTGTGTGTGTATATATGTATATATGTGTGGGGGGGATTGTATGTGGTATTTAATCTGATATGCACATTAATCATTTTTATATTCACATCTCATGCAATAAAATAAATCTGATATTATCCAATTAAATCCCTGATACACTGAAAATTGACACAGATTTAATACCACTGCTGGGAAATCAGAGTGACAAATATGGCAACGGAAACAAAAATTAAATGCATGATTCCCTAACTAACAAATCGCATCAACAATAATGTATCTAGGAAGGAATGTTTCAAGAGTTATGCCTGGTCCTGGAGCAAGTCCAGTGACAACTCTTGTAGCATCCTGCTTCTTTCACAAGTAGCACTCAGACAACTGGCGGCAGCGGCATCCTGGTGCAACACCACAGACGGCGGTGGTTGTTGTCCTCCTAGCGGGTTGCAACAACTTCCTTGCCGCTGTAGCAGTCCATGTAGACCACCGAGAACTCCACATTGTGCTACTAGAGTCAACAAGAAGGAGTTGTCCCTTCAAATGTCAACCTACTAGGGTTGATTTACTCTCCCAATTGTCTCTCCCTTGTAGTCCCTCCCTTTTATGGGTAGGACTTACTTGGGCTATCTTGGTTACCACAACCAGAGGGGACAACAATTGCTAGAGATTATTGTTGTGTCTGGGAAGCCCTTAGTACCCCTCTAATTATACGATGGCCAACGTCAAGGTTTCCAGTCAATCTAGAATTCAAAGAGATGGAATTTCATGAATTTTGGAAGCTATAAATGGTGAACTGGACAGTTCAAGCCTTGAACTGGTCGGTTCATATGCTTTTTTGTTTTGAATCACATTGTCATTCTATATCTGATTAATGCAAAATATGATGCCATCATTAATCCTTAATCCAATCAAAGTGATCATTGAGCTGGGTGATTCAACACTTGAACCGGTTGTCTTAGACCTTGAACTGGTTGGTTCACTTAGTGAACTAGTAAATTCATGCCTTGGTTCATGCATTGTTCAACCAATGTTGTTTCCAATTGACCTGACACTTGAATTGGTTAGTTCACAGTCCAGTCAGTCAATTCCAACTATAGTTGTTTACATTGAATATCAAAACACTTTATTAATCAAATTAAACTTCAGTCATGAATAAACTCCTATTCCATGTGTATCCTATGTGTATGACCCTATAGGTCCCAAATTACGTTGGCAATGAATTTCCATAACCAATTTATGACATCACAAGCAATGATCAGTATCTAGCAACACATTATTGTATATATTAATTGATGATTCACATATAGTGTAATATTAGGTGAAGAAATACATGATCAAATCTAGGTTTGGATTTTGACTTTCGACAAATGTTTTTGAGGTATGTTGCGTCTCCTTATGAGTCATATTGGGCAATAGTTTATATTTCCCTCTATCTTTGACTTGATTGTGACATACAATCATAAATTTCATATGTTTATATATATTTGAATTGATAAGTTCCAAACTCTTGCAATTAGTCTTAAATATTGTTACATTGCAAATTGGATCATGTTCTTGTATCTTATTGGTTTTTCATCCAATTTGTGTGTTGATGAACTTATTGATCCATATTCAATGGAAACCTTAATTTTTCATGTGTAGTCATGATTGTATTATTGATCATGTTTATACATCTTTATGATGTCTTTCTAATTTGGATACTATATCGTGATTTGACTAAATTGATGCTTGCCTCTCTATATTAAATACATGTTTGATTTAAGTAACTTGTATAATGTACACATAGGTGGTGCATACCAATTGTGTGTATAACCAACAAATGGTACATATGGTGATTCATGTCCCTGGGTGATAGTTTTGTGATGTCATTACTCCCCCAAAGGTTATGGTGGTGATCCCATTATATGTTGTTATGGTGGTGATACCATATACCTTGAATTTTAGTATACTTGTTATTAGCATGATAATATACATGCATAATCTTATTATTTAACATTATTCTTAAATTTGAGATTTAAAGGCAAGATGAAATAATTGTATCTTTTGTTTCTTCATTTAATCATTATGTCTTGTTATATGAAGATTTATTTTGACATCAATTTGGATGTTCACTTTCTCTCTCTTACTTGGGAAGCCTTGTTACACTATTTTTTGTACTTTTTTCCTAATTTCGTCTGATCATTATTATATGCACATATCGGATTTTATGTTGACAAGATCCACTTTGTCTTCTCTTGTGTGGTATGCTTCCAACCCCTTAGGTAGAGAGAAAGGAGGTGTGGATCAAAGGTTACCTAGACTTATCCAAGTGTAGTTGATCTTTCTTGGGAGGGAGATTAAACTGTTTGGTTTACCATACGCGGCATATTTCCTATAATTTTCTTTTATGTGCACCCTACATGGAGAAGAACAATGTTAGACACAAACTTTGTAATAGTTAGATTTTATCTTTTGCTACTACACTTTATGGAAAATTATGCAATACATACTTGAGTTTTAGTTCATCGCCTTTTGCAAAAAGTTATTATCAAATTTGGATTTGGATGTTTACTATTATTCCCCTAAATAAGCGAGTGGCTCCCCTGTCGAGTCCCACTCCTTTAGGACAGATCCCTCACCTATATGGAAAATATACATACATTCAAATTCCTCTTTCTATGGGGTTGGATTTTTCATATAAAATCTAGGGTTGAACATCATCAAAGGAACGACACATTAGGTGAATTAACTCATCAATTCATAAATAGCCTAGCTAGGGACTCATCATTGTGTATTTCATCGTGCATATATTTTAGCATTTCACTTATATTTTGTATGTTAGGTACTCTGGACTTCTTCGGTGTTGGTTTTACCCACATAAAGAGTTCATATTTATTGTATGTCCCATTCTATAGGTCCTCCTTTGTAAAGAGATTGAGACCAATGTTGGTGCCAAACTATATCTCAACGTATACAAGACTAGGCACATGCAAGCATGCCAAGACGCTATCTATGTGTAGTACATCAAACTAGTGACATGTACAGTACACGGTGCTAGACTATCTAGTATTGCATGGTCAAAATGTGTCTCATGTCATCAAATATACTTGAACCCTCCAAAAACAAGATTAGGTTGTCTTTAAACAAACTCATAATATCAACATAAAAATCAACATTAACCTTAGATCATCTAGGCTACCTACTAACCTATCCTTTATCATGTCTCTAGACAAATATAGAGACCACCACTATCATCTAAACACTCTCATCCATGTTGATGCTACATCTCTTTCTCCTAAGTTACATGGATACGTGATGCCTCTATACGTAGGGTAACATGTTCATATACAGATATGCTTATACATGAAACAGGTTTTCTCTAGCATTCAAATGGGAGATGGAAACCACCATACTTCATTTTAATAAAACCAAATCCAATAGCAGTTTACCACAATAATTAGGTATTCTAATATCATGACACCTAGAGAACCAGCAAGAACATGATGTACACTTGTGAAGTTACCCTAATACATGTCACAAACATATTTCTAGAATTATAATTATAAAATCTCCCCTTTCTCAACTTCCTAAACCTATAGGTCATACTGCATGACAGAAGGATGAGAAAATAAAGGTTTCAGGATTTGCTCAAGTATACACCTAGTTCTATAACATCTAGGTTATAACCTAGAGGCTAAGATAACTTAGTCCAAAAAGCAAATTTTTAAGTTTATGTGGTTGAAGGTTGAATTTACTTTGTGTTTCATATGGGAAAATGTTTGGTGTGGTTATTGTTCATGCTCTGATAGCATCTATCACAGTGTGTTTGTTACATCAATCCAACCTCCAAATGACTTAAAAGTTAATGGTTGAAGGACCCTAGCATCTATACCAAGCATGATAACATCAAAGAATGAATGCCGAAATGTAAAAGCTTAGCATACATGAACGAATAATAAGAAACATACAACAAAATATTATCAACAATAAATAAGTGTAAATAAACACCATGATTTATTACATAGTTCCAAATACACATTTAGGAAAATTTATACAAGTTTGATCATGTACAGTATCTAGGATCTTAGAATAAGTACATCATGGACATTTGCTCACAAGATAACTACTCCCAGTCTATCGCTAAACATAAAACATATGAAAAATAAGAGGGTCAGCACACAAGGTGACGAGTACATGGAAAAAAAATACATATATCTAAGGTTTTCATAATTTGAAAATTTTGTAGAAGTAAATGAGCAAGGGTAAAAGAGTAAAATACTTTAGCTAAATGAAAACTCATATTTTAGTAAGTTCACTCCATTGTACCAAAAATATCATATACCATAAGGTCTTTGACCAACATCCCAATTTAAGGAGTTTGTGAGGGTCCATCATCTAAGCATGTTTATCGAAATGGTTCTCCCTAGCTTGACTAGTTAGGTAGGACACCCAATCATGTGTCCTTACTCCAAGAATACAAGCAAATATACAAGGTTTACGTGATGGAGTTCCATATAATGTCTTCAGATAAAATCAACAAAATAAAGCATCAAGTATAATACTACAATATTACATAGAAATGTTTGAACAAGTAAATAAGCATACATACATATCAAGGTTCAAGAAATATCATCATAATAATATAATCATTGAAGCATGTACCTAAATTCATAGGTTCTTAACATATCCTTGATTATTAGATCACAAGAAACACCTGACTAAGAACAAGATTACATGCATGTATTAGATTCACATCATTAACCTTAAATAGATTCATTTTTTAGTTTTAGTTTTGTTAGGTTCAAAGTGGAATATTAGAACATTTGATGATTTTTTATTGATTTATGTTTCATTATAAAGGTGTGGTTCAGAATTTCAAGTCATTTTGAGGTTCCATTTATTTTATATAGTTATTTCAAGAATTGTGTCTTTTGTGTACCTTTCAAGGTCAAAAGACTCATAATAGGGAAAGATAGACTAAGGTCCATCAAGTTATGAAATCCAGGCATAAAAGATGATTTCGATAAGTAAGAAAAGGAAATAAGAAGTACATTCAAATTTTTGTGGATGTCCCTAGGGTCAAGGCATAAAATTGTGCATTAGTTTCAACAATCCAACATATAAGACTTATGTCGAAGGGTCCAACATATGACCTAAGTAGTGCATACACATTAAAGGAATCATGAGGGATAGAGTATTACCTTATTTTACAGGAGGGGACACAAGAAATATAACATGTCAAGTTTAAGGCACAAGAACACAAACATGCTATGTGTTCTATATAAGAGGTCAAAATAGGTGTATTAGATCACATACATCCTGATATCACAAAAGGGATTTCCCTTAACCATTTAAGTCATGTATCATCTGAACATTACTAATTTGAGAGATATAAAATAGTTTGAAGAACCAAGGGGTCAAAATTATAATTTTAATCAAGTATAATCAAGCATTGACATATGTGAGGCACATACATGTGTATCATAACATATGAACCAAACAAGAGAATAGGGAGTTCATAGGTGATAAAAGTGTTATGATGTGATACATGATACTAATTTCAAGGTTGGTCCAACATTAGATATCATTAAGAAACATGATTAGAAAGTTAGGTCAAGGTACAACATCAACGTCCAATTACAAGTCCATTATGAAATTAGAGTCATACATTACAAAAAGGGGTGATCAGGACCTTCATGAAGTTAAAATATTCATAAGGGTTCTATATTTTATTATAAGGAGTGGAGAGGTGCATTGTTGATTCTATATTAACCACATATATACATTAAATTAATCCAAAGTGATTAGGTTAGTTAAATTTAGAAAATTGGGGGAACAAATATCAAAATCAGAGTCTAAAACCTAGCCCATTGTGTATATCTCATCGATCTAATGATTTTGATATATAATTTTGTAAAAAAATGCCATAGTATGATGGAGTTATAATTTTTAGAAGATTTTAAATAAGAATTATAGGGATACATTAGGGCTCTACCACATTATTCATGCAGAGATTTCAATCATTGATGTGCCACTTTATGGATATAACACTGGATCCCTAGCCATGTGGCATTTGTGCACCTTCCCCAACCGGACTATAACTGTGTCGTGTCATATGGCATTGCTTTGTTCTCGCGATCCATACTGCCAATGGTGGGATTACCATGGATCTTGTCAATCCTGTGTCTCATGCTTCGTGCCCCCTTAACCCACCACTAGGTGATGGGTATCGTCAGATCCGAGATGATTGACCCATTGACTGAGGTTGGTGGTTGTAGAGCACTATCTCTAGCCACACATGCGACCCTTCAAGCCTGATCTCCTATGCGGCGGCGATGCCACTGGAGTAAAGGGAACTTTGCAAGCTCAGAGGCTTGTAGGGCTTGGGGAGGGAGTTGAATGACCATAGAGGGTTAGAGCAAGGGTTTCTAGAGCCTTGTTGAGGCTGGCGTGAGGTGAGGGAGCTCACCCAAGGAGGTGGTTGATGCTCCCAATCCATGGAAGAAGAAGGCGGTAAAGAGGGTGATGTGGTGTGTGAAAAGGTGAGAAAAGAGAGGGGAAAGAGAGAGGGAGGAGAAACAAGAAGGATGGAACCTTTGATTTGGTCCTAGGAATACAAAAAAGGAGGCTAGTCATGATTCTTGAGGATGCAGCACCAAGGCCTCCAAACATGGTACTGAGGAGGAAGAAAAAGTGTTGGTTGTTGGATGAGGGACTAGAATCTCTTGGACATGATCCAAAGCTCATGATTTCTCAAGACAAAAGCAAAAGGGGTGGATTGATGAGGTGTCAAGATAAGGGGGATCCCACCTTTCTAGGGTTGCACTCCAAATTGGGCCCAATAAGGTTTTAAATCAAATAAATCAAGTGAATAGAGGCACAAATTTAGATCATTGTATCTTTTAATTTGGAGGTCCAATTGAGGTGATTTTTGCACCTATATGTGAGATTTTGAATCATATACAATATAATATACTTTATAGGGAAATAGGGGAACATTGATGTGGTCCAATTTTAGTTTCAAGATGATGATACATTAAAGCATGATCCTTAGTTCAATAATGTAAAATTAATGTTTTGTGTTGTAAAATAAACACCAATGTGACCAAAATGGAGTATTAGAAACCCAAACTATGGAATTGATGTGCAGCTAAGTAAAAAGGTTATAAGAAGAGAGAAAGAAAGTGCATTTTAGAGGATAGAGAAAGTCATGTTGTCAATCGTATCGAGGAAGCTAGGGTTTTAGAGGGCTTTGCGGCATCTGGGAAAGGTTTGGTTGAGTCTAGAGAATATTGGAGTGGATCAGGGTTTGGGGTTTCAAGGGATTGTTGGAGAGGAAGGGGAGAGAGACTGGAAGATAAGATGTCACGAATGGGTCTCCAATGAAGGCAAGTCTATCCATGGAGAGGGTTGTATTAACAAAAGGAATTCAATAGATGGGAAACAAGAAATGAAAGAGATCATGTGTGGAACTAGATTCTTTAAAGATGTAGAGGATGATGTGGAAACACTTGTATTAAGCTAGGATCCATGTCATCAAGGTATGATGTTGAAAAAGAAAGGAGCCAAGTAAAAAGGAACAAAAGGAAAGGGTCAAGGGATTTTCTCCCATTCTATTCAGAAATGCATAAAGACATGTAGGAGTGCTTAAATTAAATGAAAATTGACAGTATTTAGATCGTAGGGGCTACATGTGATATATAAAATGTTGGGGTCCATTGGATATTGTTAGATCACTTACTAATCAAACAATGTGATGAATTAGGTTATAGATAGGGTTTCACATAGTAATTTGCAATGAATCGAATCAAATCATAGATTTTTAATTAGTATACCAAATAAGATAAAAGGTATATGCAATTGTGTAGTGAGATCAAGATCAAGGTATATGAAGGGTAAAACAATAATATGAGTCAAGGTTGTGGAAACTCACATAATCACATCAACACATCTCATCCAAATCAAATCTAACTATGGTTCTCTTATGTTACATAAAATTTGAGGAAAATGAAACTATCAAATGACATTGAGTATTGGAATATATAGTGTTGGATAGAGGCCCAAACTTTACATTTAAATATTTTTAAGGTTACATGATGCATTCGGAACAAAATTGGTGTTCATCAAAGCATTTGATCAGTGAAATGATGGTCTTCATAAGAGGGATTCCCAAACTCTTGGCACTTTGTTGAGATAGTGTGCTTGGTAATTTTGTGGTACATAAGGACCAAAGAACAAAATAATGACATGAAAAACATTAGCAACTACACAAATAAGGTGGCATTGGCAAAAGAGTCTATAAATACATTGTGATAGACAATTATTACTCCAAGTTGAAAGTGGTTGGGGATGAAAAAAGTAGGAACATATAAGCCACGACAAAGGCTTACAAGAATGATACGAACATAGTAGTAACAAGGTCTTGATTAGTAGATAGAGAACATGGGTTTCAGGTACAACGAAGGTCCACAAAAAGTTTTGGGACAAAACTTAGAAAAGAATTATTTTGTGATGTAAAACACTTTAAGTCACCACATATTTGTGGTAGAACAAAGAATAGATAGTATTCATATAAAAGATATCCAATAGTCAAGGTTAATTGTGAGACATGAGGCACACATCCAATTTATTATAAGTGTCATAAGAAGAAAAATAAATATGAAGTTATAGAGAAGGATCTCAAATGGGCATTCAAACATCATGGATGGGGGAAGGGAAAAACCCATGAAGTGAAAAAGGGAAAAACTAAATGGCAATAAATCTAATGAAATTTAATTTTTTTACTCCATAATAAGGGTATAAGAGAAGTCATGTATAGTAACATAAAGAATGAGTTGAAAATGTGAGGATAGATTTTGTTTCCACTATCTATGACCAGGTATTACAAGTAGAATAACCAATTTAGCTCTTTAGTCTCACCTTAATTTCAAATCAAAAAGTACTGCAAAGTGAGAGCATGATGTAACCACATAGCAATCAAATGAAGATATCACCTCAATTTAATATCCCAAGATCCACCCATTTTGATCCTTAATACACAATTACAATAAATGGTATCACATAAGAAACCCTTATATTAAATAAGGAATAAGCATGGAGGCCCAAAACTTCTAATACTCGATGCACATTAGAATATAAACTTTGAGCTTGAGTGGGGTTTCATTGGATCATAAATCAAAACATTGTGAGACAAATATATAATTTAGGAATAGGAAAATAAAGGATACAAAATTTTAAGTAAAATGAATAATCAATGTTGACTCTCTAGGGTCAGTCGCCATCCATTTTTTTGTAATATTTATTATCATTATGGTTTGAGAGGCATGCATATTAATTAACCATTATAGTAACTTGTTTCACAAAAAATCATTTCTTTGATTAATTTATTTGGGTAATTCATGAAGCTATTTATCATCCCACACATCATATATAAGTCAACATAAAGGATTACATAAAATACCATGTAGAAAAATCATTATAGTACTACTACAATCACAAACTAATTGGAAATAAATTAAGCTAAAAATGTAACTAGGACTCACAATGTAGATGCATCTACCATCAATTTTTTAGGCTGAACTTGTCAGACCATCAACTCCTTGGCTTAACTCTTTCCAAGTACAAATAAATTTTGTATATTAGTTGTTGTTAAGCTTTCTTATGATACTTTCCAAGATTAAATCAAGTGAATGAGCTTCCTAAGCATCACTCTAACCATTTTGAATACCTTTATGTAGTCAAATTCCACAAGGTTGTTATCACCCATGTTCTTAGCCATATTTAGTGCACAACTGGTAGCATTTGGTTCTACACACAGTAGTGAAATAACCACTACATTCAAGTCATATCCCAATAGCCTAGTTGGCATTTGCATCATGCATGATAACAGAAGCAACTGACTCGATTTTCATATAAACAATTTAATGTTTATCTTGAACCAAATTTTTGGGAGAGTTCTTACTATAAAGGTGACTTTGGTATTAATATCATCATCTTTCTTCCACACACTTTCTATATCTTTTTATTTTTTCTAAATGAAATTCAGATGTTTTTCAATGTGGTGATTGGACCCTTCCAGAACTTAGTGGTTCTTGCACTTCTAAGTGTACCAGACAGTGATGATGGTATTCATCTTCTTACCATACAATAGTTTTAAGCCCTACCTAATCGAGTATTGTATTTTTCCTCAATTTTTTCCAGGAATGTTTTTGTGATCTCAAATTCAATCACATTTCCCTACTTATGGCGCAAACTCAAATCGTTCTATATATATATATATATATATATATATATATATATATTTATATATGGCTATTTATTTGTTACCCGGCGGGTACTGTTGATTAAGTTACCCGGCAGCATGTTCCCGGTGGCAGGCGCATGTAATTAAGTCCAACTTACTGTAGCACGCGTTCAGCAAAGAAAAAACCCGATCGTCTCTGCCGCCGCCAGCCTGATTCTTCCGATCTCCCCCCATCTGCCGATCATCTTCGTCATCCGCGGTCGTCTGTGCCGCCGCCAGGCTGATACATCCGGTCTACCCCCATTCGCGATCGTCTGTGCCGCCGCCAGTCTGATACATCCGGTCTTCCCCCCATTTGCCGATCATCTTCGTCATCCGTGATCGTCTGTGCCGCCGCCAGGCTGATACATCTGGTCTACCCCCCATCTGCCGATCATCTACGTCATTCGCGGTCGTCTGTGTCGCCGCCAGGCTGATACATCCGGTCTTTCTCCCATCCGCTGCCAGGCTGATACATCCGCGATCGTCTGTGACGCCGCCAGGATGATACATACGGTCTTCCCCCCATTTGTCGATCATCTTCGTCATCCGCGATCGTCTGTGCCGCCGCCAGGCTGATACATCCGGTCTTCCTCCCATCTGCCGATCATCTACCCCCCATCCACCGCTTAACGCCCTGCATATGCAATTCCGCCTCTGATTCCAACTTGGTGTATTTCAATCTCCATTTTACATTTCTTCCTCAGAAATACCTACATTCATTTCCTCAGAAATACCTCTGATAACGATTTCCCCTTTTATCAATCTTGCAGAGCAGGACGACTAAGGTGTCTCCCACTGTCGTTTGTGTATCCTGTGACGGTATCGATTTTCACCAAGTTGATTCCATCGTTTAGACCTGCTGTTTTGAAGCTCACGCCGCTGTGGAGGAGGGAGTGGGTGTGGTTGGAGAATTCCCTGCTCTATCTGCATATTCAGGAGCAAATTGCTGTGGAGGGAGTGGAGGTGGTGGGAGAATTCACTGTTCTATCTGCATTTGTACGAGCAACAGTTTTTTCAAGCTACATTCAGGTAGATTTTGTATTTCTCTTTGTAAATTCATTCAGTTATACTCATTTTTTTTATTTTTTCTTATCATTTCAATGTTTATTCATTCCTTTATCTTCTTTGGGAAAGAAACCCAATTTTTGTTTCTGCATTGTCATTTTTGAAGCAGTAACTAGCATTCATGTTTTTATGTTTTGCGTAGTTACTCTCTTTTTATAATTGGTTACTCTTTTGCCTTACCGAGTTACTCTATTGTTATAATTGGTTACTCGTTTTCCTTACCGAGTTACTCTATTGTTATAATTGGTTACTCTTTTGCCTTACCGAGTTACTCTTGTTGTGTTACAGAGTTACTCTTCTGATTTTCCTAGTTACTCTCTTGTTATAATTGGTTACTCTTTTGCCTTACCGAGTTACTCTTGTTGTGTTACAGAGTTACTCTTCTAATCTTCTGAGTTACTCCAACACACTATCATGGATCCCAGCCTTGATACGGATGCTGCTAATGCAAGTGTCGGCCGTGATGATGATAATCCTCAGTCTTCTCATTCTATTGGTGTTTCTTCTTCGTCACCAGCTGCAGTCCCTAGAGTTGGCCTTCAGTTTGGAAGTCTAGATGAAGGTATATCCTTCTATTCAAGTTATGCTGGAATGAGTGGGTTTAACATCAGGAAAGACGACAATAGATATGAATGGGGAAGTAAGATTCTGGTTGTTAAAGATCTGGTTTGTGATAAGCAGGGTAAGATTGGTCATTCTAAGAGGTCTAGAGGGCTTCTGAGCCCCATTTGTGATGAAATGGGTAACTTGCAGGATAAGTTGTCAAAGAAGCACAGGCGTTCTGTGAAGAGGTGTGGTTGTGAAGCCATGATACGTTTCACACTGGACAAGTCCTCATCCATGTGGGTCGTGACTGCATTTGTTGAGGAACACAACCATGAACTTGTTGACGTTGCTCATCTCTGTTACCTCAAGTGTAACTCATCTCTTGATGAAACTCAAAAAGAGATCCTTTCTTCCATGAGCCAAGCTAACATACCTGTATCGAGACAAATTGCATTGATAGCATCCGAGTCTGGTGGCTATGAAAATATGACATTTACTAGTAGACAAGCTCATGGACACATCAGTAGCAAGAGGAAAGAGTTGGCCAAATACGACGTCGACATGGTTTTAGATCGCTTTTCTAGTTTCAAAGCCATTGATCCGAAATTCTTCTATAGCTACCAAAAAGACCCCAATTGTTTCCTTACTCATCTGTTTTGGGCTGATCCCGTCTCTGTTGAAGACTGCGGGCTGTTCGGGGATGCGATTGTGTTTGACACCACCTACCGCACCAACAAGTATTCGATGGTTTTTGGAATGTTTGGTGGAGTTGATCACCATCGCAAGACAGTGTTGTTTGCATCTGCTCTGCTGGTCGATGAGAAGTATGACTCATTTGTTTGGGTTTTCAAGCAGTACTTACTTTGTTTTGGCAAAGAGCCGGTTTCCATCATAACTTATCAGGACCCTTCTATGAATGCTGCTATCATCTCTGTTTTTCCCAATTGCAAGCATCGCTTCTGTAGCTGGCACATCCTACAGGAGCTTCCCTCCAAGCTTGGTGGCATTCCTAACAAGGACCAGATCATAAGCTTGTTGAATGATTGTGTCTGGAATGTGGATGATGTCGACATTTTTGAAGAGAGGTGGGATTCTGTAATTCAGGAGCATGATTTGTTGTTCATCACCTGGCTTTCTGATATGTATGCGATGTGTTGCGATTGGGTTCCGTGCTATATGCAGTCCTCCTTCTTTGCGGGCATGAGGATGACTCAAAGGAGCGAGAGCCTGAATGCGTTCATTAGGAGCCATGTGAATAGCAGGAAGACTCTATTTGAACTTGTATGTTCGTTGGAGATTGCGTACTCTCATGTGCGAGAGATTGAAAATTTCAAATATTTTGATGACGAGTACAGTAACCTCCCTTTGTCATCATTGTGGCCGCTAGAGGAGCAGATGAGAGGTATATATACCAAGTCCATATTTAAGATATTCCAGTCCGAGGTTCACCAAAGTATGGTCTACAATGTAAAGCAAGCTTCAGAAGGTGTCTTTGAGGTGTATCGCGTTGGTGGACTTGGAACTCCCCGTATATTGAAGAAAGAGTTATCTAGTGACATTGTTTCTCGCAGTTGCTTCATGTTGGAATTCAAAGGCATCCCTTGCAGGCACATCCTCTCTTATTTGAAGAGCCGTGACTATTGCACTCTTCCCGAGCCTTACATTCTGAAGAGGTGGACTAAAGGGTACAGAGAACACCCTTTGATTTTTGGCAAAGCGTCAGTTAAGCACCCATCCACTGGGAGGACTCTTCATCTTGTTTCTGCCTGCAATTCTATTGTCAACATAGTGTTTAGGAACAATGTTGTAGATCTTTGCCATGAAAAACTATTAGCTTTGCGAAAGGAGCTCTTAGATTTGGATCTCCCTGATCCTAGTGCAGGCGCTGGTGCAACCGCTTCTAATACAGCTTCCTCTTCTGCTGTCAAGGTCCATATACCTAGTAGTTGCAAAACTAAGGGAAGACCTAGATCGACCGATGTGAGGTTTAAATATGGAGTTGAAATTGCACAGTCCAAAAGAGAGAGGCAGTGCAAGAATTGTTTAGAGTTTGGGGTCAACCATGATAGAAGGAACTGCCCTATGAAGAAGTAGTCCATTGCTATTACGGATTGTGTTGTTGCTGTTTGCTATTCAATGATTATCCATGTTGCTGATCGTGTGGTCTGTTGATGCTGGACGTTTTTAGTGGAGTTTTTAGTTGATTAGCGCATGAGTGAGGGATATTCAAACATGTAATGGGTTGTTCTTTTTGTCTGCAGTTTTTGTGAAAGTGATTTTGTAACCATCCATGTATTTTTACTTTTGTGTTTTGTAATGTATTTTATGTGTTACATTGAACTCCACCAGCTATATGTATACTTTGATTATGCTTCAAAGAATCTGTTTTGATCAGATATTACTCTTTTGCAGAATATTTTTTGTTTTATATTCATTGAATACTCTTTTATTTTGGAATACATACATTTTTGGATTAGTACAATTTTTTTCATGGTTTGTTCAGTGTACTCACGAAATGTTAGTTTTTGCTAATATGACATACACTGGTAGAGTTACTTTCTGGTTGCTGGAGTTACTTTTTATTTTGTCACAGTTACTCTCAATAATCTCGTAGCTACTCTCAGTGTTATCATAGTTACTCTCACTGCGTATCAGAGTTACTCTTAGTGTTCTCTCAGTTACTCCTTAGTGCTAGCAGAGTTACTCTCAGTATTCTCGTTGTTACTCTCAGTGTTATCATAGTTACTCTCACTGCGTATCAGAGTTACTCTTAGTGTTCTCTCAGTTACTCCTTAGTGCTAGCAGAGTTACTCTCAGTATTCTCACAGTTACTCTCGGTGTTATCATAGTTACTCTCACTGTGTATCAGAGTTACTCTCTGATACGCAGTGCTGTCACAGTTACTCTCAGTGTTCTCGCAGTTACTCTCAGTGTTATCATAGTTACTCTCAGTGTGTATCAGAGTTACTCTTAGTGGTCTCTGAGTTACTCTTAGTGTTCTATCAGTTACTCTCAGTGCTATCAGAGTTACTCTCAGTGTTCCACCAGTTACTCTTGGTGCTATCAGAGTTACTCTCAGTGTTATCAGAGTTACCCTTAGTGTTCTCTCAGTTACTCTTAGTGCCAATTGAAAGTATATATAATCAGACAAAAACACTACAGCTAAACATTCAAGATTACAACATTCGAAGCATAAAACGTTATATATTATACAACCAGATCAACTACAAAGAAGGTCCATCAACTGAACATAAAAATACAGAAAAATACAGCCAGATCATCTATAAAGAAGGTCCATCCCAGGCGATAGATATCATACACACAATTCCCTCCTTTGGAAAGCATAGACATAAAGCCTAAACACACATTCATATCTGAGAAGTTCATATCTGTTGTAAATGAGTGAACCTGCAAAGGCTAAGAGAAAAGGCTAAGAGAAAAGGGCATCGGTGCAAATCTATTTGTGAAAGGAACGCTGGACAGACGAAGAAGCAGTGTCATCTGCAGATGTTGATGTGTCCGCTGTTGTGGATGAATCAGCCTGAATGGGATTTACAAATGATCCCGGTGCTGCTTGGTATATGTCCCTAACGAAGAGCTGATCTGCAGAGTCCTCCAATCCAGAGTATACTTCGTCGCCAGGCATTCTGAAGAGCGGAATAAGCTCAGTTGGTGTTTCTAAGAACTTATCTGTGATCCATGCTGTGATGGTCTAGTGATCAGTTGGCTTGAGGTAGATGATCCAACCTTTGCGAAGATTGAGCTCTGCGATCATCCTTTTCCAGCCCTTAGCAGTTGAAAGTGACCCGTTTTGATTCTGCATAAGGGTTATCTGGAAAGACTGGTTTCCGATTAGGAAGGTGGTCTTGCCTGGGTTGATGTGGAAATGGAGATGGTTCCATTCTATAGGAAGTAGAATGGATTCCACTGTCTTGTCGTCAATGGTGTAGTTGATTGGCTGGATGAATGGCTCCATGGTAGGCTGTGAAGAAATGTTAAAGGGGATCTGAGGAGAAGGTCAAAGGGGTGCTACTGAAATGTTAAGGGGGTTGTTGATATTTCTTCTATAAAAATGTACCTTCTGTAAACCGTAGCAGTCGCAGATGAAGAAGAGGTGGAGATGGAGATGTTGAAGTTCTGAAAGCCCCCCGCTGTGTTGTAAACCGTAGCAGTCGCGGATGAAGAAGAGATTTCCGTCGAGGGTGCTGTGGAGGATGGAGATGTTGAAGTTCTGAAAGTCCCCATTGTGTTGTAAATCGTAGTAGTCGCGGATGATGAAGAGATTTCTGTCGATGGTGCTGTGGAGGATGGAGATGTTGAAGTTCTGAAAGACCTCGCCTGTGTTGTAAACCGTAGCAGTCGCGGAGGATGGAGATGTTGAAGATCTGAAAGCCCCCAGCTATATTGTTGGTGTTGCAAATATGTGCAGTAGTGAGAGTAATGCTCTGTGTTGTTGGTGCTGCAAATATGGACAGTAGTGCTCTGTCCTGTTGGATTGCAAAGATGCCAGCAGCTCTATGCTGTTGGTGCTGCAAATATGGACAGTAGTGCTCTGTCCTGTTGGGTTGCAAAGATGCCAACAGCTATGTGCTGTTGGTGCTGCAAATATGGATAGCAGTGCTCTGTCCTGTTGGGTTGCAAAGATGGCAGCAGCTCTGTGCTGTTGGTGCTGCAAATATGGACAGCAGTGCTCTGTCCTATTGGGTTGCAAAGATGCCAGCAGTACTGTGCTGTTCTGACGACACAGCAGTGTACTGTGCTATGTGTATGTGCATTTACATCGTACAGCAGACTCTTGTACATATCTTTATAGATCTGTGCTCTATTTTCTTCACTTTTCTGGTTCCTTCTTTAATAAAGAATCGTGTACAGCAAACTCCTGAATGTTAGAGTTACATTTTGTTTTATCACAGTTACTCCTTAGTGCTGTCACAGATACTCTCAGTGTCCTCGCAGTTACTCTCAGTGTTATCATAGTTACTCTCAGTGCTATCAGAGTTACTCTTAGTGTTCTCTCAGTTACTCCTTAGTGCTGTCACAGATACTCTCAGTGTCCTCGTAGTTACTATCAGTGTTATCATAGTTACTCTCAGTGCTATCAGAGTTACTCTTAGTGTTCTCTCAGTTACTTCTTAGTGTTGTCACAGTTACTCTCAGTGTTCTCACAGTTACTCTCAGTGTTATCATAGTTACTCTCAGTGCTATCAGAGTTACTCTTAGTGTTCTCTCAGTTACTCCTTAGTGCTCTATCAGTTACTCTCAGTGCTATCAGAGTTACTCTTAGTGTTCTATCAGTTACTCTCGGTGCTATCAGAGTTACTCTCAGTGCTATCTGAGTTACTCTTTGTTATCAGTGATTATCAGTGTTATCATTGTTACTTTTTGTTTTATCACAGTTACTCCTTAGTGTTGTCATAGATACTCTTAGTGTCCTAGCAGTTACTCTCAGCGTTATCATAGTTACTTTCAATGCGTATCAGAGTTACTCTTAGTGGTCTCTCAGTTACTCTCAGAAGCAGACATATCTCGATACAGGTATGTTAGCACTGAGAGTAACTTTGATATGTAAAACCACAACAGTCTAACTCAAAGTATATATATCCATACAAAACCACAACAGTTTTACATTCAAGAACACAAAATTCAAAGCACAAAACGCTATATATTAAACCCAGAAATACTCGTATTTGCAATATGATTTAGATCAAACATGTAATTTTCAGGATTTTCACAGCACACAAGTAATGTATCTCATAGAGGTTACACATAAAAATTACAGAAGCCAACTATTCAAGTTTTACATTTCAATTAATAATTCAGTATTTCAGCTTAAATCCATCCATTTATCTAGGCTTGAAACAACTTCTTTATCCATTTTCTTCTCTTCATCTGGTGCTTTTGTCTTCTCTTCTTCTTGTTGATTTTGATGTTCATCTATTCCTCCCTTGTTTTGCTCAGATGGACCTTCTTTGATGGCTTCATTGTTATCTATTTGATGTGCTTGTACAGGTTGCAACTCCCCCCTCGCCATCATTCTCTGAAAAATATCAGCCCTTATGGTCGGCATGTCCTCGCAGGTGAAGTCCATTTGTTTTCCATTTACCAGGCATTCTAGGTACTTCATAACGAAGATCCCATAGTCAAGTGAGTCTTCTGCCTGTTGTGGACATAGTGGGTACTCCTGTCCCCATTGTGACAGTTGGTCACCTTTTTCTGCCCCCCTGAAGAATTCGTGGACAATACCCACCTGGATTAAAAATTTACAACTCTTATTAATCATCTATCAACAAACATTAACCATGTCAATCCACTACAAATAGAGTTTCTTTTTATAGATTGCTTACCCATCTAATGAATTCCTTTTTCGACTTGCTATTTCCACTCATTGAGTTATAAGACTGGTGTACTCCTTCCCTGAAACTTGCCTTGTACAAGTGCAAGTGGTTGTCACTGTTCAATATGGTGAACATCGAGTCCATTGTGTCCCAATCTTTCATCGGGACGTTGAATAGTGGAGATAGCATGTCGATCTGCGACATGGTTATGTTTTCAACATGAAACGCCAGATTCTGCTGCAAATACAAATTCACATCTATAAGTTTCAGTTTTGTGTATATATTTTTGTATTTTTGTTCTTCTTACCAGAGCATATGTGCTCAAGCAGTGCCATGACAGACCCTTCTTTCTCCTTTTACTTGTGGTAGCTTTGAGCATCTGTACAAAGCAGTCCATAACCTGAAAAAATAACCACAAGATTTCTTTGTTTAGAAAAAAACGACAAGTTCTCAAAGAGTTACACTACTATTTATTAGTTTCTTACTGGTGATTGCATCATTTGATCTTTGTACAGTAGGGTGGTGAGGTCCTTCCCTGTGCACCAAGTGTCAACGCTGAATCTCCATTCTTGTTTTGACCTGTCAATCGTTTGTATAGACGTTATACATATTAGTTTTGGATATTGAATAAGCGATGTTTTATATGTGTACACTTGGCAAATTAACAAATTCTCTTACATTTCTTCTATATTGTCCATGATGTGGTGGACAATTTCCCTGGATTGTTTTTTTTTTCAAATGCTCGAAACCAATGAAGTTTGACAACTTGTGCTGTCAACAACAAAAGAGCACTTCATGTTAGAATCAATCTTCATTTTCTACTAGTTATACTATGTTGATATGTCGTAGAGTTACTATAGTCCATCGTATAGTTACTCTTTATGTTCTTACAGTTACTCTCAGTGTTATCATAGTTACTCTCAGTGCGTATCAGAGTTACTCTTAGTGGTCTCTGAGTTACTCTTAGTGTTCTATCAGTTACTCTCAGTGCTATCAGAGTTACTCTCAGTGTTCTACCAGTTACTCTCAGTGCTATCAGAGTTACTCTCAGTGCTATCTGAGTTACTCTTAGTGTTACTCTTTATATTACTACAGTTACTCTACTTCTATCACACAATTACTCTACTGTATTTACACATTTGCCCAACTATTAATATAATTTAAAGGAGATGTAACATTACCTTTTCCTCCCTCCTCTTCTTCACGTTTTTCTCAATGCTGCCTATGATTTGTTGTTCTATCTTTGACAATTTTTCTGGGCTCCTCCTTCTGCCCTTCTTCATCGATTATATTCTTTTGATGTTCACATATTTCTTCTACATCTCGTGCAGATTTTCCTTGGTCCAAACCTTCAGCTGATTTTTCTTTCTTCTCCTCCTCCTTATCATTTTTCTTCCCATCATTCTCATCTTCTGAGTCATTCAGTTGCACATATTTTCTTCTGAGGCTCAGTTTGCCTCGCTTCATCGGCTTGTCGCCCTTATCCATACCCTCATTATCTACTTTGCTCGTCGAAGCAACATCCTTATTGGGTTCTTGAACATTCCCCGATGAGAACCTTTCAGTAGATTGTTCTAATCCACCGACAGGTGACTGTGATTTGTCACCTTCATCTCCGAATTTTCTCCTCAGTTTTTTGTTCTCCTCTTCCAGCTCAGCTATTCTGTTTTCTAGTCGTTTATTCTCTCTCCGCAGCTCAGTGAATGCTTCAACAACAATTTTCGTGCATATCTCCTTCTGCATCTTTAGCTCGTCCTCGTGTATTTCAATTCTTCTCGCCAGGTTGGAGTCATCAGCAGGCACTCCTTTTTGGATGACTGGCTTTGCTGGCACCTTGTCTGGCTTTTGTTTACTTTTTGCTCTTTTATCCGCAAGGTAGTAGGGCATGTCTTTCATTGTTCTTGCAGCTTGCCAGTTATCCCCCTGGTCTATATTCATACCTCCACAAACCTGTCCATAAAAAAATCAAAAATAGTATTTAACAACGCAAACTTGCAGGATTATGCTATATATTAGTTTTTTTAACAAATAAGAAATATTCTTACATCCTTAGGGTTCACAGTCTCTAAATCCATCAACTTCCCGACCGGCGCAACCCACTTCTTTATCCTTGGCTTTGCGTCAAGGAACGTTGGCTTTACCATGTTTGTCATCTCATATGCCCAAACCTACATTTAAACAGAGTGAAAATTCAATGCATATGTAACTGCCCCCCATAGTCATTATTGTAACAATTTTGTAGATGAAGATAATTCCGTTCACTTACACATAGGCACATCACACACCCTGTTGTGTAGAGGGTGGTTTTCCCTTTCTCCCCTTTCCTCCTCAGCTGGACATTTTGCTTCAGCATCTTCATATTCCTGAAGATGCTCCCATGCACCAGCTTTGCCCAATTCATCTATGTCATTTCAGTAACATCGTCTAGGTAGTGCAGTATGTAGATTGGTGTGCAATAGCTGGTGTCTGGGAGTAGGAATGTTGCCAGCAGGTATAACATCCATGCACGTCACATGTTCTGGTAGTCCGATGGATCGTCGGTACTTGCAAATTGTTGCCAAAGCTTTGCTAAGTTGTCCTTGTGCAGTACATCCTTTTCCCTTAACCTCTTACCGGTGTCCTCTTCATTTCCTTTTTTACCTGTTGCGCTGGCAAATTGTTGCCATATTGGTCTCACAATCTCAGAATTTTTCCTAGGTATGATGTCCATACCTTTGCTTGGGATACCTATAATTACCCCTACATCCTCAATCGTCATCCTTCTTTCCTCCCCTCTGGCCAGCAAAAACATGTCATCATCTACATATTTGTCTATCAAATCTTCCAGGAGGCATACATCAACCATAAGATTCAGCATCTTTATCATGTTTGCAAATGTCGTCGCCATCATCATTCTTATCTGATTACTTGTATACACCACGCTCTTGCTGGCTGTGATGTAGCTCTTTAGGTAACACATGTGGTACAGCCTCTTTATCCCCACTGCAAACATATGAAAAGTGTCATATCATAGTAACAGCAATTTAATAAGTTTACAAATCCATTCAATATTACCTTCAGCTGCCTTTTCCTTTCCCTTTTCTTTCTTCCTCCTTATTTCCTCTTCTTCTATCTCGTCAGCAGCCTTATCTGTATCATTAGTTTCTTTGGCCTTCCCTTTCCTTTCACTTTTTTTCCTGCATAAAAATGAAGTTATTGTTGGTATGTATGCCCTGAGAGCCAATCATGGGATGATTGGTGGGATACATTGAGATTGATTTGATAAACATCAAAGGCGAGCTTCCAATTCTTTCTGGTTCAGTCATATGAGATAGTGATAGAACATATTGAATGTCTAGAGAATGACAGTACTCAATGACGTATGCCTTCAAGTTCATTACCTGAACGATAAGATCATACGGATGCTAAGAGTTTGTACATTCTTGTTATGTCCCTAGTCGGATGTCATTGTGGAAGGTAGATAGACAACAATGACACACAAGACTAGATTGTGGTGTTGGTTGATGACAGAATCTCATTAGTCATGATATAGAGATATCAAACCAAACACATAGGTACTTGTTAGAGAACAAGGTACCAGACAGACCCACCGTGAGTTTGACACATGGAACCATGAGATGGTAGTCACAGTCAGTACTCATAGTGATGGTGGTGAGTGTGATTCTTAGACCTAAAATCACTGCACTCAACACAGGTCGTTGGGCACACTTTGACATCATCAAACGCAGTCCTAAAACATGAGTTGTTATAAAGGTGATGATTGGGTGGCTTTGACACATGGGGCTTTTGAGGGGTGAGTGATAGATATGGGATTTTTCCCTCCTGAGGGAGTTTGATATCCATGGCCACTTGATGAGTAGGATTGAGAAAGGTGTGCACGCATGTGTGAATCAATATGTGATACTGATGTCATACATATCTCTTCCAGTCTACTCTGAGATCAAGAAAGTGAATGAACGTTGACAGGATGACTGTTCCATGCCTCGAGTTCATTCGGGATATCAGTGACAAAGGAATTATACATTCGTTGTAACACCATTCACGGATTGTAGGATGAAAGTTGTTCTCCAACTTTCTATTTTCACTTGGGTAGCACTGATGTGTGACTAGGCACCGCTCTTTGCTTGTGAAGTCATAAGTGTTATGAACTTTCACTGCCAACGTGAAATGGACTTGCAGGGTCACACACATAGGATTTAACCTGGAAGAGGAGATTTGTCCACAAGCAATGTTTAGATTGATTACTAAAGGAGTTTAGTAGTTCAATTAAACACTCAATCAGTCGATGACTCAATATCGTATGGTTCAAGGTGTTGGACGCATTGATTGGAGTATCGGATTGATTGAAATCGCAATTGACTGATTTTGCCCAACATGTGCTCCCAACCGATCGGTTCATGTGATGAACTGATCGGCTGAGGTTGCTGAACCGGTCGGTTGGAGTGTCCAGGCCGATCGGCTCATCCCAGGTTGAAACGACCAGTTCAAGGGTTGAACTGATCGTCTCAACTGGTGCAACCGACCAGTTGGGAAAAGTCATGTCGGCAAGAATTTTCCTTTGGTTTCAAATTTCCCAATTCGATTGGGAATAATATTGGTATTCGATACCAATTGGGAGAGAAACAAGGAAAGTCTTTTTGAGCCGGATTAGGACCATGAACCGATCAGTTCAGGGCACCAACTGATCGGTTGGAGTGCCCCAAACGGTCGGCTCAGGTCCAACCGATCGGCTCAATTGATGAACCGATCGGTTCAGCAGTGAACCGATCAGTTCAGGTTGCGAGATGGTTGCTTTTGGTGGAAAATCCCGAACCCTTCTACTCCTGCTTTAGTCCCGCAATTCCCGGGATGGAGAACCCTGTCCCATGACTCTCCTAAATATATAGGGGTATTGGGGGCTTCTCAAAGTACAGCTCACTGCAACCAGTTGCTCTGCAAGTTGTCGTTCTCTCTGGTTTTGGTAACCGTGAGAGAGCCCGAGCAAGTGCTTCCCGCAAAAGGGAGGTGCAGCAAGGGAAGGACAACTGCAGTTGCAACAGGAGGCAGGAGAGCGTGTTGGTGACTAGTACGTCAACAGGAGGGTGTGACTCCTTCCACTTCCTTGTGGGACAAGGTGTGTGGAGTTCCAGGTGGTCCGTGTGGACTACTACAGAGGCAGGAGGACACTACCGCTTAGGAGGACAACTGTCATCTGACAGTCCGGTTCGAGTAGGAGTCTTCAGTCCCGGTGCGACCAGGAGCTGCACAGACGCCGTCGAGGTCCGGAGTTGAAGACCGCACATTGCGTGAGGTATTGTCGCCGAGCAAGCCTCGGGACAAGGTATGATTCCGCAAACCATCCTTTCCTATTATATAGACGTTGACGCGTTTCCTCGGTATGGGTTGGGGGAGAAATTTTTTGCTTCCGCTGCCTTCTCTGTCTCCCCTAAAACCCAACAGTGGTATCAGAGCCACGTCAACTGCTCTATATTTTAGGAATATCGATATGATCGATTTTGGTTTGTCGCCTTTATTTATTGCATGTGATGCAAATAATATCGGCTTTATGCATGTCCAATCCTAAATCCACAAATCCCTAATTACATATATGATATGTATTATTAATGCACTTGATACGCGTCGCCCTTAAACGAATTTTGTAGTGGATGTATGTAGCATGATTATGGCCTATAAACCCCTATCTGTGATTGGTTGTGTGTGGTTGCTTGCATCTCAGTCTGCGCACCGATCTTCCCTCTCTTATTCCTGATGTAACTCGAAATAATTCGAGATTCTTTCCTACCTTTGATCCCCCCGAATGTAACTCGGGGTTTCCTTTTTTAAAGCAATGTAATAAATAGGATAGTTTTTTATTTCCTGTTATGTCAAAGACCGGCGGACATCAAGACGACTGCTCAGACGATCGGTTCAAGGAGTGAACCGATCAGTTGACGTTCCAGATGGTCGGTTCAAGGAGTGAACCGATTGGTTGATGACCGGTTCGAGGAGCGAGACAAGCGGGTGGCAAACATGATGAGATGCACAACGACCAGGCGAACTGATAAGTTGGAGGAGCCAACCGATCGGCTGGTGGCACCCAGACGACCGGCCGGAGAGTACAGATCATTCATGTGATGAGTTGATCAACTCGGATGGCAAGGCACAGAGTTCATCTTGTACAGGTTGCATGTGATGTAGACCTAGATGACCGTGATTCCTCTTGGCTCCAGGAATCACATTAGGATGGCCATAATCATCGCTTTTTTATCGTTTGTGCATGTTTTCTGTGGGATATAGCATGTATATGATACGTACTATATATTGTGGTGATTGGATATGTATACGTATATAAAACCAAATCCCTAATTAAAATATTAAGTTTTAGATGCCTTCCAAATGCGACACACGTGAAAAGCTTGATCGACCAAGTGTGGGCACGCCCTAGCGTGGTGCACCGTCTATCTCGTGGAAGCGTGAAGGATGAATGTGTGGGTCTGCCCTAGCAGGGTGCATATTCATCGTGTTTGCTTTGGGTCAGACTTAACAAGGTGATCTAGATGGGATCTAGTACCTTGAGGCATGGAGATGATCATTGCAAGGAGTTGTAGATGACATCTTATCAAGAGTTGCATATGATGCAATTGGAAAAAGTTGCCTACCTGAAAGATCTATGTTGTGGGTGACAGCCCTAGCTGGTCCATGGCTTAGAGGATTTTAGGATCTTGCCCACTAGAAGGTTGTACGCTGCAATCTTCCAAATTGATGGTGAGGGCTATCAATTTGAAGTAAAATAGTGGGAGCGATAATTAATTAAAGGCCTAATTATATCGTCAAACTTTCAAATCAATCAAATAAGTCAAAAAATGAGTTTATGGACTAAAATTGCATATTTTCCTTTTGTAGTTCAAATGGCAACAAACAACAACAACTTTTCTTTGCGATCAGTCCTTGAAAAGGACAAGCTAAATGGGACGAACTTCCATGACTGGTATCGGACATTGAGAATTTTTCTCACTCAAGAGCGTAAGCTCTATGTCCTGGATACTCCAATTCCAGAGGAACCCGCTCCTAATGCACCAAAGACAGAAAGGGATGCTTACAAGAAGCATTCTGATGATGCCATTGATGCAAAGTGCTTGATGCTATGTTCAATGAACCATGAGTTGCAGAGGCAACATGAGAACATAGGTGTCATAGAGATGATTTTGCACCTCAGGAACATGTATGAAGATCAGGCACGGCAAGAGAGGTACAATGTTTCTAGGGCGCTGTTCAAGTGCATCATGACAGAAGGAGATCCAGTTGGTCCTCACACACTCAAGATGATTGGGTATGTGGAGAACCTACAGAGACTGGGATTTCCACTGAGCCAAGAGTTGGCTACTGACGTGATACTGCAATCGTTGCCAGAATCATACAGTCAGTTTGTGATGAACTACAACATGAACAACTTTGATAGGCCACTGTCAGAGTTGTTGGGCATGTTGAGGACAGCCGAGTTACAGATGAAGAAGGACAAGCCTAAGTCCGTGATGGTGATCACGAGCAAGAAAGGCAAGTCCAAGCGCAAGGGCAAGGGCAAAGCTAAGAAAGGTTCTGAAGCTAAGCAAGAGTCCAAGCCATCTTCAGCTCTCAAGGCCAAGGGAGGCGTGACCAAGAAAGGAAATTGCCACCATTGTCAAAAGCCAGGACATTGGAAAAGGAATTGTCCTCTCTACCTGGAAGAACAAAAGAAGAAGGAGGTGACTGAAGCCTCTACTTGAAGGTGTCATGTAAATAAACTTGTAACACTTTTTGAGATATATGATATCAAGATGTAAAGTGTAAAGCATTCTTACTTAGGGAAAGTGTTGCCTTTAGTGATAGGAATACTTTAGTTTATTTTCAGCCAATAAGGCATGTAATACAGTTATGAACTGCTATTTCATACTTGCCAATAGATAGAAACACTTTATTTTTGCATATTGTATGACAATGATGGCAATTAATAAAGAGATGTTTCAATTTATAAAGATGTGATCTTTGTGGCAATGCCTTATTTATCTTGTGATATTTCATATGCATAAGATAAGATGATACCTAAAAGTTATAGATAACTCAAACAATTTAATTAGCATTAATCATGAGAAATTCATTTCTAGTTTCCATGTGATGGATAAATCTAGACTCTTTTGGTTATAGAACCAGTAAGAGACATGAATATCTTAGACATGATTAATCAATCTTCACTAATGTAGTGGGAGAGTGATTATCCTATTAGGTATAATACATGTGATGTATTTACATACCTATTGGAATAAATGCTAATACTTCAAATGGTGTTTAGAGAAATACCAATATGAATATCTTGAAGTGTTCAAGATTATCATAAATGAAGTACAAATTTGGTAAAGTATAAATCTTGATGAGATCAATGAATGAAATACTTGGACCAAATGTTTGAGATCCTTATGAGTGATTATGATAGTGTATCATAGTGAACTCATGATTAAGGCATGGTGATGTCTGAATCAAGAAGGAATCATACTCTAAGGAGTTAGAGAATGATTATCAAATAACTGAATTCTTCTTAATAAAAGAATACCCCACACTAATAAAAGAAATTAAGAATCACAAGGGTTGTGAGTTCTTATATCTTTAACAGATACACCTCAATTATCTATGTGATGAGTTGTTCATGTGATGAGTCAACTATCAATATGAATATGAGGAACCGAATCTTGAGTTATGGTTTAAAACCATTACATCCTAAATGACTTCCATGTGAACCATAAGGTATGACCTTGATGGTAGCACTCATTGGATCATATCCATAAGTGCAGATGAGTCTTAAGTGTTAAGACACATGGATAACATTTTGAGAAGGATGATGCTTGTTGATTGCAACTTAATGGCTAAGACATTTGGCATATGGATACTAAAACCGCATTCCTATGAGGAATAAAACCAGGATGTGTATGTGACGCAGCCTATAAGGTTTATGAATCCACTAATGCAAATGAAGTCTATAAGTTACAATGGACTAATCAATGTGATTGATTGAGTACAAGCAACTCAAAATTGGATCTTTATTTTGATGATATAGTCAAAGGGTTTGACTGATATGTCAAAGATAAAGAAGGGATCTGTGATTTAGTGGGAGCGTGTTCACATTCCACATATTGATGTGAAATGGAAATGTTCTAGATTGGAAATCCGAATGTGGAAATTATCTTTAAGGAAGATAGAGATGTTTCCTATGTGATAGGAATAGAGATCTATAGAGATAGTTCTTGAAAATCTCTTGACCTGGAAAGAGAGAGCATACATTGGCAATCTGTACTGAAGTGTTCAGTATGCACAGATTCAGTGGGAGAAAACTTGTCCATGTTACATGGAGTTAGTATCCCAAGGCCAAGTGTCTAATTCTTATGAAGAATGCGAACACTAAGAATAGATATGGATCTATCATGTATGTAATCATCCCATTATCTTGCATGTATGACATGGCAAGAATAAAATGCATTCATCATCTTGTATGTAGGACATGGCAATATGATGTGCTCATCCTGATAACTCGTATGTAGGACATGACGAGTGGATGTCTGTCTACTTCCAGTAAGGGTTATTGGAATACCATGAGAACTTGATAAGTGCTTGTGAAGTACTAGTTCTATGGAGATAAGGAAGAGTTTGATGTAAAGAGTTACATTGATGCGAACTTTCGAAAGGACAGAAAATTAATCGCAAAATATACATAAGATGTATAAAAGTGAATGTTTGTTGATAATTGGAAGTGTTCCAATAAAGCCATTTGAAAAGGGAAATGCCGAGTATCTATGTGTTAGTGAATAGCAGTGGATACTATATGGATCTGAAAGTTCATGAGATGAACTTATATTCCACTCATTGATGACAAGTCTGGAATCCTTGATCATGCAATGTGGCTAAAGGTTAGCATAGGAATACTAGATCACATATTACGGCAACTCCATCTCATTCGTGCGATGTACAACGAAGAGATGTGAGGCATGCAATTTATACAGACTTTGGCAAGGTGTTGCCATTACTCACTATGTTGGCACTAAAGCACAGTAACATGTGGGACATGTTTGAAGATCACTATGAATATGATTCATGGGTGATTGGCTCACAGTGCAAGTGGGAGTCTGTTGGTATGTATGCCCTGAGAGCCAATCATGGGATGATTGGTGGGATACATTGAGATTGATTTGATAAACATCAAAGGCGAGCTTCCAATTCTTTCTGGTTCAGTCATATGAGATAGTGATAGAACAGATTGAATGTCTAGAGAATGACAGTACTCAATGAAGTATGCCTTCAGGTTCATGACCTGAATGATGAGATCATACAGATGCTAAGAGTTTGTACATTCTTGTTATGTCCCTAGTCGGATGTCATTGTGGAAGGTAGATAGACAACAATGACACACAAGACTAGATTGTGGTGTTGGTTGATGACAGAATCTCATTAGTCATGATATAGAGATATCAAACCAAACACATAGGTACTTGTTAGAGAAAAAGGTACCGGACAGACCCACCGTGAGTTTGACACATGGAACCAAGAGATGGTAGTCACAGTCAGTACTCACAGTGATGGTGGTGAGTGTGATTCTTAGACCTGAAATCACTGCACTCAACACATGTCGTTGGGCACACTTTGACATCATCGAACGCCGTCCTGAAACATGGGTTGTTATAAAGGTGATGATTGGGTGGCTTTGACACATGGGGCTTTTAAGGGGTGAGTGATAGATATGGTATTTGTCCCTCCTGAGGGAGTTTGATATCCATGGCCAGTTGATGAGTAGGATTGAGAAAGGCGTGCATGCATGTGTGAATCAGTATGTGATACTGATGTCATACATATCTCTTCCAGTCTACTCTGAGATCAAGAAAGTGAATGAACGTTGACATGATGACTGTTCCATGCCTCGAGTTCATTCGGGATATCAGTGACAAAGGAATTATACATTCGCTGTAACACCATTCACGGATTGTAGGATGAAAGTTGTTCTCCAACTTTCTATTTTCACTTGGGTAGCACTGATGTGTGACTAGGCACCGCTCTTTGCTTGTGAAGTCATAAGTGTTATGAACTTTCACTGCCAACGTGAAATGGACCTGCAGGGTCACACACATAGGATTTAACCTGGAAGAGGAGATTTGTCCACAAGCAATGTTTAGATTGATTACTAAAGGAGTTTAGTAGTTCAATTAAACACTCAATCAGTCGATGAATCAATATCGTATGGTTCAACGTGTTGGACGCATTGATTGGAGTATCAGATTGATTGAAATCGCAATTGACTGATTTTGCCCAACATGTGCTCCCAACCGATCGGTTCATGTGATGAACCGGTCGGATGAGGTTGCTGAACCGATCGGCTGGAGTGTCCAGGCCGATCGGCTCATGCCCAGGTTGAAACGACCAGTTCAAGGGTTGAACCGATCGGCTCAACTGGTGCAACCGACCAGTTGGGAAAAGTCATGTCGGCAAGAATTTTCCTTTGGTTTCAAATTGCCTAATTCGATTGGGAATAATATTGGTATTCGATACCAATTGGGAGAGAAATAAGGAAAGTCTTTTTGAGCCGGATTAGGACCATGAACCGATCGGTTCAGGGCACCAACCGATCGGTTGGAGTGACCCAAACGGTCAGCTCAGGTCCAACCGATCGGCTCAATGGCTGAACCGATCGGTTCAGCAGTGAACCGATCAGTTCAGGTTGCGAGATGGTTGCTTTTGGTGGAAAATCCCGAACCCTTCTACTCCTGCTTTAGTCCCGCATTGCCCGGGATGGAGAACCCTGTCCCATGACTCTCCTATATATATAGGGGTATTGGGGGCTTCTCAAAGTACAGCTCAGTGCAACCAGTTGCTCTGCAAGTTGTCGTTCTCTCTGGTTTTGGTAACTGTGAGAGAGCCCGAGCAAGTGCTTCCCGCAAAAGGGAGGTGCAGTAAGGGAAGGACAACTGCAGTAACAACAGGAGGCAGGAGAGCGTGTTGGCAACTAGTACGTCAACAGGAGGGTGCGACTCCTTCCACTTCCTTGTGGGACAAGGTGTGTGGAGTTCCAGGTGGTCCGTGTGGACTACTACAGAGGCAGGAGGACACTGCCGCTTAGGAGGACAACTGTCATCCGGCAGTCCGGTTCGAGTAGGAGTCTTCAGTCCCGGTGCGACCAGGAGCTGCACAGACACCGTCGAAGTCCGGAGTTGAAGACCACGCATTGCGCGAGGTATTGTCGCCGAGCAAGCCTCGAGACAAGGTATGATTCCGCAAACCATCCTTTCCTATTATATAGACGTTGACGCGTTTCCTCGGTATGGGTTGGGGGAGAAATTTTTTGTTTCCGCTACCTTCTCTGTCTCCCCTAAAACCCAACAGTTACTCTATATTTTTAGTCCTTTTTAGCTTAACAATATGATTTTCATATGTCAAACTGATATGTAAAGTGTGCAAATTACGCTTTGTTATATAGTAGTTACTCCAGCATTTACTCTAGTTACTCTAGGCTATCGTACAGTTACTCTAATGTTCTATATCAGTTACTCTTTGTATCATGTAGTTACTCTTGGTATCATGTACAGTTACTCCAGCAGTTACTCTAGTTACTCTAGGCTATCGTACAGTTACTCTTGGTATAGTGCACAGTTACTCCAGCATTTACTCTAGTTACTCTAGGCTATCGTACTGTTACTCTAATGTTCTGTATCAGTTACTCTACTTCTTATAACAATTACTCTTTTAACATGCGTTGTTACTATCTATACGATATCTTTCTGTTTATCGTTTGTAATGTACATGCTATCATAAATTACCTTGACGTTCTTTGCTCTCTGCTTTGTCACTCCGAGGTTTTCCAGTCTCGGTAGATCCTTTGCCTTCTTTCTCAGTCGTAACTTGCTTAATTCGTTTTGCTCCTTTCTCGGACGGTTTGCTCGTCAGGGGATCTGCAGCCCCTCTTTTCTTCCTTTTCGTTTCTGACAGAGGAGTCGCAGAAGCAACCTCTTCCCTTTTCGCAGCTTCCTCTTGCCCCGTTTCACTGGTGTTCGCATCCCCTTTCGCATAAGCAACCGATGTCCCTTTATCTGCTACATCTGTTGTCTTGGGCATCGTAGCCCATTCGGTATCCCCTTTCAGGGTAGCAGCTTCCTCTTGTCCCATTTCACCGGTGTTCGCATCCCCTTTCTGGCTAGTATGTGATTCTGCGGCCGTCGCTTCTTCTGGTTCATTGGCCATCTTCTCCTCGGCCTGATGGGGCTGCATTTCGAAGTCATCGTCTTCTTCAATCACTGGTCGTAGACTCCTTCTCCACGGCGGCATTGTCGAGGTCTTCCTTGATGCTTTCTTTGTTCTCGTCATATTGAAAGAGGTAACTGACTCGGAATTGAGATGCCCAGAGACGTGGAATCGAAGATGATGGAGATGGAGGAGCAAGTAGAGACGCATGAGTTCGGGTCGCCGGTGATTTTTGCACGACAGGCAGAGCGATGGCAGTGGGAAGGCAGAGCGACGGCAGCGGCAAGGCAGAGCGACGGTCTGAGCGAGGGTTTTGGGCAGGTCGCGTTCGAACGCTTTCCGCTGTTTTTATTTTTTGAAGTATTTACGGGGCAATGCCACCGTGTCTTCTGCCGGGTAGATTTGGGCTAAGTTACCCGTCGGGCAACGAATTCTATCTATATATATATATATATATATTTATATATAACTATTGAACTAATTCATTAGCCCTGGCTTGGACCTAAGATTGGCTTTGGACGTGTAGTCTTGGTATGAGGTATATTGCATTCTATTATCCATATTGAGAAATTGACCTATGTTTCTCTCTCGTTGTCTATTTGGAACATGAAAATCCTAATCTTCTTAATGAATTTATTTCTTAAAATGTTCTTATTGGAAATATCTCTTTTCTTACTAGATCCTCTTTCATCATTGAAACTATGGGACCTTCTTTTATTGGTCCTCAGACCCCACTTGATATTGAATGGATGTTCTCCTCTAAACTTACTCTTTTGTTATGCAACATGTGCTGACTATTAGTATAATGTGACATATGTCGATTTTGTGTGGATGTGTAAATCCACACACTTGAAGATGGTATATGATAGTTCTTGTAAGTGAAATTATTAGAGCAAATGTGTATCTTGTCCTTCTTAGAGCATATATGTATATGTCTCTTCTCACTTCATATTCATGATAGTTGTGTAATTTCTTACCAACAAATTTAAATTGGTATAGTATTGTCACATGTAAAATGCATGGATGCCTTTAATTATTGCAAGTGAAATTATTAGAGAAAATGTGTATCTTGTCCTGCTCAGAGCATTTATTTATACGTCCCTTCTCACTTCATATTCATGATAGTTGTGTAATTTCTTACCAATAAAATCAAATCGGTATAGTATTGTCACATGTAAAATGCATAAATGTCTTGCTCGTATTTGTCTTTCTATTACAACCCCAATTTTTGGGTTCAATTGGTGAGAAATGTAATTTCTCATATTGAAGATAATTGAACAAATAATGATATAATTTGTTTTTGGTTTACAATAGCCTTGATGTTTGTGTTGTGGGCTTTATTGGCTATTGGGCCCAAATAACAAGAAAATTCAATTAGTAAATGAATAATTGAATGTTTGAGAAAAAGAAAGAGGTAGAAACCTCTAGAAGGCAAAGAGATGTAATCCAAGGATGGATTTCGTGCCTCTTGGGTTCCTTGGGTTCCAAGGAGTCCAAAGTTGCAAAAAGAAAGAAATAAGAAAAGAAAAGATTAATTAAGTATTTCTTTAGTAAGAAAGAAATTGAAAATAATGTTAAAATGTTGGAAATAAGTGGAAAAAGGTATAATGGAGTGATCCTTTGTGGATTTTCGTATCCCATGGATTCCTAATGATAAAATGAATACCAATGAGGAAAATAAAAGAGAAATAAAGAGAAATCCTCAAAAAGAACTATTTTAAGAAGAAATAAACAAGATAATGGGAAATAATGTGAAATAATGCATATTGGTGCATTTAGAAGGATAATGAGTATTCCTTAAAAAGGAATTTCGAATTATTAGTGTTTCTTGGGATCCAAGGAGTCCCAATGAAGGAAAAGAAAGAGAAAAAAAAAACAAATAAAGTCAAATAAGAGGATAATATGATGTGTAATTAATTAATTTCATGGTTTTCTTAAAGAAGTAGTATTTTCTACTAAAGGAAACCATATTTTCATGCCAATGGGACAAAAGGCAAATACAAAGAGAGTGAAAGAAATAATTATTGTATTTCTAAGTATCCATGAGATAAGGAATATCAAGTAAGAAAAAGGAGAGAGAGAATATTACTTCTCTTTGAAGGAATTGACTTCCTACTTGGAAAGGGACTCTTAGACTCATGGATAACCCACCTAGGGCTTCGTACCCTCCTCTATAAAAGGTTGGGACCTCTGGGGCGAGCCCAAGGAAATCCCCGCATCCCTTCCTCTCTCATCTCCCTCTTCCTCTACATCCTTTTTCATTCAAAACCCTAGCGGGGTAAAGCAAGGTGATCCTGGCACAACAAGGAGACCAAGTGGGATTACAATGGAGGCTGGACGTGCCTGAGGTCAGAGCAAGACCTAGCCAGCATCGCCATGCCCTAGATAGCATGCCTTAGCAACAACATGGTTGTACATGGCGGCTTCTTCTTACGGGAAACCTTGCCAATCTCTGCCATCTTGGCCGTGCTTTAAGGGCTCTTTGAGTGCACCCTAGTACGGCAGAGGTAGGGCAGTGGTTGGCGTAAAGCTTCAGACCTTGGAGAGGGAGGAGCAACCCTATAAAGATCCATCCTCGGCGGTCGTTGCTGCTGGTCGAAGGTAGGAGATGAACCAGGGGTGTTTGACGCTCCTGCCCCTCCGCAGGTTGTGGAAGCACTTCACTTAACCAAGGGTAAACGTGTAATTGTGTTATGTTTGCAATCAGCCAACGTGCATGGAAACTGATGACGTGGCGCCCTCCGATTGGCCAAGTAAGTGAAATATTACTAAATTCATAATTAAATATTGGTAACTCCGATTAGGACAAGTAATATATGAAACTTCATCCTCAGAATGAGAGGAACACAAAGAAATTATTGTTGAGGCCTAATTTCGCTTTCTATTCAAAAATTATCTCAAGATGCAATCTTTAGTAGTTTAATCAATGAAAAACCCTACACTTTGATGATTAAGGAATTTGAAAGGGGTTATGTCGGTGTTTAAAATAGATATTAACATGTTGTTTATAAAAGGGCATATTAGATCTAAAAGGATGATCTTCATGCATAATTTGATTAATTTAGGGTTCCATATGATTTAATGAACCTTGAACCCTAATTGTGGTAAGTATGACCCTTAATGATTTTAATTGGTCAAATTCATATACAAAACTGAGATATGATGGTTCTAATCTATTTAGAGTACAAAAGTCCTTAATTCTGGATAAATACCCTAAAAGCAGTGATTAGGGTTTTCTCATGAATAAAAGGTAGTATTAATGGCAAATCGAGTTCATATGTGATTAGATTGTAATGAACTTTGAATTGATGATAAATGAGCATAGAAATCTTGTCGTAGATTAGAAAGGATAAAAATGGTAGCTTTAATGTGAAAGAAGCTTAATGAAATTAATTGATGGTTAATGGTGCCTTTAAATTCGAGAATAGGGTTATAGGTTGTTAAGATAACCTTCATGTTGAGGAATATATAAGATAAGGGTTTATGAGTAATGGTATAAAATTAGGGTTTGAAATAGTAAAAGATGAAGGGAAACCCTAATTGCAATGGAAACCCTAAAAGTGAACTAGAAACCTTAGGAAGCGAGCTAGATCTTGATGACATGAGTAATAAAAAGGGAATTACATGATTATTTCAGGATCTTGTTGAAAGTGCTTGCTTTCTTGGATTCTTATTTGCATGGATATTTATGTTCAAATCATCAGATCAGGTATGTGGTTACGCTTATGAATAATCACTCTAGTTTCTTAGTGATTCCCGAAGTTTTAATCGGTTGCTTGAAAATAACTGTTGGATGTCTATTTATTTCATGCAACTATAAAGTGACAATGACTATCACTATAAATGTGCGTATATAACTGGCTAGATTCGGGTCCACCTCTATTGCTTTAAAAAGGCTAAAAAAAGGGATAATCCTAGAGCAAGGTCTAGGTTACCGAGAGTTAGAAAGTGGGATACCTACGTGTAGTGGCATGAGACTCATTAGCCTACCATGAGTTAAGGAGTGGGCTACCTACGAGTAGTGCCATGTAACTCAACCCTAGAAACTGGTTCACCTATAGGTGGGACCATGAGGGGTTTAATGGGGATCTACCATAAGGAAGGTAGTATCCATGTCCACTGTAGGGATAGCACAGAGGATAGGGTACTCATGGATCACGGAGTTATATTTAAAATGTAATATTGATTGTTTAATGATTAATTGAATGATTATGTTTTTATCATAGTTGTACGTTTATTGTTTCCCCCACATACCAGCTTCGGATGACCGACGTTTTATTTGTCGGCATTTTAGGTACAAGCCAAAAGGACAAACAGTAAATCGTCATATTGTGAAATACATGAAGTAAAATACAAGGAGGATTAGTTAGAGTAGAATCCTTAAGTGGATATAAGTTTAGAGATCCAAGTTTTCAAAAAGGTATGCAAAAATTTATTTTCTTACATCTTTTCAGTATAGTCTGTTAAAATTTGATAATTATTCTTGGTTAATTGCCGAACCTTTGATACGGAAGTTATGGGTGTGGCTTCGACCTCTCGGTCTCCCTTAATTGGGGGTTATCGGGAGGTGGGGTCATAACATTTGGTATCAGAGCGTAGGTTCCTCATTTAACCATTAATAATTATTAAATTTTACAAACTCCATAGAACCCAAGGGTGTTATTAGAGGATTATCCGAAAGATGGAGGTGTCTAGAAAAAGATCACGACCGGGGGCTGGTAATATTTTCCTCCTCACCGCCAGTCAGAATACGAGGACTCCCAGATCCGTGTGACTGCCTGGCCAAAGTCTTAGGGTATGAATCGAAATAAGATATCTTTAGGACTTTCTCATCTTATTCATCCCTTCTCATCACAAATTCTATTAAGTACCTTAAGGATTAGGGTTTTCTCTCTTCTCCTCACTGTCTTGAGGTATGGGTAAGGTTAACCAGATCTAAGGAATCCTCCACCAAATTAATGAAAAAGTATGTAAATAAGGTGGCATGGACATAAGCTTAATCGATTAAGCGTAAAGGAATAGATACATGCTTAGGTCGTATGACATAAGTTGTCATGCCCTCAGGAGAGACCTGAGGCTAGACCTTCTTGTTAGGAGGATAAGGAAAGAAAGTTAGTCTTGGAGATAGAGATCTCCATTGCAAGTAGAGACCTGGCACATCCTCTGAGGATGATGATAACCCTAACCCTAGGTGTTGGTTAAAGAGATATGAAGTGGTGAATAGATATCACAATAGACCGGGTGTTTGAAAGGACATGCCTTTGGGATGCCATATGATCCATGGGTGACCTAGCACCTTTGGCAACCCAACCCTGGGGAGGGGTCATGCATGTTAGAGTAAAGGATAGCTCCTTCAATGATGATGTTAGTGAAGGACCTGTAGAAACCCTATGGGCTTATGCGAATAGGGCATATCATGCACCCAGGGTACGTTAGTAGTGTGAGAAATAGGTTGAAACCCTGACCAAGAGAGTATGAAGGATGGCTTATGAAATAAGCATAAAGAACTATGGATAACCTTGAGCGAACATAAGTTGAACATAGGCTTCATCCAGGTAGGGGCATGCTTTCACAGTTGATCCTTCTTGAAGAGAGGACATCTAATGGTGAGGTTGGTTGTAGGGTTAGCTCTAGAGAGAGCGTAGGAAACCCGAAAAGAAGGTTGGAATCCTAGACTCCGAGATACGAGGAGAAGTCGGGAGTTGAGTATGATGCGACCTAAGTGGATGAGAGTGGTTGCCTCATGCATGATTCCTGGAGGCTGATGATATCTTGGTTGCCTTTAGAGGAACCAAACCCTAGAGAAAGGATGATACTTCTGGCACCTATGTGCCTATGGTATAAGTGTTTACCTTCTGAGAAAGGAAGAAGAAGTTCTCTATACCCTGGAGAGGTTCAGTGACAGGTTGTGAGGCCTTGTACCTTGTTGATTGTCCTTGAGGAGGACCCAACTCTAAGTGTTGCTCGAGTTGAAGGATGACAGGAAGTGCATGCCATTCCTTTTGCATGCTTGATTTGTGGTTAAGAGATAGAGCATGCAGTTGGACACCTAAAAGTGAACCTAGGGTTCCTAGGCCTAAGAGGGGAAGTGGTGTACCTAATGCTCATGACGAGAATTAAGTTGCTATTGTTGGATCAATGGGATCTAGAGGGGGGTGAATAGAGCTACACACACTTCACAAAAAGGATTCGACCACCAATTTAATTGTAGTGCAAAAACTTAAAGCAAGCAACAATTTGATGTCCTATTCTGGCATACAAAGAAAGGATAAGAGACAATGAATAGCAAGCACTTGGACAGGTGGTTTAGAGTGGTTCCACGTCCTAAACTTAGGAGCGATGTCAGTCCACTACCTAGAGTTGGTTAGACTCTAGGATTTGCAACTTGGTTCTCTTTTATATCACAATAAGATTACAAGATACATAAACCACACAACCAAGGACTTAATTTCTCAAGATAAGATCTTCTACCTATCCAAGGACTTACCCACAAAGCAAGATTCTTCAGCCTTCTTCAAAGGACTTACCCAATCTTACCTTTGTCTTCAACCTTGCAGGATTTACCTATCTCACTTGAGCTTTGCCTTGCACCTCTCCTTCACTTGGAGAGCTTCTCCACGTTTTCCCTTCACCAAGGGACCTGGAGCAATGAGCTATCTTCACTCTTGAAGATCAGCAACACATCTTCCCCTTCACTCAGAGAAGAACAGCAACAACTCCTCCTTCACTTGGAGAAGTAGCTTCAATCAATCTTCAAAGGGATTTGGAGGTAGGAAGAGAGAAAGGAGAGTTGTACATATTACAAGGAATATCTCTCATACACAGGGACCTAACTCACTCTTAACTCATGAATTTATCTTGAAGGTAGAGAGAGAAAGGGGCTCAAGGGCTTGGAACACTCTCAACTAGGCTAGAACCAAGTTTGCAATGGAAGAGAAACTTGGAATGAACTCCAAGGGGTTCTATTTATAGTTGAGGGTTGCCCTTTAAGTTGTGGGACACTTGGATGCAAAAGTAGTCATTTTTTGTTCAAGAAAACAGCTCTATTTTTGCCCAAAACAATTCACCAACGGTCGTATTACTTTTTCTGCAAATTCCGTACAATGCAATCGGTCGAGTTTCAATGGGTATAACTCGACCGATCAGGTAGCAGGCAAACTGATGTTCAAATGATCGGTCGAGTTTGTTCTGAGGAAACTTGACCGACCGTTTCAACTAGAAATGGCTTACTACCCAATCGGTCGAGTTATATGGGTGCACAACTCGACCGATGCAATCTTCAGAAAATCAACCAAGGTTGATCAGTCGAGTTTCAGGCTAGGGAAACTTGACCGACCAAGTGCCTGAAATTGATTTTCTAATTTGCAATAAAAGTGATTAGCACTTGGTGAATTTTGTCCCAAACATTTTTCTCTTCTAAGTTACAAGCCAATTCATCATTACAAGTGATTACATGGATGTTCTAAGGTCATTTACATAGAAATCCTAAAACGCACACTTGTAGCCATTTTGACTTGAACTTGGCCCATTATAGGGCTTTGTATATATGATCCTTTTCATGTACCTAATGCCTACAAATAATCTTAAACGCACATATTAGATACATATGAATGGAATGGTTAAGTCATTATCAAAATATAGGTAATGTATAACCTCTAGGTCAACATTCTCCCCCTTTTTGACAATGACAAACCATTCCTCAAACATATTGAAAAGGATAAGAAAGTTATACCTTTGCCTTGTGAATTGAGGGGATTCATAGTAAGAACAATTTGAATTGCTCCCCCTCAAACTATGCTTCCTCTCACCTGCATGTTAGGTTTTCTATACATGGAAAAACCAATATCCGTGTAATATGTAATCCTTTGCATGTCACATGATCAACAGAAAATTAACAAGAAAAGGATCACCTAGGCAAGAAAGCAATAGTATAATCACAAGAAACAATATGATTGAGTCTCAAACCATGAGATATTTCTCCCCCTTTTGACATTATCAAAAAGGTAGGGGGTAGAAGAGCAAAAACTAGGTCTTCTCCAAGACTCAACCACACATATATGCACAGTAATAAGCAATGTAAAAGCATATATCATACAACCATGGAGAACATACAATCCAAGTCAGAAGCAAAATATAGCTCAACAAGCACCAAGCATAAGATAACACACAGTAAATAGCCAAAGTGCATAGCAATGATATTCCAACTTAGAAAGATGTCCTCATAAGCAACTACAACCATAAAAGCGAGAAAACAAGAAATAAGAAAATAGTACAGCTTAGAATAATGTGCCAGGATGTTTCTTATACAAAAGAGTCTAGAAAGATATATATAATAGACATGCTAGACTATAAGCTAAGACAACCTCCTAGACATCTAAGCTATCTATGTCAACTGCATCCTCGTCGTCTCCAGGGTTGTAGTCCTCATCTCCATCTGAAGGTGAAGCAGCTGTACCAGTAGTAGAACCAGCACCATCATCACCATCCTCGTCAGAAGCATCCTCACCATCACCAACATCAGCATCAGCATCAGCATCCTCTTCTGCATCCTCAGCCTGGTCGGGCATCTCCTCGTCGTCAGGACCAAAAGAGAGACCGGGCCAACGGGCATTCTTCTCGGCCCACGACATACCAAGAGCAAGAAGCTCCTTGGCCTGTGGGAAGGACGGAGCAGATTCCCCCAAGGAAGCAAGCAGAGAGTCCAGGGGGCCAGCAGGTAGCGGCAGATAAGCAGGAGTGGAGCTACCAGAGGGATACTGAGGTGGAGTAGCAGCGGAAGGCTCGGCAGCAAACGGTGGTGGAGTAGGGAAGTAATGCTCGTATGCATAAGAAGCATAGGCACTACCCGAGTATGGCTGGTAGACAGGGTAAGGTGAAGCACATGATAGGTTCAGGGTGGACATGATCGAACACAAATCCTGGTGCAGGTGGTCCTGAACCTGTCGGTTGTATGCATGTTCATGCATCATATATCCCATAAGGGTTTCATTGGACGCACGGAAGGACGCACGGCTAGGGCGGGGATGATGTTGCGGGGGTGGAGCATGGGTGGAGAAGGGAGGGACAGCAGAAGCAGAGGCAGAGCCGGAGGCAGAAGCACCAGGGGTAAAGACAGGGACAGCCTTCTGAAGGGTGGTTTCACTAATGCACACTCCTTTTCTAGCAACCGGGTAATGGAAGTCAGAAAAGAGTGATTTATCAGTGGCGAACTCGAAAAGACCACAAATCAGGGATAGGTAGGGAGGGTGGGTGCTTTGGTGTTCTTTCCGGTGTCAAAATAGGTCATATGATGTAAGATGTAACAAGCCCATTTGACACCTATATTGTTTAACAAACAATACATAGGAACCGCTGTGTTTTCCGCAATGTCCGTTTGATTACGCTTGGGATGGATATTGCAGTGAATCACAAGGGCCAAGATGCGCCTCTGAAGGTCAAGGGAGGATGAGGACAGGGTTGACCGCTTCTTGTAGGCCACATCAGGTATCTTTAAAAACCAACGAATGTCCGATAGCGTCAATTCATGGTTTTTATAAAAACCTTCCAGGTCAAGAAGATCGAAATACTCGCCATAGTCCTTACGCCAAGTGGTGTTTTCTTCGTCTCCGGCAAGATAGTAATTGAAAGTTTCCTCAGAGATTTGAAAATGACGACCGACGATCATCGATGTGAGAACTATTTCGGTATTCGGTGGGGGAACAAGCGAATCGTAGTTCCAACGCAGATTGGTGTAGAACTCATGAACAACTTTTATTCTTGATAACTGATTATGGAAGCATTCACGTTCGATTGCTAGGGCAGATAAGTGGTGATTGGCAAGAAGCCGCGAGATAGAGTTGATATAATCTTGAAAACGGTTTGCACCAACTAAGGGGCAAAAAGGAAAAGGAGATCGTGGAAGAAGATCCTTATACCTATTTACCGCCTCAATGGACACAAACAAGGTGTTATCAAACGGAATCAAGTGATTAACGGAGGAGGAGGTTGGAGCATTTCTAAGGGCGGCACGATTTCGTCTATGGGAAGCCATGGGAATGAAAACAAGAAGAGAAACCGTGCACACAAGCAAGACAAACCTCAAAAATCCGAAGAAGACACACCACAGACGCCTGGGAGGGTCAAGAATAGGTGGCTAGGTCGCCCTAGGGTTAGGAACGGGAGGGTTTAGGGCTTGGGTTGAGAGCACGGGCTAGGAGAAGAGGAATCAGTCGGCTATTTTCTAGTTGCAAGGGAAAATAGTCGGTCGATCCTAACTTTTAAGTTGGCTCAGCCCGCAGATCGGTCGAGTTCTGAGGGTGACAAACTCAACCGATCGGTCCACTGAAGACAAGCTCTCGGCTCCTGATCAGTCGAGTTTTCCAGGGTGGAAACTCGACCGAAGGTCAACCTGACCTAACAGACTCATACTTAGATTCTAGCCTTATACATGTCGATTAAAATTATTTTTCTATTCTATTATGCATAATTAACATACCTAGGCACATTTAGCTCATCATTGGGCACTATTTAGCGATAAAACGCAAAATTCGATAAAACCCAAAAATAAGAAAAAACTAAGCATGTTGATAGGCAGTTTAAGCACAAAACAAGCATGTATATGAGCAACATAAGGTGAAGATTGACATGAGCAAGCATATAGAGAAGAGACAACTAGCTAGATCAAATAGCAAGATCATTCAAATCAACAATGAGCAATTTAGATCGATTGATCTCTAGCTAGAGGTTTTGTAAAAATGTCCGCCAACTAATTTTCCGTGTCCACATGTGTTATATATATATATATATATATATATTTCTTGGCAATGTGGTCACGAAGAAAATGATGGTGAACCTCTATATGCTTGGCTCTACTATGCAATATAGGATTATAAGATAGATTAATTGCACTAGTATTGTCACAAAAGATAGGAGAAGCATCAAAAAATATGTTAAAGTCTTGGAGCATTTGCTTCATCCATAGGACTTGTACACAACAACTCCCGGCTGCAATATATTCAGCTTCGGTAGTTGATAATGCCACTGTACTTTGTTTCTTGGAGAACCAAGACACTAAGCATGGTCCTAGAAGGAAGCAAGTGTCACTTGTGCACTTTCTATCAACCAAACACCCTGCATAATCCGCATCACTATATGCTCTAAGAGTAAAATTCCTTGATTTAGGATACCATAGACCAAAATTTTGAGTTTTGGCTAAGTACCTCAAAATCCTCTTAACAGCAATAAGATGCGACTTCTTAGGGAAAGATTGAAAGCGAGCGCACAAGCCAACACTAAACATAATATCAGGTCTAGAGGCAGTTAAATAAAGTAAACTTCCAATCATACCTCTATAAAGCTTCTCATCTACCTTTTCACCTTCTTCATCTTTGTCAAGTTTGGCGGTGTTTGACATGGGTGTATCCATCGGCTTCATGTTTTCCATCCCAAAGTGCTTGAGTAGTTCACTTGTGTACTTGCCTTGGTGGATGAAGTTTCCTTATTTTGTTTGCTTGATTTGAAAGCTGAGGAAGAAGGTCAACTCACCCATCATGCTCATTTCGAACTCACTCTGCATAAGAGAACTAAACTCCTTGCAAAGATCAAGATCAGTCCCGCCAAAAATGATATCATCAACATATATTTGAATTATAAGAAAATGGTTAGAAGTGTGTTTTAGAAACAAGGTAGAATCAACTTTGCCCATGACATACCCATTATCTAACAAAAAGTTCTTTAGTTTCTCATACCAAGCTCGAGGTGCTTGTTTGAGTCCACAGAGAGCTTTTTGCAACAAATAAACATGATTGGGTAACTTGTCATTTTCAAAGCCCGGAGGTTGAGCAACAAATACTTCCTCCTCAATTGTACCATTCAAAAATGCACTTTTAACATCCATTTGATATAGCAAGAAATTTTTATAGCTAGCAAAGGCAAGTAGCATACGAATAGATTCTAATGTAGCAATAGGAGCATAGGTTTCATCAAAATCAATACCTTCCTGTTGGTTGTAACCTTGTGCCACTAACCTTGCTTTGTTTCTTACCACTTTTCTATGCTCATCTAGCTTTTTGCGGTAGACCCATTTGGTGCCAATGATTTTTCTATCACTTGGTCGTGGCACTAGGGTTCACACACGATTCTTCTCGAATTGTTCTAGCTCTTCTTGCATGGCAAAGATCCACTCATCATTACCAAGGGCTTCTTTAATGTTCTTTGGCTCAAGTTGAGAGATGAAGGCACTATCTGCTTGTTCTTTATTGTGAGCAGCTCGTGTCCTCACTCTCTCAAACGGGTTGCCAATGATCAACTCCTTGGGGTGATTCTTTGCAAAACGGGGAGTGGGATCCTTCTTTTCTTCTTCTTCTTCTTCTTCATCTATCACATGCTTGCCTTTGTCTTTGATGTTCAGGTCTTTTAAGATAGTAATTATTTCATCTGCAACATCCTCATCACCAATATGCTTGCCAACAACAGGGTTAGTTTCAATAAACTTAACATTGATGGATTCTTCAATTTTAGACAATTCAATGTTAAATACTCTATATTCCCTGCTAGTAGTGCTATAGCCTAGGAAGAAATCCTTATAGGATTTTGGATCAAACTTGTCGAGAGAGTCCTTCGTGTTTAAAACAAAACAAGGACATTCGAAAACATGAAAGAAATTGATAGACGGCTTCCTACCATGCCATAGTTCATAGGGGGTTTTCTTGAAAGACGGATGTGTGAAAACTTGGTTTTGCACAAAACATGACGTGCTAACAGCTTCAGCCCAAAACTTCTTAGGAGTTTCATACTCAAGAATCATGGTCCTAGCCATCTCTTGTAGCGACCTATTCTTCCTCTCAACAGCCCCATTTTGTTGAGGTGTGCGAGGAGAAGAGAAATTGTGTGAATAACCCAATTTTTCACAAAAACTCTCAAAAAGATCATTTTCAAACTCTCCCCCATGATCACTACGGATAGAAACGATTCGGCAAGAAGCTTCGTTTTCAACCCATTTGCAAAAGCTCGAGAAAACATCAAGAGTATCACTTTTGAAAATTAGAAAGAAGGTCCAAGTATATTGAGAAAAATCATCAACAATAGCAAGACAATACTTGGAACCACGAAGTGTTTGCGTTCTCATTGGTCCGAATAGATCAATATGAAGAAGTTCAAGAACTCTCTTGGTACTCATGACTCCTTTGGATTTGAAGGAGGATTTGGTTTGTTTCCCTTGTGTACAAGGTTGGCATTCCTCATCCTTATCAAAATCCAATTTAGGAAGTCCTCGAACCAAGTCCTTTTTGTTCAACTTCTTCATTTGATGCAAATTCACATGACCCAAACGACAATGCCAAAGAGAAAGATCGTTTTTATCCACAACCAAGCATCTATTTAGTATGGTCTTTAGAGCATCAAGAACAATAACATAAAGATTATCATTTCTAGTTCCCTTGTATATAACATTGTAGGAGAGGGAATCTAGAAGCAAGCATTCTAAAGTAGTAAATAGCACAAGATAATCATTGTCACATAATTGGCTAACACTAATTAAATTGTGATGTAGGCCATCAACAAGCAACACATTTTTAATACATAGTTCATTTCCTACATCACCCTCACCTATAACCCTACCCTTCTTGTTGTCCCCAAAGGTTACCGACCCTCCTTTCTTTTTCAAAAATTTGTTGAAATGGCTGATTTCTCCAGTCATATGCTTAGAGCAGCCACTATCAACAATCCATTTCTTTTTAACATGCAAGAAAAGAGGATGTCAGAACCCAACTCAAACTTTGGGATCCGGAGTTAGCTTGGGGACCCATTTCATCTTTGGGTTGGTCCCCTTGGGCTTGTAAGGACAATAGGTAGAGTAATGGTCATCACATTTGCAATGAATACAAACCATAGGGTTCTTAGAGCCGGAAGACTCTCCATGGAAAATTGGAGGTTCCACACTCTTTTTCTTACCCTTCTTCTTCTTACCTTTGTTACTTTTAGGAGCAGTCCCATCATATCCTAAACCACTAGTACCAACATGTTTGGTAGAGTGCTCTAGAACATCATTGAGGGATTTCTTTCTCGAAAGAAACATTTGCAAAATAGATCTTAACTTAGCATTATCATCACTAAGATTTACAACAGTAGTAGAAAGACTAGCAAGATCTTCTCTAGTATGCAAAAGGTCGGCCTCAAGACAGAGGGATTTAGTAAGAAGAGAATCTTTTTCTAGCGTTAAGCTAGCAACTTCATTTCTAGGAAAAACAGGTCTAGAAGATAAATCATTGATTTGAGCAAGCAATTTTGCATTTTCACATTTAAGAACAACAATCTCTCTTTGGTAAGCATAGACTTCATCTCTCCTAGCATCATCAATAAGCTTGAGTTCTACATTTTCAGTTTTAATAGTGTCAAGCTCATCTAGGCAATTTTGGTTTTCTATCTTAAGATTTTCAATATTTTTAAGATATGTACCATTTTCAACCTCTACTCCATTGTATTGAAGTTCAAGGTCAAGGTGTTGCCCTTGCAAGGAATCTATGCTATCAAGATGCAATTTTTCATTTTTATCAAGAATATCAATCTTGGCATAAAGATCATCAACTATCTTTCATAATCTTTTTCTTTTAGATTTACATTTAGTAAAAGATGATTGACATTCATTAAGCATATCAATGAGAGTTTCCTTATACAGCTCAAGTAAATTAACATCACTTACCTTGCTTACCTCACTTACCTCAATTACATATTCACTAGTAGAGGCCATGAGGGCAAGATGACATTCTCCATCTTCGAAGCTTGAGGAGCTTGAAGAAGACTCCTCCCACACCGCATGAGCTGCATCTTTGGATCTTCTCTTCTTCTTGTCTTTCCTCTTGTACTTTGCTTCTCTTTTGTACTTGTCATCCTTCTTGTGGCTGCTCTTATGATGGCTCTTCTTGGCCTTTGGGCATTCACTCTTGTAGTGGCCTTTTTGACCACACTCGTAGCACCTAGGAGTTGAGGAGGAGGGCTTGCTCTTGAAGTGTTTCCCTTTTGAGTAGTTAGCTTCATGATCATTGACACCTTCATCTTCACTTGAGGAAGGGTAGGGAGACTTCATGGCAAGTTGTTGTTGCCGGACCATTTCTTCAATTTGAGCTTTGAAGGCTGTGTCCTTTATCTTCTTTGATTCTTTCTCTTCTCTTTTCTCCTCTTCCTCTTGCTTGTCAAGCCTAGGTTCATGCGCTTGGAGGTTACCAACCAGCTCCTCGGTTGGCAACTCACTTAGCTTGTAAACTTCTTCAATTGAAGTGACCTTAGTCTCCCACCTCTTGGGAAGAGATCTCAAGATCTTGGCATTGATTGTACCTTTATCCATGACACTCCCAAGAGCTGCTAGGCTATTCAAGATGACATTTAGCCTTGTGTACATATCATCTACTCTCTCATTCTTCCCCATCTTGAAGTTCTCTAGAAGACCACCAAGCATGTAGACTTTGGCCTCCTTCACTTGCTCAGTCCCTTCATAGGTGACACACAACTTGTGCCATATCGCATGCATGCGTCGTGTCCCAAGAAGAGATCCGATTGAACTCGGATGGAGTAAGGGCGGTGTAGATGATGCTCATGGCTTTGGCGTTGAGTTGAGCACGCTTCATCTCCGCTTCTGTCCATGTGGTGATGTCCTCTTTTGGATCTTCATATTTGAGGTGGATAATCTTCCACATTTCGTAGATCACACCTTGGAGGTAGAATTGCATTCTCCTCTTCCAATATAGAAAGTTTGTGCCGTCGAAGACCGGAGGTCTCATGGAGAAGCTTCCTTCAAGGTTGAGGGACCCTAGAGTTGAATCACCCATCTTCTCCTACTTGTTGAAGTAGCATGGAGAAGACTCGCTCTGATACCACTTGTTGGATCAATGGGCTCTAGAGGGGGGGTGAATAGAGCTACACACACTTCACAAAAAGGATTAGACCACCAATTTAATCGTAGTGCAAAAACTTAAAGAAAGAAACAATTTGATGTCCTATTCTAGCATACAAAGCAAGGATAAGAGACAATGAATAGCAAGCACTTGGACAGGTGGTTTAGAGTGGTTCCACATCCTAAATTTAGGAGCGATGTCAGTCCACTACCTAGAGTTGGTTAGACTCTAGGATTTGCAACCTGGTTCTCATATATATCACAATAAGATTACAAGATACATAAACCACACAATCAAGGACTTAATTTCTCAAGATAAGATCTTCTACCTATCCAAGGACTTACCCACAAAGCAAGATTCTTCAGCCTTCTTGAAAGGACTTACCCAATCTTACCTTTGTCTTCAACCTTGCAGGATTTACCTATCTCACTTGAGCTTTGCCTTGCACCTCACCTTCACTTGGAGAGCTTCTCACGTATTCCCTTCACCAAGGGACCTGGAGCAATGAGCTATCTTCACTCTTGAAGATCAGCAACACATCTTCCCCTTCACTCAGAGAATAACAGCAGCAACTCCTCTTTCACTTGGAGAAGTAGCTTCAATCAATCTTCAAAGGGATTTGGAGGTAGGAAGAGAGAAAAGAGAGCTGTACATATTACAAGGAATATCTCTCATACACAGGGACCTAACTCACTCTTAACTCATGAATTTATCTTGAAGGTAGGGAGAGAAAGGGGCTCAAGGGCTTGGAACACTCTCAACTAGGCTAGAACCAAGTTTGCAATGGAAGAGCAACTTCGAATGAACTCCAAGGGGTTCTATTTATAGTTGAGGGTTGCCCTTTAAGTTGTGGGACACTTGGATGCAAAAGTAGTCATTTTGTGTTCAAGAAAACAACTCTATTTTTGCCCAAAACAATTCACCAACAGTCATATTACTTTTTTTGCAAATTCCGTACAGTGCAATTGGTCGAGTTTCAATGGGTGTAACTCGACCGATCAGGTAGCAGGCAAACCGATGTTAAAATGATCGGTCGAGTTTGTTCTGAGGAAACTCGACCGACCATTTCAACAGGAAATGGCTTACTACCCAATCGGTCGAGTTCTGTGGGTGCACAACTCGACCGATGCAATTTTCAGAAAATCGACCAAGGTTGATCGGTCGAGTTTCAGGCTAGGGAAACTCGACCGACCAAGTGCCTGAAATTGATTTTCTAATTTGCAATAAAAGTGATTACCACTTACTGAATTTTGTCCCAAACATTTTTCTCTTTTAAGTTACAAGCCAATTCATCATTACAAGTGATTACATGGATGTTCTAAGGTCGTTTACATAGAAATCCTAAAACACACACTTGTAGACATTTTGACTTGAACTTGGCCCATTCTAGGGCTTTGTATATATGATCCTTTTCATGTACCTAATGCCTGCAAATAATCTTAAACGCACATATTAGATACATATGAATGGAATGGTTAAGTCATTATCAAAATATAGGTAATGTATAACCTCTAGGTCAACAGCTATAGTTTCGAGCATGGTACTCCTCATGTATAGAGGGAAAAGGGAAACTCCTTACGTCAAAGGTATGATGAACCACTCACAGCTAAGTTGATGACAAAGGAAGGTATGATCTTGATCTAATGTTGAGGATGAGAATAAGTGCGACCTAGCATGGGTTAACAAGTGGTCCACGTGTGCCTTAATGTCTTGCTAGGGTCAAGCGTGCTCATATGGATGTAAACCCTAGACATAAGGACGTTTGTGACCTTTGTTGTTAAGGTGAAGTTTTTCCTCCCATCCTGGGAGAGGGACCCTTTGGTAGGGTGTATATCAGCTATGTTGGTTTAAGGTATCCTAAAGAAGTCCCATAGGATCTTGAGAAGATATGTGAAAAGTACATGGTATGAAAATGAACCTATAGACCCATAGATATCCATCTCTAAGTGCATGTGGATGTGTTACCATGGAGGTAATCAGTAAGGGGCCTGACCAAGGTAGGCAGGTCACCATGACCCCTATGAAAGGATGGATGTTAGTCCATGTATACAAAGAGAGATGATGAAGGCTTGGACAAGGTTCTAAGTTGAACATGTACTATAAGAGAATCCTAATTCTATCCTAGGGTCAGGTAGGGATATGACCGATGGAAGTAGGAGTTGCCTAATTCCCTAGTTGCACATGATCATAGGGTCGGAAGGTAACATCTATCATTGCCTAAGGGCCATGGTTTAGTAGATTTATCACCTTCATGAACTCATGGGACCCAAAGGGCAAATGAGTAGGGCACTCTCTAGATGCATAAGGGAAGAGGAATGACCCCTAAGGTGTGGGCACCCTATAGACATAGAGGAGATGACCAAAGATTGTGAGGTGACCCAAGTAGGTTCGAAACCAGTGTTCCATGGAAGTAACCTTGTTATCAAGATGATTGTGATGTAGAGATGTAGGTGTCACGTTTCAACCTAGATTTGAAGGTGTATTGGCAAGGTGGGATGTACCATCTCTACTCTTGGAACAAGAAGAACTCTGTATTTGGACTGCAGCTAAATGCTTATTTCTTCTTGTTATGGGAGTGAGAGATAGGACAGTACGCGTTCCATACACCAAGGATAAAAGATGATGTGGTTTGGAACGTTGCCACGAGATATGGGGACAGAGAAGATAACATACCCTGGTAAAGTGAATGATACATGGATGGTTTGCAAACACTAAAGAGAGATAAGATAGTCATCTTATAAGGATGTTGTTAGTCTGAGCTATGTGGAATTTGCAAGAGAAGCAAGGTATAGTTTGATCATCATGAGGATGATCCCGGAGTTTTCTCGATGAAGATAGTTTTAGAGTCAAGTTGAGATGATAAGTGGAATACATGAAGGTGTATGTCATCAAATTTACCTAATACCTAAGGATGTGAAGTGGTAATGGATGATCTGGTTGAGATATAGCTACCTAGTTTGGCTAGAAGAGGTTGTTAGGCTAACCCTAAGTTTGGAAAGGAGATGTGTTTGTCTAACACTCAGATATAATAAGATCTGTTGAACAAGTTAATGGTTGTTTGGTTAGCCAGTCTAGTCCTTGATGCAATGAAAGGATGGTGGTAGAACCTCAAATGCACTTCTTTGGAAAAGAAGGTGATGAAACCCCGACTATAGTGGTTTAGGGTCTCTGAGGAATCGATCTTGAGGAATCATGACATACAGGAGATCATGATTTTAAGATCACCATACACCGTACCACCAAGATAATAAGTGACAATAGGACTTTGGATAAATTTGCATGTGGTATATGGCCATGCAAGCCAGGAGGTAAAGGACGAACCGCAGTAACCCAGTGTATCGATATAGAGGACAAAAGAGTCCCCGAAAGAGAAAGGGAGTTCATCACAATGGATGTTGTAAGCCTCCCATGGATCAAGGAAGGTCAAGATGCAATATGGGTTATGGTAGTTCGCCTTACCTAGATGACATGAGAAAGAAAGAGTACTGTCATGGGACAGATCGGGTTGAACTACATATGAGAGAGATGGTTCAACTACATCAAGAGGTTGGGTATAAAAGTTCTTGAGTTTGATCTAAGGGTTCCCTTCCAAAAGGTGGAAGTAGGTACATGAAGAACTCGATGTTAGTACAGTTTATCACCCCTAACTAATGGTTAGTATGATCCGGACTAAAGGGTCTGATGAGAGCATATGTGCTCGTTTAGGGTGATATCTAGAGATAGATCTTGTCCTGTGAAAGATGTGATGATGACCACCATAGCCAATATTGGGATTTAAGGAAGCTCTGTAAGGGAGGTTGTGTCGGTCACCACTTCAGTAAGGTGATGTTGGTGAAAGGACCATGTGATGGTTAGAAAAGGGCCACAATGTGTGTAGATGAAGTCACTTTGATCGTACAATGGCTGAAAGGAGCCTAGAGACGATGAGAGTCGTGAGCGGATGCAAAGTAGACTGACATTCAGTTCACTGTGGGAGAATATGTGACATGAAAATCTGACCCCTCCAAGTTATAGCTAAGAGAGCTGAGTCCCCGATGCATGGGTTCTTTTGTCATGGTTTGGTGGAGAGGGTTAAGTTTGATCTTACCCCTCAGGATAAAGAAATGTGTGATAAGTTCTAGGCATCCAATTTATAGCACTATGTGAGGTAGCCAGACCATGTGCTGAGCAATGAACCTAGTGAGCCCCAAGGGAGGCTGAAATGGCCTAAGTCACCTGTGCAGTTTATAGACGCCAGGATGAAAGAACTCAGAAAAAAAAAATGTGATGATAAAGCTTCTTTGGTAGCACCATGGGTACGGTAAAGACACATAGGGGCCAATGATGGACATGGAAAAGTCTTATCCTGAATTGTTTATTTTCTTGATGAGAATTTTGAGGACAAAATTCCTATAAGAGGGGAAGGATGTTACAACCCCAATTTTTGGGTTCAATTGGTGAGAAATGTAATTTATCATATTAAAGATAATGGAATAAATAATGATATAATTTGTTTTTCATTTACAATAGCCTTGATGTTTGTGTTGTGGGCTTTATTGGCTATTGGGCTCAAATAACAAGAAAATTCAATTAGTAAATGAATAATTGAATATTTGAGAAAAAGAAAGAGGTAGAAACCTCTAGAAGGCAAAGAGATGTAATCCAAGGATGGATTTCGTGCCTCTTGGGTTCCTTGGGTTCCAAGGAGTCCAAAGTTGCAAAAAGAAAGCAATAAGAAAAGAAAAGATTAATTAAGTATTTCTTTAGTAAGAAAGAAATTGAAAATAATTTTAAAATGTTGGAAATAAGTGGAAAAAGGTATAATGGAGTGATCCTTTGTGGATTTTAGTATCCCAAGGATTCCTAATGATAAAATAAATACCAATGAGGAAAATAAAAGAGAAATAAAGAGAAATCCTCAAAAAGAACTATTTTAATAAGAAATAAACAAGATAATGGGAAATAATGTGAAATAATGCATATTGGTCCATTTAGAAGGATAATGAGTATTCCTTAAAAAGGAATTTCGAATTATTAGTGTTTCTTGGGATCCAAGGAGTCCCAATGAAGGAAAAGAAAGAGAAAAAAAACAAATAAAGTCAAATAAGAGGATAATATGATGCGTAATTAATTAATTTCATGGTTTTCTTAAAGAAGTAGTATTTTCTACTAAAGGAAACCATATTTTCGTGCCAATGGGACAAAAGGAAAATACAAAGAGAGTGAAAGAAATAATTCTCATATTTTGAAGTATCCATGAGATAAGGAATATCAAGGAAGAAAAAGGAGAGAGAGAATATTGCTTCTCTTTAAAGGAATTGACTTCCTACTTGGAAAGGGACTCTTGGACTCGTGGATAACCCACCTAGGGCTTCGTACCCTCCTCTATAAAAGGTTGGGACCTCTGGGGCGAGCCCAAGGAAATCCCTACATCCCTTCCTCTCTCATCTCCCTCTTCCTCTACATCCTTTTTCATTCAAAACCCTAGCAGGGTAAAGCAAGGTGATCTTGGCACAACAAGGAGACCAAGTGGGATTACAATGGAGGCTGGACATGCCCCGAGGTCAGAGCAAGACCTAGCCGGCATCGCCATGCCTTAGATAGCGCGCCTTAGCAGCAACATGGCTGTACATGGTGGCTTCTTCTTGCGGGAAACCTTGCCAATCTCGGCCATCTTAGGCATGCTTTAAGGGCTCTCTGAGTGTGCCCTGGTACGGCGGAGGTAGGGCATTGGTTGGCGTAAAGCTTTGGACCTTGGAGAGGGAGGCGCAGCCCTGCAAAGAGCCATCCTCGGCGACCGTTGCTGCTGGTCGAAGGTAGGAGATGAACCAGGGGTGTTTGACACTTCTGCCCTCCGCGGGCTGGGGAAGTGCTTCACTTAACCAAGGGTAAATGCGTAATTGTGTTATGTTTGCAATCAGCCAACGTGCATGGAAATTGATGACGTGGCATCCTCCGATTGGCCAAGTAAGTGAAATCTTACTAAATTCATAATTAAATATTGGTAACTCCGATTAGGACAAGTAATATATGAAACTTCATCCTCAGAATGAGAGGAACACAAAGAAATTATTGTTGAGGCCTAATTTCGCTTTCTATTCAAAAAGTATCTCAAGATGCAATCTTTAGTAGTTTAATCAATGAAAAACCCTACACTTTGATGATTAAGGAATTTGAAAGGGGTTATGTCGGTGTTTAAAATAGATATTAACATGTTGTTTATAAAAGGGCATATTAGATCTAAAAGGATGATCTTCATGCATAATTTGATTAATTTAGGGTTCCATATGATTTAATGAACCTTGAACCCTAATTGTGGTAAGTATGACCCTTAATGATTTTAATTGGTCAAATTCATATACAAAACTGAGATATGATGGTTCTAATCTATTTAGAGTACAAAAGTCCTTAATTCTCGATAAATACCCTAAAAGCAGTGATTAGGGTTTTCTCATGAATAAAAGGTTGTATTAATGGCAAATCGAGTTCATATGTGATTAGATTGTAATGAACTTTGAATTGATGATAAATGAGCATAGAAATCTTGTCGTAGATTAGAAAGGATAAAAATGGTAGCTTTAATGTGAAAGAAGCTTAATGAAATTAATTGATGGTTAATGGTGCCTTTAAATCTGAGAATAGGGTTATAGGTTGTTAAGATAACCTTAATGTTGAGGAATATATAAGATAAGGGTTTATGAGTAATGGTATAAAATTAGGGTTTGAAATAGTAAAAGATGAAGGGAAACCCTAATTGCAATGGAAACCCTAAAAGTGAACTAGAAACCTTAGGAAGCGAGCTAGATCTTGATGACATGAGTAATAAAAAGGGAATTACATGATTATTTCAGGATCTTGTTGAAAGTGCTTGCTTTCTTGGATTCTTATTTGCATGGATATTTATGTTCAAATCATCATATCAGGTATGTGGTTACGCTTATGAATAATCACTCTAGTTTCACAGTGATTCCCGAAGTTTTAATCGGTTGCTTGAAAATAACTGTTGGATGTCTATTTATTTCATGCAACTATAAAGTGACTATGATTATCACTATAAATGTGTGTATATAGATGGATATATCCGGGTCCACCTCTATTGCTTTGAAAAGGCTAAAAAAAAGGGGTAATCCTAGAGCAAGGTCTAGGTTACCGAGAGTTAGAAACTGGGATACCTACGTGTAGTGCCATGAGACTCATTAGCCTGCCATGAGTTAAGGAGTGGGCTGCCTATGAGTAGTGCCATGTGACTCAACCCTAGAAACGGGTTCACCTATAGGTGGGACCATGAGAGGTTTAATGGGGATCTACCATAAGGAAGGTAGTATCCAGACCCACTGCAGGGATAGCACAAAGGATAGGGTACTCATGGATCGTGAAGTTATATTTAAAACGTAATCTTGGTTGTTTAATGATTAATTGAATGATTACGTTGTTATCATAGTTGCACGTTTATTGTTTCCCCCACATACCAGCTTCGGCTGACCGACGTTTTGTTTTTTGGCGTTTTAGGTACAAGCCAAAAGGACAAATAGTAAATCGTCATATTCTGAAATACATGAAGTAAAATACAAGGAGGATTAGTTAGAGTAGAATCCTTAAGTGGATAGAAGTTTAGAGATCCAAGTTTTCAAAAAGTTATGCAAAAAGTTATTTTCTTACAGCTTTTCAGTATAGTCTGTTAAAATTTGATAATTATTCTTGGTTAATTGCCGAACCTTTGATCTGAAAGTTATGGGTGCGGCTTCGACCTCTCGGTCTCCCTTAATTGGGGGTTATCAGGAGGTGGGTTCGTAACACTTTCTCTTATTTGAAGCTTGACTAAACTTATTTCATGCATCTACATTATGTGCATGTATAATAGACTATGTTTATCTAGAGTAGTTGTACATCTGTGCTACTATAATATTTGAGCGTGATTTTCCAACCCGAGTGCGTCTTTCCACTCATATTATATATATATTAGGCAAATCTTTCTACCCAGGGTGTGCCATTCCACCCGACTTAGGCTATAGATTTTATGGGTCTCAGTCCCTCTTAAATAATATGAGTCTAGTTGTTTGACATGCACTATTTATTACTATTTATGATTTTGATTTTTAGTAGTGAGATTGTTAAAGGCAAGAAGCTCTCTTATTATTTATCTTCTTCATAATGTTCTCTTGGATATCCATTTGAATGTTCATTTTCCCTGTTGATCTGGGAAGCCTTGATAAAATTTATGATGTCTTTTTTCCTTAGTGTTGCTCAATCCCTATTTATATACTTATACCGATATTTTTGTGCTGACAACTTCCATTTTGTCTTCTCTTATGGGGTATGCTTTCAGCCCCTTAGGTGAAGGACATGGCGGACATGACATGCATACCCGGACTTTTCTTAGAGGAGCTGACTCTTGGAAGATAGACTTGAGATAGATAAATATTCCTCTGCTTAGATCTTGAAGTTGTTCATTTCATGTAAATCCCAAGTGGGAAGTTATTATTATAACATATTGTGAAATTGAATGTAGTCATGATTTATCATTCCATTGTTATACTTTGGTTTATATGATAACCAATTACAACAGATAAAATAAAAGTTATTCATCAAATTGTGAAAAATTTATGCATGTTTATCATGGATGATGACTCTTATTTTATTTTAGTAGGAAGTGGATACCTTCTTGGTTCCAACTCCTTACATAGATCCTCCTCATATCACTCCTAAAGAAAAGATTCACTCAGACAGAGATCATGCAAAATCATGTAAAATCAATTATTTCATATTTAAATATAAGAAATCATGTAATAAAATGAATATAAAAACCAAATTGAAAGATAGCCAAAGAAAATTTATTACAGTCAAGTTTTCAGTCAAACTACTTTTTTGACCCCCCTTGGTCAAACTATACTTTGATAGAAAGGCAGACTTCTGGAAAAAAAATATCTATCAAGAAATCTTTACCTCTATCAAATGATCTTAGAAAAGTGCAATGCTAATTTGTCAAAACTCAATTTATATATAATCAAGATTAAAAAAGGATATATGTTTAATCTCATGATCTTTCAAACCTCATTTAAAGAGAGGTTTAACTAAAATAGATCCTTACTTTTTCTTTGTTTTAACATTTCTTAGATTAAATCCAAGTCCATGAGTACCAACATGAAGATGTAACATGTTATTCAATATATTTCTACTATTTGAAAAATTATCTAAAGATCACGTAAGTTTTCAATATACTTGGAAATAATGAATGAGTCTTTAGTAGTAGAAAATAAGCATTCTCTAGTACTAGCAATGTACTATATAAGTATATCGAGTTTATCATTTAAGTCATCAATCACATCATGGAGAAGATTATAGTCAAAATATTACCAAAAAATAGGTTGTTTCAACTTATCTTAAAGAGTAGAAACTTGAGTTTTCAAAAATGCATTTTGATGAACAAGGTCATCTATCTTTTTCTTTTCACTATCATATTGATCATGTAGCTCACTAAGCTCTATATTCAAAGAATCAACAATATTTTCCAATTTAGTTTTCTTTTTCTTACACTTTTTTACTATATCTAAAGTAGGTTCAACAAGTTAAAATTCATCATTAGAAAAAGTAGGGAGAGATTCATCATCATCATTACCTTTTGCACCTTCTTCTTGTTGTTCGTCATAGTCTTCATGTTTGACAATGAGGCATTCAACTACATGATGAAATATTTCTTCATCACTTGTCTTTGAATTTGAAGAATCAACTCAAGTAGTGTGATGAGATTTTTTTTCTTGGTCTTCCCCTTTTTCTTCTTCTTTAATTCAGGGCACTTGAATTTCCAATGTCCCTTCTATCCATATATGTGAAATCTAGTAGAAAAATATTTAACATTTCTAGAAAAAGAATGTATATATTTCTTACCTTTATGATGCACTTCTTCACTACTAGATGAGCCACTACAAGAAGATGACTTTAAAACTCTTTCTTGAATGTCAAACCCATTTTCACAACAAGTTTCTTTTCTTCTTCTACTACTTTGGCCTCCTCTTAAAGCTTTACTTCACGTATCTCCAAGTTTCCAATGAGTTGCTCCATCAAAAAAATTGAGAGATCGCTAGATTTCTATACAAGTTACCTTTTGTTTGGACTTAGGTGGCAAAGAGCTAAAATCTTTGAGACTTGTTCCTCCTTGTACATGTATTTCCCTAAAACATTTAAGTCATCTATAATAGTAGAAAACTAACATACATTTTAGCAATATCATTTTTTTCACATACAAAATATTCAAATTTATGCATCAACATATTAATTTGTGTTCTTTTAACTTGTTGAGTTCCTTCATGTATAACCGAGAGCTTTATCCATATATCATAGGAGGTTTCACAAGAAGAAATTCTAAAAGCTCAATGTTTGATAAACAAGAATATAAGTTACTTACAATATTGGTGTTTAGAGTAGCCTTTCATTTCTTCATATCTATTGTTGGAGGTTCATATGGTAAAACAACCATCCTCCAAAGATCAAAACTCAAACCTTAGATAAAGTAATACACATACCTCTTCCAATATGTGTAGTCAGAACCATCGAAGAGTGTTGTCTGAGTGACTTGAGTTTTTCAAGGTTGAGTTGACCCAAGAAATTTTCCCCTATCTTTAAGACTTGTTAAAGATCCTTGAATCCTGATATGATACCAATTGTGGTGCTCTAGAGGGGGGTTTAATAGAGATAATAATAAAACTTATACAATTTCAAACACAAAGGAAGGTTAATTACAACTTGCTTAATAGATAATGTAGCAAAAATATAAAGCAAGTAATTGGACAATGCCAACAACCACACAAAATACAAGATATAGAGTGGTTATGTCAAAATGCATCACTCCACTACCTAGTTGTTTGCAACCATGATTTCTCAACCTTATATTTATTACCTTCTATATACCAATACCAATACAAAATAAATATCTTGTGTCTTTTCTGGCTCAAGATAACCCTCCTTTTTTAGCTCAAAAGAGAACTTGTACAGCTAAGTATATTGCAATCAGCCTCCCACCTTGGTCACAACCTTCTCGCAAGAAGTATCTCCAAGAAGCTTCCCCATATCTTTCTCACAAAAAATTAGTTAGAAGCAACAAGAACAAGAAAAGAGAACAGAAAAGGAAGAAGAAATTACAACTCTCACAAGATTTACAATTTGTAGCTCTCTATGAACAAGTGATGAATAAATCTTTACAAGGATTACGCAAGGCTATATTTGATGAAGATGGACACTATTGAGCTAAGGCTTAGACTAGCTTGAGGATATTTGAAGATAGTAGTGTAGAATTTTGTGCTTGGAGTAGGATAGCATGTAGTAGGTTTCTCAAGTTTGTGTTGGATCTCCATAAATCACTCCTATTACTGAAACTACTCAAGGATAGTCAAGAAAACTTTTAGGAGTATTTATAACAAGATAAACTCTAAACTAGCTGTTAGAATGTCAAAAGTGGATTTTACAACGGCTAGTAGACCAATAGAAAATTTGTCTACTGGAAAATTCTTGGTCAAACTATACTTTGACCAAACTCCATATCGATCAAAGTGTAGTTCAACGAGAAGCAACACTTTTATGAAGTTTGTAACGATTATATCTCAGCCAATAAGTGGTTTGACTATATGTTTTTTGGTCGATAAAGAGTTGGACCAAGAATATCCCTGTAAATGTGCCATTATACTTTTTAAAAATATATTAAAAGATTTTTTTAATGACTCCTAACTATCCTAAAGACTTGATATGAGTGTGAAATACAGTTTAAGTTAGGATTGGGTCCTTCGTCACTTGTTCTTAAATAATTTCTATCAATTTGTACAAAATGCACTTGTACAAACACATATACATGGTACAACTTGACCTAAAAGCATCCAAAGACATATAATATCACATATTATTTATTGTTGGATCTAGTCTAAGTTCCTTGATCACCTGAAACACTAAATGCACATGTTAGTACCACTAATGGGAAATATTTGTATAACCAAAATAAGAGTGTGGCACATCCAAAAGGCGAACAAAGTATACATTAGCCTTGTTTTTAAGTAGATTAGGATCATCAAAAAAGAATCATGCATATTCAAAGCCATTGAAATATGTGTACTTAAGAATGTTTTTATCAAAGGGGGAACTCATTGTATGGTTTGATAGCCTCAACAAAAATCAGATTTGTTCATCAAATAAAACATGAAGAATATATATCCTTCTCAATTATCAAGATAACAATAATGATGTACAATATATAAACTAGTGGCATGCTCATCAATCCGCAAAGAAGTGATATAAATATGTTCATGATGAAACTCAAACCATGTTATTAGTATTATGGCCTAATGCATTATGGTCTAATCCAAGCGCTGAAGCATTCTCATCATCCTTGAGGTGAATATAACCTCAACTTTATTTTGACCCCACCTGAAGTGTGTTTCTCTATTGTACAATTTGAGAAATTTTGTTTACATACTGAAAATTTAGCATTAAATGAAATGAAATATGTAAAAAGTATATATTAAGAAGAAAAGGAAAGAAAGCCTATAATGAGTAGGACCCGAGAGGGGATGCATGCCTTACCCAAATTTAGGAATAAATCATCTAATACAAACACACTAACAAGTATGCTGGAATATGAATTATTTTTATCAAAAGAATGGTATACAAGAATGGGAGGAGAATAACATATCAAGGCTATATTCTATTTTTTAAGATCACATATTTATTTCCCACTTGGGTTTTGCATGAGAGACGCAGCTTCTTCACTATATGGAGGTATGCCTAATCCATCTGAAGTCTATCTCCCAAGATTTAGCTCCATTCATCCAAGTCCAGGTCATCATATCAAATGCTTCATGTTCTTCACCTAAGGGATTGAAATCATACCCCATAAAGAAAGACTAAGTGGATGTTGTCAGTATAAAAATGATGGTATAATCATATCATGGGGATTGAGTAATATTAAGAAAAGAAGACATAATTAAACTTTACTAAGGTTTCTAAGGTAAATACGCCAAAAGAATATCAAAATGGATATCAAAGAGAATGTTTAAAGAAGACAATTAATAAGAGATTTTTGCCTTTTTAAAAAATGTTACATCAATCAAACCACAAACATAATAGTTTCACGGTGAGTAATAAGCATACAAGCATATACTAAAAAGTAGGATAGATCCATATATTCCTACCAAGGGGTAGGATGAATAAAACCTCAATGCCAAACAAAAATATAGAGTCACCAGAAGGACTAAAACCTCAATGCATGGCAGGGGAATAAAACCCAATGCCTAATGTCATATGTGAAAGGAGAATAAAACCCAATGTATGTAAGGGGAATAAAACCTAGTGTATAATATCATACATGGTAAGAGAATAAAACTCACTGCCTCAAATATGATTTCACTACTTCTAGTTATGACTAGTTAATCACACATGCAAATAGGGCAGGAAAGATAAGTATAGTCATGCTCAATCCAAATGATATCAAGTGGGGCCAGAGATCCATAAACAAGTATTCAACAATATCCACAATAAAGATACATCATAAGACCATAAAATTCAACCACATGAAGTTAGGGTTTTATTCAGTTCATCCTTTCAAATTAGGATTACCACATGGCGTAGTGTGAACAATATACAAATTAGGTCCAACAAGCATATCCAACAAATTAACAAATCAAAATATCCATATCAGAACACATGAGTCAACCTCTCTGAAGAGGAAGAAATGTATAGGATAATATGTCACCAAAGACCAAGAGAGAGAGAAAATATAGGTGATTTCTCAATAAGATTAAACAGAGATGTAAAATATAGCAAGAGAGAGATAAATTAGATCAGTTGCTCAATATGATTAAGGAGACCAAAACATACATCAAGAGAGAAAGAGAGATTGTATCAATTGCATGATAAGATTTAGGAGATGCGACATACATCAAGAGAGAGAAAAACTACATCTGATTCTCAATATGATGTAGGACATGCAATATACCTCAATTGTAGTCTAGAAACCCAAGTCCCACATCAAGGTCACATGCCACCTAATTTAAAAATTAAATATCACTGTGATTAATAACATGTATTTATCAAACTCTAGAACACGTCTTTTAGTTATTGGTGATTTAGATCAGTAAAACTAAACCATTATGTGGATTATGTGTTTCTGGTTTCACTAACTATTTATTTTCATTTTCTCACTAACCAATATTTTGTGTGAATTTTACAAGATCGAATCAATAAAAAATCCTATAAGAAATCCATAACTAATATATTACAATTGAGTGATGAAACTCACACCATTGGACGGAGAATTACCTTAGATTTTTTTGAATTATAAATAATCAGACATGAATTTTACAAATCAAGGTCAATTAGAGAAAAGTACTCTAGAATCACATTGCTAATATATTAAACTTATTGGTGAAAACATTATGTCGAGTAAAAAGTATTACACTTATGAAAACAAATTTAAATATATTTTTATCTTCCAATAATTAGTTATATATTATTTAGTTCAATGGATTTATTTAAATTTATATATAAAATCCCGAGGTAAAACATGAATATACCTCATAGTATGATTTCAAGCTTATAATATGACACGCCTAAACCTATATGCTAGAAATTGGGGTGGAAGACTAGAATATCCCCCATTAAACCAAAATCGGTGGGACCAAGATAGATATTTGGGGGAAGAAAAGGGAAGAAGAGGAAGTAGAATATAAGCTTGGTTAAGGGGAAACTTGGAATGAAGAAAGCTTCCTATGGTAGTTTATAATTTATTTTCATCCTATTTCAATCACCAAAATCATTTGAAAATATATCCAAAGAAACTACAATGAGTAGGAACATGTGAAAAAAGGGGAATCGTGAGGGGTAGAAACGTTTCCTGGTAGTTTGTAGATTTTTTTGAACTCTATAGTTGGTGAGGGTAACCATAGAGAGGGGGAACAATAATCACACTTATTTAGGATATAGAGTAGGTTGTTAGGATGGTTTGGTGCAATTTGGGAAGGTAGTGGTGGGTTTTCAGTTAAGTTTATTGCTTGTATGTGCTTTGAGGGAAAGCATATATATATATATATATATATATATATATATATATATATATATATATATATATATATATGTATGTATGTATGTATGTATGAGACTAAGAAAAAAGATTTATCCCCCCTCTCCCATGCCCGTGGTAGAGGTTGAACACCCGGGAGGGTGGTAAATCAAGGCGACAACTGGGATTCGAACATGGGTCCCTTCATGAGGAGACAATGTGTTTGACCACTTGAGCCACTCCTTGTCAGCAGTATGTATGTATGTATGTATGTATGTATGTGATTAAGAGAGGCATTCTCTCCCCTTCTCCCACACCGTGGAGGAGGCTAAACACATGGGAGGGTGGTAAATCAAAATAGGAATTGGGATTCGAACCTGGGTTCCTTTGTTAGGGGATATCATGCTTGACCACTTGAGCCACTCCTTTTCAATGTATGTATATATGTATGAGATGCTACTATGTGGTAGATAGGTCTCTCACTCAATCATAGATGATAAGATTTTGTAATTTTTTAAATACAAAAATAATAAGGAAACTAGTATGTAAGGAAGACTCGAAAGAGAAAATCATTTGGAAAGTGATTATGCTTTATTTTAGAAAGTAACATGTGGTAGGTGACAACTTTGTCATCATCTAATCAAATCAACATATAACAATTATGTTCAATTGGTGAAATACAAATAAAGGGAAAATATCATCGTGCGATGTGGGTAAACTGTAAAACTTCAGGAAAAGAATCACATTCATCAAACAATTGTCATATGTATATATTTAATTTATACCTTATTTCCTATTTAGTATTTTCAATCCAGGATCATCCGATTAACATGATAACTGATGTCTAGACTTCTTTGAGCATGTCAAATAATCTGATTTTCCATAAGTTTCTACTTTTAGAAATAATTAATATTTCATTAGATTCATATCAAAACAATACAAGCATCTAAAAATGCACATAAGATAATTTCTTGACAATGAATCCTTCAATAATTATAGAAAATACTATTGAAAAGGATATAAACATTTAATTATAAGTCATTTCATTTATTTGAGTCATTTTAGCATTATCTTATTATTTTAGTATATGTCATTTAATTTGGTTGAGTCCTTAAAGCATTATCTTGTTAATTTATTTTATAATTTGTTTATGGAAACTACTACTATCTAATTATAGTGGAATTGGGCAACTAGACCAATGAGTATTTGAGAAATATAGATTTGACAATACTTTCTTATTTTGTGATTATTTATTGGATTATTTCATATATATGAATGTTTTCCCAATATTAAAATAAATATTATTGTAGTGTATATTGAGTTACGATATTAGATATCTATGATCCTTATCCACTCATGAGGAAAGTATATCATATCTTAATTTTACTTAAATTTCCCGTTCTCACTCCAATTATCCTCAATTCTGTTTATTTATAATTTTCTCTAGATAATAATAACTTAGTTTCCCAATTTATGTTAATTGTTCTATTATATGAATAACATCCTTTAAACACAACCAAGAAGGGGAAAAGTCGAAGTCTCCTACTACTTTCCACTTATGACATTATACATCTAATTAATTAATATATTCAAGTATGATGTTATTATTTTCATATGATTAATTAAGTTGTTCTCTGAAATAAATTTTCATTTGGTTTCTTTTATGATAATATTTTGTCCCATGGTATTGTTAATTTTGACTAGCTATCCCCATTATACTCAGGCAAAGTATTACAAGTATATGTAACTGATTTAGACACAATATATAGTCCAATTATGTATATTATCTCATTCGTTCTTATTAAGATATTTTACATCAACCTAACTTAGCTGAAGGTGATTTATCCCATTTTAGGCATTATTGGATACATAACTGGCTTCATGTAAATCTCATATACAACAATTTATTGTTCAATTCAAGTTTTCATTTTTTAAAGATGTTTAGCTTTCCAATTAAAGAAAATCATCTCCATTATCCTTATATTCTTTTTGTAACTATCAAAAGAATTCTCATTTGTCTGCTATATGGATACGCTCAATCTCATTTACATCAGTATCAATTTAATTAGTTACCTTATAGAAGGTTAGGATCACATTAACATATATACATGCATATATGTATTATTCATTATATCAAGCTTTCCATACGTTGTTACATAGATTTCTGAATTATACTTTATTAATCATATTAAGTGTATATATAAATATTACAACATGTTGTTACATGGATGTCCATGCATTGTTACATTGATTTATAAATTGCACTTTATTAGTTCATTGTAAGTGTATGAGTTGTTTACATTATATGAGATAAGAGTTATTGTGAAAAAAAAATACTTTATATTATTCAATATAATTAGTTTAGCACTAGCTACGTATTATTTCTATCCTATTAATGACAAAGGACATATCTTGCATACTATGTGATTCCTAATATTTATTTTAAGAATGTTTCCAATTACCCCAAACATTTATCCATTTCTCATTCTAACTACGAACATATCAATCCAATTTATGTCTAGAAGGGTATAACTTATACCATGTTTGGGAGTTTATTCCTAAACTAAGTCCAAATGCATCCAAATCTTAAGATAAGGGATGGGAGATCAAGTTTCGGTATGTTACAATACTCCACCCCTTAAAGATGAATTCATCCTAAAAATCTAACCATACTAAAACTACCAAGAAACTACTCTCCACACTGTAAAAAGGTTTAACCAAATAAGTCAAACTAATCACCACCATTGGTATTAGGATTTTCAATTAAACATAGGGGTGTCTATGATATGCCTAGATCATACCTCCAACTATTTGATGTTACTACCTATGGTTCAATCTTAGGTCCTTGGGTTCCACCCTAATAACCCTAACTCTCACATGAACATATAATATGTTATTGGACAAAACCTTATCCAACTTACGGGAGACAAAAGGGTAGGTCAACTAAACTTTAGAACAAGCCTCATTTTCCTAGTTATCACTTTAACTCAACACTATGGTTTAAGATTTCTATTCTAATGATTTCTAGGGTCTTCTCTACCAGAACTTCATACATTCCTTTATTGTGACTTAGTTCAAGAAATCATAAATAAAATTAGGGACTTTTTAACATATAGTAGTATAATGAAAAAAAAAATCTTCAAGAATCATGTGACCAAAATCAAATGTGAGCTCAAAATAAATGCAACAACCATGTCACATCTTTTTTCATAATAAGATCGATGATCTTCTTATCATGTAATTCCTCGTTATCACACCAAAATCCTGCCTAAAGCCAAATCTCATAACCGTCTAAGAGTTATGTCACCACTAACCTACATATTAGGGTACAAGCTCATGAGTCCCACCACATTAGGGTTTGCTTGTTCAGATCCCTATGTGTACCTTTTATGATTCTACCTCTTACGTTTATCATCTCATGAATAACTTCTGTAAAATTCTAGGGGAAAACACCTCATCTAGGGATTTCACTTAGGGTAAGGGTTCTAACTAGGGAGATATATAAAACTTAAATAGTCAAAATTTGACTACTGTAGCTCTGATACCATCTTGTAAGGAATTTTACATGAGAGGGGATCCACCCCTTACTGAATTTAAGAAATAAACTATATAATACAAACACACTAATAAGTACTTTAGAATGGGTATTTTCTCTCTAAAAAGAATGGTATACAAGAGTAGCAGTGGAATAATATATCAAGATTTTATTCGATTTTATAAGACCACATATTTATCTCACACTTGGTATTTATATGAAAGAAACAACTACTTCACTAGGAAAATGGATGCCCAAGATATCTCAAGTCTATCTCCCAAGATTCAAATCCACTTATCCTAGTACAAGGTGTAGGAAAATATGGCTATAGAATAGCCAACAGAAATAAAAAATTTACTATCATATTTCCCATAAATCAACAGATCACATCAACAACTACAAGATGGGAAGGATGGTTTTGAGGATATACCTAGTCCCAGAGCAAGTCGAACGACATCTCCTTGCTATTGTATATGTGCAACTGTCTTCGAGTTGCATCAGGACTTGTCTACTGCATCCCCTTGGTCTCACCACAAATAGCAGATTGACATTATCCTCCTAGCAATAGAAAATGACCTCCATGCCTCTATGGAAGTTCACACGGACCATCTGTAACATCCCACAATTTGAGGCCTCAGATAAAATGAACTTGTAAGGAATGATTGGACTACTCATATCACCAAGGTGCACCTCCATTTCAGGAAGCCCATCACTAAGAACTCCATAGTTAAGTGGCTTGGAGTAGTACTAGGATGGGTGACCAGTCGGGAAGTTGATCTTGGCTTGCGTGTGAGTGTGGACAAAGCGCACAGTTAAGGCTAGTGGTGGTTTGTGGCTCCAGTCATCATTCCTGAAACTCTACTAGAGCCTTGGGCAGTGGGCTCGAGTGTTACAAATGGTATCAGAGCCATAACCCCTCTAGTAGGTGGGGCCCACATGGGCATGTGGCATGCCAGTTTTGAGCCGTCCTGTCCAAGCATGTTGGAAAGGGTTGTCCATGGTTGATGTAGCCACCCTTACACTGGTATTCTGTGATCGGGAGCTGGGTGTCCATGGGCCATTCTGGGTCTGCACTGAAATGGGGTGATATTGTGAGGCCATATAGTTGAGCCTTAATAGGGACGTCAAGAATCGAAGTGGGGGAGATTGTAACATCCCAGGATTTGAGGCCTTAAATAAAATGAACTTATAAGGAATGATTGGACTACTCATATCACCAAGGTGCACCTCCTTTTTCAGGAGTCCATCACTAAAGAACTCCATAGTTAAGCGTGCTTGGCTTGGAGTAGTACTAGGGTGGGTGACCAGTCGGGAAGTTGATCCTAGCTTGTGCGTCAGTGAGATTGAAGTGCACAGTTAAGGCTAGTGGTGGTGTGTGGGTCGAGTTCTCATTCCTGAAACTCTACTAGAGCCTTGGGTAGTAGGCCCGGGTGTTACACCATCTATAACTCTTTTCATCCTACTAGAACAGACAGGAATGAGTTGTCCCTCTCGTTGGTGTACTAGTCACCAACCTGCTCCCTCACAATTGTTTCTCCCTCCATTTAGTGGGTAGGACTTACTCGGGCTCTCTATTGGTTACTACCACTAGAGAGGACAACAATTATCAGAAACAATTGAGTTATGCTCTGGGAAGCCCCCAGTACCCCTCTATTTAAAGGAGGGGTCAGGGTCTGGGTTCCCATTATGTGTGTGACGGGAAGGGACTGGAAGATCATGAATTTTTGTAACTTCCAAGCACTGAACTAGTCAGTTCACATGTGATTCGATCGGTTTGATTGTTGAACCGATCATTTTTCCATGTTTCCCAATCACATATGAATTAGCAAATTTGAATCCAATTAATTCAAACACGACGGCAGCACAGATCCTTGATGCAATCAAATTTCTCCTTGAGTTGTTTGACTCACCCTACGAGCCGGTCGTCTTACAACTCCAACCGATTGGATGGTTGATCCGAGTCAATCTGTTCACTTCCCAGTTCTGACAGGACTTAGCGCATTCAGTATCCAATCAAAGTGACACTCAAACCGACCATTTCATTACATGATCTGATCGGTTGGAGTCCATTCAGTTGATTAGTTGCTTTAATTGAATACCTAAACATTTTAGTAATCAATCCAATCATCAGTCAGGATCAAAACTCCTCTTATAGGTCATGACCTATGTGTGTGACACTATAGGTCTCATATCACGTTGGCAGTGAATGTCCATAACTATTTTATGGCATAACAAGAAAAGAGTGGTGCCTAGTCTCATATTAGTGCTATCCAAGTGAAAGGAAAGTCAGAGAATAGCTTCAACCTATAATCTAGTATTGGTGTTGTAGTTGTTGTATAATTCCTTTGTCATTGATATCCATATTGAACTCGAGGCGCGGAGTAGTTGTAAGACTCCTAACCTAGATTTATGCTTAAATATGATTTCTTTACATAATGACATACTTAAACCTTAATTAAAATCTTGTAAAATGTTTTAATATCATCTGACAAGTCTATGGTCTCAATTGGCTCCAATTTGATTAAGATTTGAGCCAACTTTGGTATATAAGTAGTTATTTTGGACTAGTTTTTAATTTACCCATAATTGAGGGTTAACATGCAAAATTTCACATGAAGAGAGTTCTCCTTGTACCTTGGAACCATAAGAGAGAATATGGTGACATGAAGTGCCTTGTTTGATTGATGATTAGTGATGAAACACGTCATAGTATTTTAGGGTTTTTAGGGTTTGCTACATGGAAGTAGTGATCAATTAGGGTTTAGGTGTTGCAACCACTACCCCACTTTTGGGTGAGGGTAGCAACTACAACACATGATATAAGTTCATGTGGTTTCGACCTAAAAAACTAGAGGTCAAAGCACATCTTGTCCCTTAGTGTATCGACCATGCACATATGCATATATGATTATTAGGGTTTTGGGTCAAAACAAGATGTGCTTGAAGGTGTTGTGACCTAGATGATGGTAGCAACCATGGAGGTCACTACACTTTCTAGATAAATATGAAATTTAAGTATTGTTTGCATGTGAAAGAGGATAAGACCATGGGTTTGAAGGACATTTGTCCTTGGGCGATCTAGAATGGTGACACATCACCAACTGCTTTCTCTCTCTCTTGGAGTATATATCCCTTTCTCTTCATGTGTGAGAGACTTTTTGACTTCCTCTTCTTCCTCCCTTGAATGTGAACCAACCTTGGAGCCTTAGGATCAAGAAGGAGAATATCTTGAAGCTAGGGTGACCGATCCATCTTGCATGTGGTGGATTTGGTGGTAGATCATCTTCTTGGTGGTGGTTTCTTAGAGAATCACTTGTCTTGGTAAGTGATTTGAACCCTGGATCTAGTTTCCCCTTTCTTATTCATATCATTCTTCCTTCATCTTGACCATGAGGGTTGTGGATGGTCCATGGTGATACCTTTTGGAAATTCCTCCTTCTCTTGATCTGAATTCATGCTTTAACCTAGGGTTTCTTCATCTTCTACCTTGGTTCGAAGTTAGGGTTTGGGTTTTCTTTTCCCTAGACTCTTCTTTCACCATGGTGTTCCTTTCTTTTTTAAGGAGATCTGGTGGTCAAAGGTTTGGATCTATTTGGGGTGTCCTCTTCTTCTTTGGATCTTAAGATCAAGGAGGCTTGGATCATCAACTATAGGCTGGTTATATGACTCCTTCCTCCTCTATTATGTGCAGCTTAAACCTAATTATATGTTGTTAGTATGTTGATGTTCTAGATCCTAAAATATGTTCTTTTAGTAGAGTAAATGGTGATAGTTAAGGATGAACTATGTTGTATCTTAAAATTATTGTATACATCTTGTAAACCCCAAAATCCTTGTATCCAATTTGAGAAATAGATGATGATCTTTGTTCTTTGATTCATAGAACCATGTTCGATCTATTTGGTGTGTTCATACTCATATATAATAGGGAGTTTTAAACCTTCTTAGATGGTTATAATCTCATTTTTCTTCTCCTAATCATAACTCCAATGGTGATATTGTATAACCATGATCTAGGGTTTGAAGAACACCCATGAATAGGTTTTTTTATGATGGCGGTTGATGTTCCCTATTTTCTACCCAGGTGTTACCACCTATTTGGTAGAGGGCTAGACACCGCATAGGTTGCAACATCTTGTTGCATGAGGGCGTAACACTTTGGGTTGATGAATGGTTATGATCAAGTAGGGTAAGGGGTCGAAACACCTATGTGTTATGGAGGTTATGGCTACATAATAGTGTTTCGGTCGTTACATTTATGTATATGGTCAAAACACATGTGAAGATGATGGTTAAGACTGCAAGTTTTGTTTCATCTGATACACCACATGTGTTTGAGGTCGAAACAAAATCTCTTTGTGGGTTGAGACCATGAATGGTTAAGATTAAAATACCTTGAAGTGTGGAGGTCAATATACTTTGATTTTGAGGTCGGGACACTCAAGTTCTTTGAGTCTGACACCCTAGGACGCTATACCATGACACACTAGGGTCAAAACAAAGTGTTGTGATTGTAACACATTGAATGTGTCTAGGTCGTAACACATTGAATGTGTCTAGTTCGTAACACATGTATAGTGATGGGTCGATACACTTATGCACATGTATGCATATATGGTCAATACATAGTATAATGATCTATATGAGATGTTGTGACTATGAATGGTTAATTATTAAACATGGTGCTTGACCCTAGTGCTCTCCAATAATGTGGACAGGAATGGGATTAGGGTTTATTGGTTGGGCAATGTAGAAATCCTAATTGACTAAATATGAACCTTAACCCTAACCAAATGATCATGTGACTTATGTGCTCACCCTACATGAATAATTGTAATGGATAATAGTATTTTCACTCTCTTATTAATGTAACCCTGACCTTGTAAGTGAGGTGAATTCCATAGCCATGTGAGTTCTATGGTGAACCTTGTATAATACAAAGTGGTGATCATGAGCACTGACATATATAGTGTGTTATCAATCGTAATAAGTGCTTTTTGTATAAGTTAGAGGTGAATTTTCCCTATAAATGTGATTGAGGGTTTGACATCCCATTGTTATGTGATATAGTTGATAACTTTGTGAGAGATAGTAACATAAGTGTCATGTAATCATGAGGCATCTTATTGATAGTGGGTTTCAGTACCATGTTGGTGAATGGCTGATATATTTATATGAGACATGGTCATGACACATGCATGACATAATGAGTTGGTACTCTTATATATGTGAATAATGATGATACATAGTATTACAGATATCATAAACAACTCATGTTCAACTAATGATGTTAAAGCCTAATTGAAACAACCGTCGTGCGAAAACAGGATTAACTAATGCGGAAGCGAATTATTTGCAGCGGATTACTGAAAATTTAAAACTTTTTGCAAAGAGATCCATTCACATGAAAACTCTTTAACCATGAACCAAAGTGTTTCCATTTCATCCTGGATCACAAGTACACAGCCTGTACAATTCCTTTTTAAGGATTACAACATTGACTGCCCTATTAACAAATATACACATGCAGTATAAAACTTTGAGGCATTAAGCCAAAACTCCGATTGAATCATTTAAAACGCCGAGGACCTGAGAGTACAGAGACGACACATAGGACTACTATCTATATGACTTGACAGACAATATCTCCACCTGAGATCTCATTGCTGTCCTTGTTGTTGCTGTTGCTTCTGCTCATCTCTGTTCTAGGGATTTCCTGCCTTGCCTTCCATGCATACCTAAAAATGTTTTCCCACGGGGGTGAGACAATTGAAAATTGCCCCAGCGAGAGATATAACTCTCCGCCAAAAACATTATTATTGCAGTTTATCAAATTAAAACTGAGTAGGGGTTACTTTTACATTATCAGGTAGAATTATTCATCATAGAACAGAATAAGATAATCTCCATTCTCAAGGAGGTCATTGCATCTACCCATGGTAGATAAGTAATTCATATGTCTATTTTGCAGAGAATTTAAAGAAACATAATTAACATTTATCTACTAAGGAATGCACAAAGAAATGCAACATCAGCCAATGAATCTCCGTATTCAATCCTTAAGCAAACATGCTATATGGCTGATTACATTTTACAATCACACTTATGCCCTGAGGAGATGAGGTATACCGCTCATACTCCAACCGACCACGGTTACGTAAAGCATCGGTACCACACATAGGTAAATGGAAGAGCCGGATTCCCATGACCTCAACTATTTCGGTCAGTACGAGATAACATGCAGGACATCTTGTGTCTCTGCTAGATAGCTTTCCAGGGTATACTGGCAACATCGCTATTAGAGTTATAGCCCATAGCATATACTCTCTTCAGGATATGGCCCGTAGCCAATGCCCGGTATTATTTTGTGGAGTCATGGCCCGTAGCCATGCTCTTATTGGGGTATGGTCCGTAACCAATCCCGTTCATAGGACATAGCCCGTAGCAATGCCTATGGGGCATAAGGATATAATTGCCCAATTACCCCCACATATTCAAAAATATGCGTTCCGAGTAAACTCGTTTCACCATTCAGCTAATTCTGACGCTGATGGATCTGTGATCAGGACAACTACATTATATGGTATCACTTGATTAATTAAGTACATTATCATATTCTTTTAGCATCAGCCAAGTTTCCAAACATAACTTAATAAGACAAATGCTATAAAGAAAACATGTACTATTTCCATTAATCACTTCTCAGTCTTTATAAGACATGGGGATCTCAGTCCCTCATTTCAATACTGGGAATTTTCATTCCTTTGCAACTCAATACCATAATCATATGGTTCTGGGTATTCAAACCCTTAGCTCATCATTGAGCATTATTACCACTTTTTCAGGTAATTATCACCTTCAGGTCACCTGACCAAGGTAAATATGATGCTTATTACATAAACATCTTCTCATGGCACTTAAGGCCCATTACTTCTCTTATTACCTCATACTAGGCAATAAGGTATATCATGGCACATAAGGCCCAATAAACAATGTCAATACATAAAATGTCATAGCTCATACCTGGCTATGTTCATCATCACATCATACCTACATGGTTAGTACAAATGATAATACATTAATTTCATATCAGCACCATGCAAAACAATATATAACATCATTATTCAAGGGTAACACCACTATTCCCTTACCAGGGTTAGGGATTCCCATTTCTCATTAATTCAGACCCTCTTGAGTTAACCAACTTTATCTTGTATTAAGGTATTTCCCCTCTTAATACATTCCATCACAGAATACTCACCCTTAGCATATAATGCATAGGCCACACATTAGAATTGTCCAGCTATTTCACATGATATGGACTTATCTTAGTTTAAGGCATAACTTTATTATAAAGTTGCCTATAAACAATCGCAATGATACACCCTCAACTAGGGTTTCACAAGGATACACCCTCAACCAGGGTTCACAATGATACACCCTCCACTAGGGTTTCACAAGGTTACACCCTCAACCAGGGTTCACAATGATACACCCTCCACTAGGGTTTCACAAGGATACACCCTCAACCAGGGTTTATAAGGATACACCCTCAACTAGGGTTTCACAAGGATACACCCTCAACCAGGGTTCATAAGGATACACCCTCAACTAGGGTTCACTAATCATATTTTGGATCCATGCATTTGTTATGCATTATTGATTAGTACCATTAAGGGTATCTCTCACCTAATTACATTAGGTTTCCAAAAAGGTTTGATCAATTGGACCTTCAATGACATGAGGTATCCAATTGAATTGGGGTTTTCAATGTTGATTCCTTCAATCATTGAATTCATGGAACCAATCATCAATTGGACCTATACTCATACTTCAATTGAGTTTAATAGGTCAACCTTAAACTGATTTGACCCTCAATTGACCCTCAATTGATCATCAATTAGGGTTTGATTCAATTGAATTAGGGTTTGGAATCGAAGATCCAACAACACTCATCAATGCAAGATTGGTTACTTTGAAACTATTGAACCATTATCCAAATTGGGTATGACCTGACCCCAAACGGTCTTGAGACCGTTTGCCCATCATATCACTCAAATCCAAGCCATCCAATTAAGGTTTGGATCATTGGATTGATCACCAAATCAGCATTGCATTGTATAACAGCTTGGTACCTTTAGACGTTCAAACACCTAACCATACTCAACCCTACACCTCCAAACGGTCTTGGGTGACCACCAAACGGTCTTGAGACCGTTTGGCCCATCCCACCTTTGGATTCTAGTGAAAAATCATCATGGATTGGTCTATCGAGTTGATCAACAGATCAGCACTACATTGCAATATGATTAGTACCTTTGGACCTTCAATTGGTCAACTATACTTGACCCCAGACCTCCAAACGGTCTTGAGGTGACCCCAAACGGTCTTGAGACCGTTTGGGCTAATCAACCCAAAATCTCAAATTAGCTCATTGTGATTTCAGCATTGATTTCAATTAGGGTTAGCCCAATTGATTAGCCTTCAACTCATGACTCGTTTCGAATTAATCCATAAAATTTGGTGAGTCATTAGATCACATCATTAGGAACAGTAATCCCAAACGGTCAACGCTTGGTAAATGCACTCAAATGGTCTTGAGACCGTTTTCCCAAAAAGTTCAATTAAATCAGATTGAAAATCAGCACTTAATCCAATTAGGTTTTCCTAATTGATTAGGCTTCAACTCACGATTCCTTTGGATTTAATCCCTCAAATTTGGAGGTTTATTAATAAACATAATTATGAACAGTAATCCCATACTTTCAACGCTTGGTCAACCATATCAAACGGTCTTGAAACCGTTTGCTCAAACAGGTCAAGTTAATCAGGTTGAAAATCAGCACATAATTTAATCCGATTGCCTAATTGATTGGCCTTCAACTCTCGATTCCTTTGAAGTTAATCCCTCAAATTTGGAGGGTTATTAATAAACATAATTATGAACAGGAATCCCATACGGTCAACGCTTGTTCAACTATCTCAAACGGTCTTGAAACCGTTTTCTCAACCAGGTCAAGTTAATCAGGTTGAAAATCAGCACATAATTTAATCCGATTGCCTAATTGATTGGCCTTCAACTCTCGATTCCTTTGGAGTTAATCCCTCAAATTTGGAGGGTTATTAATAAAAATAATTATGAACAGGAATCCCATACGGTCAATGCTTGGTCAACCATCTCAAACGGTCTTGAAACCGTTTTCTCAACCAGGTCAAGCTAATCAGGTTGAAAATCAGCACATAATTTAATCCAATTGCCTAATTGATTGGCCTTCAACTCTCGATTCCTTTGGAGTTAATCCCTCAAATTTGGAGGGTTATCAGCCTACATAATTAGGAACAAAATTCTCAAACGGTCAACACTTGATCAACCATCGCAAATGGTCTTGAAACCGTTTGCTCCCAAACGGTTTCAAACAGTTTGCCCTTAAACGGTTTGCTGAAACCGCATAGCCAATCAAATTAAAACGATTTGGAGTAGCTATCAAAACGGTTTTGCTTGGTAATTTTCTTTGGATAAGCATCTAGGATGATTTCATCATCCCCTTCCTTCGAAAAACCAAGAAAAGCAACCGTTCTTGATGGAAATTGCAGCAAAGAAACAAGAGTGTATCAAATTGAAGAAATCAATCAACAAAGCATAGAGAATTGATGCAATAGCAATGTTTAAGGGTTTGAGTTATAAAACCCGCCTCCAATTGAGCTCCAAAGCTCCAAGCTCATGCCATTAATGGTGGATGAAGCTCTTGCAACTCCTCCTAGGCTCGTCCTCAAGCTTTTGATTGCAAAAGTTGGCTAGGGTTGAAGAGGAGATCGAAATAAGAAGGAATCCATCATTTATTTTCGATTTTCACCATGAAATCATGGAGAACGAAGGTCAAGGGCTTACCCACAGGTTGGGGACGTGCTACCTGATCCTCCCTAGCTCCTTGGTCGGTTTTTCAAGCAAGGGGAAGAAGAAAATCCTAAAAAGGCCTTGGTTTGGGCTTGGAAATGGCACTTTTATTAGGAAATTGATGAGAGAGAAAATGCCTTATAAAAATCCAATTAATCCCAATAAAGTGGCCGCCTCTTCCCCCTCAACTACCTTGGGTACGAGGCACCTTCCTTGCCTTTAATTATCCTTCATTATCCTCAATTTAAAGAAAAGAAAATTAAGCACCTTAATGCTTATAATATAATATCCCACATGTGAGTGAATATTACTTTTCTTTATAAAAAGGTGAGTGGAATTTCACCTACTTAAGATATTTTCGTTCCTTATCTTGTTAAAGGAACGTCCATCCTTATTCAAAATCAACCCAAAACATTTTGGTTGAAAGCCCTTCAATTATTTTTATTCATTTTTGCCCTAAATCGAATTAGGGTTTCAATTAGGCATTATTCTTGATTATTTTAATGTCAAGATTCTCTCTCCTACAACTTAATTCAAATGAGGAGTCCCTCTCATTTTATTTGCTCTAATGATGCAAAGAAACATTAAGGACCATATTGAAGTGGTAATTTGCATATTGAACCCTAGATTTTGGGTAAATTGCACATTACACCAAAACTAGGTTTTAATGCACAAGGATTGCTTTACAAGCTTAATCTTGGTGTCCAAGCTTGTGGAAACCATACCACTACATCATATGCTTTCTTATGATGTCTCAACATCAGAGGAACATCTTATCATGCAACATTTGCAATTTAACCCCTCAACTTGTGTAATTTGCACTTTAGTCCAAAATAAGCAAACATTGCTTCAACATTGTTCAAACAGGACCAAAATTGAAACATAGGTTCCTTTTGAGCCTTAATTACTTTTCACAAGATGAGATTAAGCATATAATCATATTTCTTAATCAAAACACCTAGGGTTAAAGAATAACCCAGGTCAGGGATGTTACAAATTATAAACCCCTAACAAGGATTTCGTCCCCGAAATCCCAGATAAAGGGAACAGATATTATTCATTCATCATATCATCATGTCTCTTCATAACACCTCATTGTTATGTAGACATCATAGAACTTTGATCAGCACAAAGTTCCTTCACACAATATTCTCATGGAGTCAAATGAGAACTTATCTTAAAGACATATTTAGTTGTTATGTTTATGCAAAGCATAAACCCCTAACATATGATGTTCATATCATTTTATATAATCAGATTGATTTCATAGTTGACCATTCCAGGTAGCCAATCTAAACCATCTGATAATTCTCAGATACTAGAATCTCTTACCTTGGTATCAGTCGCATGTGTTGAAAACACATTATATTCTCATCTTTCTTTTATCATATTTACAACTTTATAGAACAGGGATCACCTCCCTTGTTCTCTTTCTCTTCATATGAGGGTCATACTTTTACTTCCTCATATACACATACTGATCTGAATTCCTATCAGATCCTTCTTTCTTGTTCTTAAGATATGATACATTTATCCATATCATATTTCCAATTTCATGATACTTTTTAGATTGTATCAGAATGATTGCTTGATCAGGGAAATCAAAAAGATATCAATCTAAAAGTTTCCATACTCACTTTATCATCAATAGTTGTACACCTGATCAGGGTTTACAAGTACTGAGATCAAGTAGTATGCACTTACATGCTATCATATTCCTTTCTTTTCATATTACCATAACATAAGATTTAACATCCCTGGATTTTATCCAGGCATCTCTTCTATACCTCTTCCTCTTTCATGGAGGTAAGATCAATATAGAGCATTTAAAAGAATACTGAACAGAATTCAAATTCTAGTTCTCATCATTTCATCCCTATATAGCAACCAATGGGGAAAACAATATCAACAATCCTCCTTTTTATAAAAAAAAGGGTTTAGTGTACTCAACATGTACACATTTATAACATACCTTGTACTCATATCATGGTCTTACTAGTCTTATTACTGAAGCAAAAACTAAGCCATAGAATCTTACAGGTGAAAGGTTAAGACCTTTGCACTTACTTAGTGGCTACTTCCCTGGTACACTAGGCATTTATTGCACTATTAGTACCAAAAACTTGGCTTTTTTTAAAACCATTAGGCAAATGTCTCTAGAATTATAGAGACCATTCCCTACTTCTCAGCTCATTGCCCCTTCTTGGGCACTACCATCACAGATTTATTATCTGTCTGAACTCATGGCAGAGTCCACTTTCTTGCCATAAGTTAATCTTTTCCACATTTTCCCTTGTTCCCACATGACTAATTCATTCAGGAACTCTTTTAAAGCTCAAGCTTTCTGTATTAAGGACTGATAACCTAGGTTATAAGGCTAGCATCCAGTTCACTTATATGCATTACTGTTGACCTAATCTTCCCAACAAGAGCATGATCATAGGATTCTCTATCCCGATCAGGTCTTAATGGGGATTCTCAGGCACTCATTCTATTCTTGCATGATCCCTTGCACCTCTTCTTGGTGCAACAACATTGCCCTAAGCAATGTGTTCATTGTGCTCTCCAGTCATTTTAAACTTTACCCTTTCTCTGTACAAGCAGAAATCATTATAGGGTATACTGGAGGACACTAACACAGACTCAACAACTTAGTCCTATGTCTCTGTAGACTCAACGAACCTAGAGCTCTGATACCACTAATTGAAACAACCGTCTCGCGAAAACAAGATTAAATAATGTGGAAGAGAATTATTTGCAACGGATTACTGAAAATTTAAAACTTTTTGCAAAGAGATCCATTCACATGAAAACTCTTTAACCATGAACCAAAGTGTTTTCATTTCATCCTGGATCACAAGTACACAGCCTGTACAATTCCTTTTTAAGGATTACAACATTGACTGCCCTATTAACAAATATACACAGGCAGTATAAAACTTTGAGGCATTAAGCCAAAACTCCGATTGAATCATTTAAAACTCCGAGGACCTGAGAGTACAGAGACGACACATATGACTACTATCTATATGACTTGACAGACAATATCTCCACCTGATATCTCATTGTTGTCCTTGTTGTTGTTGTTGCTTCTGCTCATCTCTGTTCTAGGGATTTCTTGCCTTGCCTTCCATGCATACCTAAAAATGTTTTCCCACGGGGGTGAGACAATTGAAAATTTCCCCAGCGAGAGATATAACTCTCCGCCAAAAACATTATTATTGCAGTTTATCAAATTAAAACTGAGTAGGGGTTACTTTTACATTATCAGGTAGAATTATTCATCATAGAATAGAATAAGATAATCTCCATTCTCAAGGAGGTCATTGCATCTACCCATGGTAGATAAGTAATTCATCTGTCTATTTTGCAGAGAATATAAAGAAACATAATTAACATTTATCTACTAAGGAATGCACAAAGAAATGCAACATCAGCCAATGAATCTCTGTATTCAATCCTTAAGCAAACATGCTATACGGATGATTACATTTTACAATCACACTTATGCCCTGAGGAGATGAGGTATACCGCTCATACTCCAACCGACCACGGTTACGTAAAGCATCGGTACCACACATAGGTCAATGGAAGAGCCGGATTCCCATGACATCAACTATCTCGGTCAGTACGAGATAACATGCAGGACATCGTGTGTCTCTGCTAGATGGCTTTCCAGGGTATACTGGCAACATTGCTATTAGCGTTATAGCCCATAACATATACTCTCTTCAGGATATGGCCCGTAGCCAATGCCCGATATTATTTTGTGGAGTCATGGCCCGTAGCCATGCTCTTATTGGGGTATGGTTCGTAACCAATCTCGTTCATAGGACATAGCCCGTAGCAATGCCTATGGGGCATAAGGATATAATTGCCCAATTACCCCCCACATATTCAAAAATATGCGTTCCGAGTAAACTCGTTTCACCATTCAGCTAATTCTGACGCTGATGGATCTGTGATCAGGGCAACTACATTATATGGTATCACTTGATTAATGAAGTACATTATCATATTCTTTTAGCATCAGCCAAGTTTCTAAACATAACTTAATAAGACAAATGCTATAAAGAAAACATGTACTATTTCCATTAATCACTTCTCAGTCTTTATAAGACATGGGGATCTCAGTCCCTCATTTCAATACTGGGAATTTTCATTCCTTTGCAACTCAATACCATAATCATATGGTTCTGGGTATTCAAACCCTTAGCTCATCATTGAGCATTATTACCACTTTTTCAGGTAATTATCACCTTCAGGTCACCTGACCAAGGTAAATATGATGCTTATTACATAAACATCTTCTCATGGCACTTAAGGCCCTTTACTTCTCTTATTACCTCATACTAGGCAATAAGGTATATCATGGCACATAAGGCCCAATAAACAATGTCAATACATAAAATGTCATAGCTCATACCTGGCTATGTTCATCATCACATCATACCTGCATGGTTAGTACAGATGATAATACATTAATTTCATATCAGCACCATGCAAAACAATATATACCATCATTATTAAAGGGTAACACCACTATTCCCTTACCAGGGTTAGGGTTTCCCATTTCTCATTAATTCAGACCCTCTTGAGTTAACCAACTTTATCTTGTATTAAGGTATTTCCCCTCTTAATACATTCCATCATAGAATACTCACCCTTAGCATATAATGCATAGGGCACACATTAGAATTGTCTAGCTATTTCACATGATATGGACTTATCTTAGTTTAAGGCATAACTTTATTATAAAGTTGCCTATAAACAATCGCAATGATACACCCTCAACTAGGGTTTCACAAGGATACACCCTCAACCAGGGTTCACAATGATACACCCTCCACTAGGGTTTCACAAGGTTACACCCTCAACTAGGGTTCACAATGATACACCCTCCACTAGGTTTTCACAAGGATACACCCTCAACCAGGGTTTATAAGGATACACCCTCAACTAGGGTTTCACAAGGATACACCCTCAACCAGGGTTCATAAGGATACACCCTCAACTAGGGTTCACTAATCATATTTTGGATCCATGCATTTGTTATGCATTATTGATTAGTACCATTAAGGGTATCTCTCACCTAATTACATTAGGTTTCCAAAAAGGTTTGATCAATTGGACCTTGAATGACATGAGGTATCCAATTGAATTGGGGTTTTCAATGTTGATTCCTTCAATCATTGAATTCATGGAACCAATCATCAATTGGACCTATACTCATACTTCAATTGAGTTTAATAGGTCAACCTTAAACTGATTTGACCCTCAATTGACCCTCAATTGATTATCAATTAGGGTTTGATTCAATTGAATTAGGGTTTGGAATCGAAGATCCAACAACACTCATCAATGCAAGATTGGTTACTTTGAAACTATTGAACCATTATCCAAATTGGGTATGACCTGACCCCAAACGGTATTGAGGTCGTTTGGATGACCTCCAAACGGTCTTGAGACCGTTTGCCCATCATATCACTCAAATCCAAGCCATCCAATTAAGGTTTGGATTATTGGATTGATCACCAAATCAGCATTGCATTGTATAACAGCTTGGTACCTTTAGACCTTCAAACACCTAACCATACTCAACCCTAGACCTCCAAACGGTCTTGGGTGACTATCAAACGGTCTTGAGACCGTTTGGATGAGCTCCAAACGGTCTTGAGACCGTTTGGCCCATCCAACCTTTGGATTCTAGTGAAAAATCATCATGGATTGGTCTATCAAGTTGATCAACAGATCAGCACTACATTGCAATATGATTAGTACCTTTGGACCTTAAATTGGTCTACTATAATTGACCCCAGACCTCCAAACGGTCTTGAGGTGACCCCAAACGGTCTTGAGACCGTTTGGATGATCCCCCAAACGGTCTTGAGACCGTTTGGGCTAATCAACCCAAAATCTCAAATTAGCTCATTGTGATTTCAGCACTGATTTCAATTAGTGTTAGCCCAATTGATTAGCCTTCAACTCATGACTCGTTTCGAATAAATCCATAAACTTTGGTGAGTCATTAGATCACATCATTATGAACAGTAATCCCAAACGGTCAACGCTTGGTAAACGCACTCAAACGGTCTTGAGACCGTTTGCCCAAAAAGTTCAATTAAATCAGATTGAAAATCAGCACTTAATCCAATTAGGTTTTCCTAATTGATTAGGCTTCAACTCACGATTCCTTTGGAGTTAATCCCTCAAATTTGGAGCGTTATTAATAAACATAATTATGAACAGTAATACCATACGGTCAACGCTTGTTCAACCATCGCAAACGGTATTGAAACCGTTTGCTCAACCAGGTCAAGTTAATCAGGTTGAAAATCAGCACATAATTTAATCCGATTGCCTAATTGATTGGCCTTCAACTCTCGATTCCTTTGGAGTTAATCCCTCAAATTTGTAGGGTTATCATCCTACATAATGAGGAACCAAATTCCCAAACGGTCAATGCTAGGTCAACCATCTCAAACGGTCTTGAAACCGTTTTCTCCCAAACGGTTTCAAACCATTTGCCCTTAAACGGTTTGCTGAAACCGCATAGCCAATCAAACTAAAATGATTTGGAGTAGCTATCAAAACGGTTTTGCTTGGTAATTTTCTTTGGATAAGCATCTAGGATGATTTCATCATCCCCTTCCTTCGAACAACCAAGAACAGAAACCGTTCTTGATGGAAATTGCAGCAAAGAAACAAGAGTGTATCAAATTGAAGAAATCAATCAACAAAGCATAGAGAATTGATGCAATAGCAATGTTTAAGGGTTTGAGTTATAAAACCCGCCTCCAATTGAGCTCCAAAGCTCAAAGCTCACGCCATTAATGGTGGATGAAGCTCTTGAAACTCCCCCTAGGCTCGTCCTCATGCTTTTGATTGCAAAAGTTGGCTAGGGTTGAAGAGGAGATCGAAATAAGAAGGAATCCATAATTTATTTTCGATTTTCACCATGAAATCATGGAGAACGAAGGTCAAGGGCTTACCCACAGGTTGGGGACGTGATACCTGCTCCTCCCTAGCTCCTTGGTCAGTTTTGCAAGCAAGGGGAAGAAAAAAATCCGAAAAAGGCCTTGGTTTGGGCTTGGAAATGGCACTTTTATAAGGAAATTGATGAGAGAGAAAATGCCTTATAAAAATCCAATTAATCCCAATAAAGTGGCCGCCTCTTCCCCCTCAAATACCTTGGGTACGAAGCACCTTCCTTGCCTTTAATTCTCCTTCATTATCCTCAATTTAAAGAAAAGCAAATTAAGCACCTTAATGCTTATAATATAATATCCCACATGTGAGTGGATATTACTTTTCTTTATAAAAAGGTGAGTGGAATTTCACCTACTTAAGATATTTTCGTTCCTTATCTTGTTATTCAAAATCAACCCAAAACATTTTGGTTGAAAGCCCTTCAATTATTTTTATTCATTTTTGCCCTAAATCGAATTAGGGTTTCAATTAGGCATTATTCTTGATTATTTTAATGTCAAGATTCTCTCTCCTACAACTTAATTCAAATGAGGAGTCCCTCTCATTTTATTTGCTCTACATGATGCCAAGAAACATTAAGGACCATATTGAAGTGGTAATTTGCATATTCAACCCTAGATTTTGGGTAAATTGCACATTACACCAAAACTAGGTTTTAATGCACAAGGATTGCTTTACAAGCTTAATCTTGGTGTCCAAGCTTGTGGAAACCATACCACTACATCATATTCATTCTTATGATGTATCAACATCAGAGGAACATCTTATCATGCAACATTTTCAATTTAACCCCTCATCTTGTGTAATTTGCACTTTAGTCCAAAATAAGCAAACATTGCTTCAACATTGTTCAAACAGGACCAAAATTGAAACATAGGTTCCTTTTGAGCCTTAATTACTTTTCACAAGATGAGATTAAGTATATAATCATATTTCTTAATCAAAACACCTAGGGTTAAAGAATAACCCAGGTCAGGGATGTTACACTAATCATGTCCTTTAACCCTAACATGCTCTAAGAGAGTGGGAAGTGATTCAATTAGGGTTTGATGCAATAATCTTGGTGTAAATTCTAAATGGCTATGTGAGCAAACCCTAATCTAGGGTATGTTATACTTGTTAAATGTACATGGATGAATAATATATAATTATACTCTCTCTCCTACTTGTATGGGGTTCTATCTTGTTGTTTAATTGATTATAATAGATAGTCCATGCTATGAAGATGATTAAATAATATTAGATGATGGCCATAAGCCTTGATGAAATGCACTAGAACTTGTAAATATGTGAATGTGCACACTTAGTTATAAATTATAGTGCTTAACCATAATACACTCCAAACTTATGGGATGTAATGAAATTAGAGATTGGTAATTAAACAGTGTCATGGGACCCTATGTGGTTAACCATGAATCCCTAGCCCCAAATTGAAGGGATATATGATGCATTATTTACATTTCTTAAAATGTTTAATATGATGAGATATCAAAAAGTATTCTCTCTCTTTATTTGTATAATGTTGAATTTGCAGGTGAGATAATTACCATAGCTAATGGTTGCTATGTTGTATATGTGATGTGATACAGGTAATGGTTATATGCATGTTGAGGCATGATGAGATAATAATGAGTTACAAGAATGTTGTGATTGGCCTTATGGCCTAGTGAAGGCTTGATGACTAGTGTGAGGTTATATCCCCTAGTAATGTGATAAGGGGTTATTATCCCCAATGATTGATCATAGTAATCAGCATGATATGGCAGTGTTAACAACTGGTGATGATTGATCGCCTTGTTTAAGGCAATGAGATAGTGTTGCTCTGAGATGATGTGACAAGTTCACACCTTATACATTTTATATCTTCTGAAGTTGTTTCACAGTTATGCTTACTAGATTGAATTAGGGTTTTGTATGTCCACATGTATGATGGAACATTAATTCACCCAATTGGAATAACTAATAAAGTAAAACCTTAATCATGTAGTTGTCATGTACCATAGATCCATCTTCAGTGTGAGATTCAGCTAGATGGTGAAATGAGTAACTCCTACGGGAAACTCAGAGCGCGTATTGTTGAATATGTAGGGTATTAGTGGAGGTAACTTCCTATATCCTTATATTATTGTAATAGTAATGTGATGTTTATTATAGAATGGACATGCGTGAGCCTATTCTCTAGTGTTGAGCCATGTACCAAGACATGCTAGTTGTTTTACAGGGCCATAGCTCTGACTATGAGTTATTTTCTTTTCATGACTATAGTTGCGGGTATAAGTTGCTGACTTTGCAATATGACTAAATGTCACTGCGTTGCGGACTCATGTTGACCTAGTAGTGCTGGTGATGAACATGGAGTCTGGCTCTTCCATTGATCTTGTATGGTACTGATTCTAACTTAGCAGTGGTCAGTTGGATTTAAGTGGTACACTTAAAATCCTGAGGGCATAATAATTGTAGATGTAACATAGTCATGTAGTATTATTGCTTATGGTCACATAAAAATAACATCGTATGACCCCCTTGTTGTGTTTCTTATACTATTTAGTTTATATCAATTGTATATTTTGTTCATATAACTTCTTAATGTATGAGAATATCTACTATTTAGTGTAGATGCCCTTACTGCTTAAATTGTGATAATGTTAATTGATTCAACCATATTTTAGGGCTTCATGTTGTGTCATATTGCATTTCAATCACATTTATACCTGTTAGATTACATGTAATTACCCTCAATATGCATATTTGTATAAAATGCACTTATGGACATTGTTTGCATGTTTTTCAGGCATTTAGATCACACTTTATGGAAGAGAAAGAGAATGAGTGATCCTAGGATTTCTCTGCCCTTGGAGAGACCCAAAGTGAAGTCTGATTCTCCCTCAACCTACCCCTAGTGGTCAAAGATCCATTAAAGCAATGATGTCCAAGAAAATCCAAAGAAACAAGTCAAAGTGTTGAGCCAGAGGCCAACACGACTGTGGTACCACAGATTGACCGTGCTAATACACTTGCAAATCAACAGAGCCATCTCCAAGAAAATATAGAATCACCACGGCCGAGCCACTCAGAATGTTCGTGGTGAATTGACCCAGAACGTACGTTCCACCTTGCATGGTCGTGTGATAGCAGAGGCATAACGGTCGTGCAGCCAAGAACGGGATGTGCATTTTGAGCCACCACGACTGTTGTGACCACCACAGTCGTGCTACCCTAGCCCCACCACGGCCGTGGTCACCACCATGGTCGTTCCACCTTCAGTAAAAAATCCACCAAGTCCCTGTGACTTTTCCCCATTTTTCACCACTCTCATTCCCATATACCACGACCGTTCTCACCCCTCCCCACCACGGCTGTGCTGCTCACAAAAACCTAGCTACTTTTGCACTACATTTCCCATACTACCCCTACTTAACCTAGTACTTCCCCCACACCTATATATACCTAGGTGGTGTCTCCAGCACGAGGTTAGCTACCTTCTACCACCTCTTAGCCCCCCATTTTCTCCCCTTATCCATTCCATTCCATTTCCACCTCCATTTCACCATTTCCACTACCAAAACCCTTGTTTCCTCTTATTTCCACCCATTTCTACCATCATCCCATGTCATTGCACCTTAGAAGAAAGAGGTAGTCATGATTATATCATTGAGATGAATCTACTTATCTTTGAATAATATAATTTTTTGTTTTAGCTATATGTGCTTATAATAGATTTTAGCGGAGAGTTATATCTCTTGATGGGACGTTTGCTCTCACCATGTGGGTTCCTACATATTTTTAGGTGGACGTGCACTATGAGATAGATTTCATGTGAGTAAGACTGATAACAAGTGAAGTTGTATATGTTGAAACATGGAGGTCCATCTAGTGTCTAGTAATAGATTCCTATGTGTCATCCATGTACACTCAGGTCCTTGGGATTGTTTTGTAAATATTGTACATCATTTTGAGTTTTTGGTTGTATTCCAGAGTGGTACAGATGCTTTGTAAACACGAGTAGATGATTACATATAATAGGTGGTGGCTAGATAGCCAATGAACAATGTGTGTAATACTTTTGATATGAATGGAATACTAGTGGAAATACTTTATGGCTTCAAATGTGAGTTGTTCAACTGGAGATCTTGTGTAAAGAAGTGAAACCACCTCTCTAATAAAAATTTGAACAATAAAACTTCCAGTCCAAACACACCCATAAGGTATCATAGAGTGGGTGTAAAATTTTCAAATCTTATTAATGGTATTCAAAACAACCAAAGTGTAGAGGCGGAATAAAAACATGACTATATTCAATTTATAAAACATGGTAACATCTTAAACTTACATGTAGGGTACAACATAAGGATCCATGTAGAGGAAATCTAAACCACCTCAAGATTGTCTCCAGGCTTTAACTTCTCAATCTATGTCCAAGTCAACATGCCTTGTCATCCAAGTCCTCCACCTAGGGTTGGAAGCATACCCCAACAAGAAGAGAAATAATAGAAGACATCAACAAAGGCTAGTATGTGCATACTAAAAAGCAAATTGAGCAATATATAAAGAGTAAGGGACATCAAATATAAAAGGCTTACCATGCAAGAGATAAGGACTACTCAAAGAGGGCATAAAAGAGAAGAATCATGATCACATGATAAGATAAGATACTTGCCATAAATGAAACAATAAAGATTGTGTAATATTGGCACATAAAAAAGGTAGGGCACACACCCCACAATCAACATCAATAACATGCATGCATGTGAGATAAGCATAGCCCTAGAACAATATAAACACCAAGGTGGCCAAGTATAAACTTGAAACCTGATAGAGAAAGGAATATTGCCAATCTCCCAATATATAAAGTTGAGTATGGATTACTGCCACACTCAATTACAGAGAATGGTATACTGCCACCCTCCTTAATAATCAATAGGGGATTACTGCCCCAAAACCAATGTAATTTATACTAATCTAATGCTATTGAATCACATAGCATGTTTAATGTAGAGGCAAGTAATAAGTATAGTTAGAATTATACAATGTTGCCATCACCTAATGGACAACACAAACATATAAACATCCACTTCAAAGTGGGCACATATCATTATATAAGACCAACATGCACTAAGGCACAAGATAGATATCAAGAGAATATCCAAGTCCACAACAAGCAAGATAGTTCACATGAACCAATTTTTTTAATAAATGCAGGGTTATCTTATTCATCTCATCCTCCCCCATGGGCAAAATTCGGGTACATCATTTCCTAGATACACCAAATAACTCCAGGAGAATGCTGAACCAAATAAAATAGGATATACAAATGCTCTATACTACACAAGTATTTGTCCATCTAGTTTTTATATGAGGAATACTCCTCCTCTCCAAGATCATTCTTCCTCTCGTCCGAGCAGGGAGGTCATGTTGAATAGTCCACACTTTGCCTTCTTCAAGTTGCATGCCCCACTCACCAAGATGTCTGGGAGTGGAATTAACAAGCCTTCCCAAGATTGCATCTTCGTCAATGACAGATCTGATCTCCCTGGTATACATTCACATCCTCCACGGACCTATTGCCTGACCCCATAAGCATGTGTAGGTACCTTCATCATTGACTTCAATGGAGGATATGGTAAGGTTCTGATCACCAACTACTTTCAGGCCAACTAAACATGCATGTATATATGTTGCGGTATAATCAACCTCTCTTAGCCAATATCTGAATACAACTCTCATGTAGTTGTGTCGATCCCTAATGATCCCCGCAACCCAGCACCTATTACAACCTGACATATCCTCGCACCTACTGATCGTTAAATTCATTTTCAGATTGGCCATGTCCAGAGGACTCCATCTAATTAGTGTCAGGGCCTGGATCTTGATTTTGGGAGCCTCAAGTCCTTCATTGATCATATTACAGCTTAAGGACACATCCTTGGTGGGTTGAAAATATCGTCTAGCTATACAACTATTGAAGATGAAGTAGATCTCATCCCATAATCTAATGGGGCTCATCGCAGCTGCTTGATACCTGTATTTGCATTGAGCCTTCCAAATAGACCATAGTATAAGGACAATCAGTTCATTTTTTACCCATTCCTTCATAGAGGTAGACTGCCTTAGCCCGCGCAGGTCCAACACCCTTGGTGGAATCACATCTTCCTGTCCAAAAACCTGCCTGAGGTGTCTCCACAAAGATATGGCAAGCTGCCCCGAGAACAATAGGTGTTGAGTCATCTCCTCCTCCAGCTGATCACAACAAGAGCATCGGGACACTAAAGGAATGCGATAGGCCCTGATCCTGTCATGTGTGGGTAGCACCCCATTGATTGCCTTCCACAAGACTGCCCGAGCCCGGGGCACCGAGGATTTCCATACCTAGTCGATCCTCCAAGGAATCACTGGGCCCTTGTTATTGGATCCTACAATGATTCCCTTCACTATCTTGAGACTAAATCGACCATCTCTTGCAAGTTTCCATGCTAACTCATATGTGTCCTCTGAGATCGCCACTAGTGAGTCTTGAATCAAATGTAGTCTGTCAGTCGTAAGGATGAGTTGCAGCCCCTGCCAATCCCACCCTGCCTCCGCTATCCAGAAGTCCTTCACCCGGAGCTCAAGCTGAACATCTGAATGCCTGACAGCGTATGCATTCAGGGGCTCTGCACACCATCTCGAATCCCAGAAGGAATCTCAACTTTGCCAATCAACCACTTGCTATGGGGGAGGATCTCAGGGAAGGCGGTCCAGATTTTCTTCCAAAATGGGGATGAAAGGATCCTTTCTTAAGAAGAGGAGGATAGCACCCTACATGGATTCTGTATTTAGATTTGTATTTGTCTCTAATGAATGTTTCCCACATGGAGTTTCCCCTTAACACCTCCCAGCCATCCCTATATCTGAATGCCTTGGCCGTGAGCTACAAGGATATCATGCCAATCCCACACTCCTGAAAGGGACTTGTGATACGATCCCATGCGACCCAGGCTCGCCTGGATCGATTACATCTATCTGCCCACAAGAATGAAGATAGCAGCGCATTGATTCTCTTCATGACGCCCACTGGGATGTCAGACACCGCTACCATGTATAATGTTGTCGAGTTGAGGACATGGTTGATCAGTAACCTTCTTCCAGCAAAAGATAAGACTCTTGATTTCCATGTAGCCACCTTGATGTTGATGCGCTCCAGCAGGAAGTTAAACTGTTCGATACGAGCTCTTCTACTACTATATTTTTGGCCAATAATGTCACTGCCCTTAGCATCATTTTTACTAGAATAACCGACCTAATACAATATTGCATCAGTTTTATCATAAAAACCGACCTTACAGGTTTCCCGCGGCGAAAATTTGTGCAATTTGGGCTTCGCGTCTCGATCTATAGGGTCGGTTTTTCCAAATAACCGACGCTACAGGGTCAACAAAAATGTGGGCACCACTTTGGGCCTGTTGGGTCGGTTTTCTAAAAATAACCGACCTTGTAGCACCACTCTATAGGGTCATTTTTTTAGGTTACCCAACCTTACATGTGGTCCTGAAAAACACAGGCACCACTTCACATGTAGCGTCGGTTTTCTCTGTTAACTGACGCTATAGAGGACCCTATAGCCAATGAGGAAGCCAGACTTGTCCCTGTTAACATGTTGCCTAGTTGTTGTCTCATATTGATTAAAAATGTAGTATATCGCTCTACTGGAATCTAGAGATGCGTTGAAGAAAACCACCAAATCATCTGCGTACATGATAATCGGTGGCACTACTCCTCTCCCTCTCATGACAAACCTGTCAAAGGACCTTCTCTGGAGTTCCTCCATCATGCTCCTACCTAGTGCCTCTTCAAAGATGATAAATAGAAATGGCGAGAGTGGTTTGCCTTGCTTAAGCCCCCTCTCACATCAGAAGAAGCCCGCCGAGAATTCGTTGATCATGACTGTGGCCCATGAGTTAGTGAAGAAGCTCATACATAGATCAATAGTTGGCTCCGTCAGCCCAAATCTGCTCAACGCCAACCTAAGAAACGACCACCTGACTGTGTAATAGGCACGAGACATGTCGTATTTAACAACTACATTCGGATAGGCACCACCATGATCGATGTCATACGTGATTTCTTTGACCAATCTGATCTGATTAACAATGTCTCTGCCCTTTACATAGGCCCCTTGATGTTCGCCAATCATCCTCGTGATCATGCTCGCCAACCTATTACTGATCAGCCTGGTGACTACACAGATCAAGACATTCTTAATGGAGATGGGTCAAAAGTCTTTACCCAAAGTCATGGCAGTTGACGATTTTGGGATGAGAATGATTCTACAGCAAAAGAAACTCCTATGGCATAATCCTCCCTGAAAAAAGAAATTAGTAAAATTAATAATGTCTGTTGTGATGGTGGACCACGCCGCTTGGTAGAACACAATGGAGAAACCATCAGGTCCCAGTGTCGTGTCTGAGTCCATCATTCTAATCATCTTGATCACCTCTGCCTCACTGGGAGGGGTTGTCAAAGTGGCATTGTCATCAAAGCTTAGCACGTGCGGTAGCAGGTTGAGGAAGGATTCCTCATCAAAAAGTGACGGATTGTTATCATCTGAATAAAGGGCAGCATCAAAGTCAGTGGCTGCTCGCACCATAAGCTCTTTTTCAGCTACCACCTGACTGTCTGGGACGATCATCTTAGATACCATCCTTCTCTTCCGTCTACATTTTACCAGGGCATGGAAGAATGTCGTATTACGATCTCCATCATCCAAACATCTCACTCGAGCCAAAGCAACACATCCAACCAAAGCTCAAATTCTGTGTCTCTCAGTAGATTCTCATTGTGCTGGGATGGATTCTCATCAAATTCCACTTGGAGGGTGTGGTCCACATCTTTAAGGTCAGCTACCTTTTGATGAATATTGCCAAAGACGTCTCTACACCATGTCTTAAGTGCATCTCACGTTGCCTTTAATTTGGAGTAGAGGACAAAAGAGGGATCACATGTCTGGTCTATAGAGCCCCACACATCCTCAATCACCTTAATACATGAGGGGTTATGAATCCAGGCAGCTCTGAAGGAGAATGGGGTCAGTTGTTTTTGTTGCACCCCGATTTCGACCCACACCAAAATGGGGGCAGTGGTCTGACACTCTAAATCTTATGAGGTGCAGCACCTTAGACAAGGGGAAGTCATTGCACCATCTATCATTAACAAATGCTATATCAAACCTCTCCCAGGTGGTAGGGGTGTGTAACTGCTTATTCACCCATGTGAACTTGCTTCCATTGAAGGGCAGCTCCATGATTGCATCATCTATGATGAAGTTGTTGAAGTTGATCATAGGCGGTGGTAGGATCCCTCTCTTCTCCTCCGTACTCCTGACTGTGTTGAAGTCCCCAACAATCAACCATTTGTTGTCTCCGACCATCTGGGATGTCTCAATCAATAACAGTCACAAGTATTTTCTAGTTGTGATAGAACAGGCTACATAGACTGCCATAAAGATGATCACACCTTCGTCACCATCGCTAATGGTAATGGTAATATGTTGGTTATGGTTGCTAACCACTAAAGGGTTTAAAGTAGAGTCTGCATACACACATATCTTGTCCGCCCCCTCTTCATTATCGACGCACCAGTCCAACCTCACCACGTCCAACAATTCCTCAACCCTATTTGCATGTAGAAAGGGTTTGAAAAGTGCTACTTTGAGTGGCTTGTGCCTCCTACATATCCTGGCCAAAAATTTCCTTGTGGGGTTGTTCGCTGCTCCTCGGATGTTCCAAAAAAGGTGATTGATGAGGTCCATAAATAAGATAACTCGTGTCACCTACTGAAGAACAACTAATAGCTCCTTCTCCTGTCATCCCATAAAGGACCCTCACCCCTTGGGATGTCCCCATATGAGTAACATTCATGCTTGACATTGTAGCATATGTTACGTCTCAAGGATTGGGGACTCCCTTCTCTGTATCCCTTCCATCTACCTCTCTCTTCACAATTGCTGCTATCTCTTTGTACTCTCCCCATTTTTTATCATGTTCTCCTTCCTGTGTCCCTAGGCATCGTGTCATCGATCCTCAAGAAATCTTCAAGCCTCCTATGTGGCAGCTTAATACGAGTTCCTTCATTGTCAACCACCACCCTACCCGATGGTTGGCTGGTCCACCCCGCAGGGACCAAGGGAGGTTCTTTTGTGCATTGGCCCTAGGTCTGTTGCTTGTCTGTAGAAAAATCATCTGGCCTCATAGACGCTGCCTGATGACCCCCTACCTCATCTACTAGGAAAGCAGCGGGTGGGATTCTCAAATCCTTCCCTACTTCCATAACCTCAGTTCCTCTGGTTCCCCGCACTACCATGGACAGCTTCACAGTTGCCCTGAATCCACATACATCAATGTTAACGAATTGTGGGATGTCTTTATTGAAGGCCAAAATCGAGATCAACACACCTCTGGCATCATCATCACCCCTCTTCCAGTGAGAGACGTTCATAAGAGTACCGCAAGCTGAAACTATCTCCTGCAAGGATCTAGGATCCTAACAGATGATTGGAATATCAGTTAACCAGAACCAATACATCTCCTTCTCTGAGTGAAGGCCACCAAATGCCGACTTCAAGGGAAATTCTTTGCTATAAAACATGAACCATGATATCAAGAGAATATACATATGTGTAGGCCAAAGTCAAGAATGATAAGAAAGTCGAATTGCTCAACATAGAGGAATAGGGGATACAACATACATAAGAGAGGGAAATTGCTCAATATAGAAATAATATGGTATGCAAGCATACCTCAACTTCATAGTCCAAAGCCCAAAGTCACTTCTAGGTCCAAGCCTAGGCATCCCAAGAACCTATTAAGCATATAGGTAAATTTTATGTCAATTGCATGTACATTAAACAAACCCTAAAAATACCTTTTTATCATTACGTAAATTAGGTTATAAAAACTTATCCACCTTTTAGTTCATGTTATTAGGCATCCAAAACATATTTTATTATATTTTCTGACTTATATATATTTAGTTATGATTTTTTTAAGTTAATTCCTAATTAATTAGATCCATTGAAAACACATGCTATTAATCATTGGATTTAGTTATCAAAATTTATACATTAGTTTGATCTTTTTTTTATGATTCCAATGAGTATTTATTCATATTTTTATGATCAGTTTAGAATTAGTTATCGATTTTACAAAATTGACCAATGAGAAACCAAGAAAAAGCGTCTGCGAGAAAGCAAAAGAGAAGAGAGAGAGAGGAATGGAGAGGCCCACTCGGTTGACTTGGCCCAATTATGGGCAACCAAATGGACAAGTCTCAACACTCAGCGCAAGAAATAGAAATCAACAACGCACGAAATGAATGTTTTTCCCCTAGTGATCAAAACAAGATTGAGGAAGAAAATGAGGGCTAAAGTTGCGAAAACACAAGTGGTTTCCTTCTTCATTGAACACGCAAGAAATAGGGACCCCAGAAGCTCGAACTAGTGAATTGAAAACCCAACAAAGGACCTTTATACCAACTACAAAGGTATCCATCGGCTTCGCAAACCCAATCCAAACCCAGAGAACACAAAAACAAGCAAGCCCGTGAAGAAATCATCGGAAGGGACTACCGGTTCAGAATAACAGAGGGAGAGGAACACATGGGATCACAATTCGACAAAGAACAAGGCAAAAAGGGGGATTTGGGGAATACTCACCTTGGGAACCGATTGATGAAAGATGGGGATCCACGGATGAGGAAGAAGTGCTTATGAGTCTCCTTCAGACTTTGGGTGCTTGAACTCTTTGGCTCCGACACAGTTCCACAGTGCCAGGGTGGCCAGAGTAGGGGTGAAAACCCAAAGCCTGACTAGGCCAAACTGATGCAAGAAAAATGCATATAGGACCTCATTAGAGGTCAAGGGACCGATCCCCCACAATCTGATGGTCAAGATGGGAAAGAAGAGGGGAAAGAAAAGAAGAACAGAGGAATCAGAGAGAAAACATGGGAGACAAAAGATGGCTTGTGAACTGAGTAACAAAGCTCTGAACCCTGATATATATATATATATATATATATATATATATATATATATATATATATATATATATATATATATATATATATTTATTTATTTATTTATTTATATTTATATTTATATATATATTTATATATATAGGGTCATCAAAATTAGGAACAAGCAAGGGAGATGGAGGAGGAGAAATTGGAGGAAGAGGAAGAAGGAAGAGAGAGAAGGAGAAAGAATCGTAGAGGAAAAATTTGAACCCAATGCCTAGAAATGAGAAAGAAAATGGGGAAGAAGATACAGCAGCCGTTCGATCTAAGAATCTGACAGATGAAAAAGGTGTGTGCAAAAATACAAGAGGCATGACAAATCAAATAACATTCCTAATTGAATTCGACCAAAGTGGGATCACATTTATTTTCCTTTTTCTCTCTCTTCTTTTGAGGGTGCAAATGAATCCCAAATTAGGTAAAATTTTACACAAAGGCTTATTAAAACATGTAGATTCTAAATATAAAGTTAGATTTGTCTTTTAAAAACTTTTAATGGGTTAAATAAATCAAATCTCATTTTCTCTTTCCTCCTTCATTAATGGCATTGGGATTATCCAATTTTGCTGAAACTTGACCCACAAGTCATATTTAATGTCTTGGATATGAATTTGCCATAAATTTTACATGTTGGAATTGTTTGAGCATTTATTTAATATTTTGAAGATTCTTCACACTTTCTCTCTCTTGATTTCACCTTTTAAGTTCTTCACACTCTCTCTCCTGATTTCACCTTTTAAGCACAATTTCTCCAAATTAGATGAAAATTCACCCAAAGGCTATATTTATTATGTAGATTACGAATATAAGATTATTTTCCTCTTTTGGAGTCATTTATTATTTTATTTGATATTTTGGGGAAAAATTAAATCTTCTTTTCCAATTTGAATTAAATGAATTATTATTATGTGAATAATGTGAAACTTGACTCCCAAGGCAATTGGGACCCAAGGAACATGATTTTAAAATCATATTTTAGTTTTGGGATTTATTTTTATGAGATATGTCACATGGCCCACTAGTGGCCCATTAGTTCATTATTCAACCAATTATATTCTTATTATCTCCATATGTGTCATATATGAATATTAAGCATGATTTACTATGTTACTCTCTATATAATACTTGTGACACATTTTATGTTATATTATTGGCCTAATTACATGCATTAGCTTATCCTTGTTTGGCTAATTCAAAGGGATCAAACTTCTAAGGTAGGGTTCTAGTTCTGGTATGTTACATCTTGTTACGAGATCAGTTTTAATTTATATTGTTTGGTGGTAATATTGTTATGAGTGATAATTCTGCACTTTGTTTTGACTAATATCGTTTGTGTGGCAAAGGGTGTCACAATAATCATCCTCTTCAACACCCAATCTTGTTTCTTGAACCAGAGCAGACTGTCTGATATATATGTAAGCTCAACATTACATATTGACTCACATGCGCATGGCCATGCATTTCTCACTCTCGCTAATCAAGAGGCCTTGGATATCATATTCCTATAGGAGGTACAAATCCCATCTACATCACTCACAATCAATACCCATGTGTCATAGTCACCCAATCATCACCATTATGGCAACCCTTATTGAGGATTGCATTTGATGATGTCAACGCATATCAAATGACATGTGATGAGTGTAGTGACTTCAGCTCTAAGAACCAAAATCACCACAAACACTATGACAGTTGACTATGACTACCATTGCAATGACTTCCAAGTATTAGTCTCATGGTGGGTCTTCCCAATACACTATTCTCTAACATGTATCAGTGTGCTTGGTTTGATATCACATATTATGACTAATGAAATTCTTTCATCAACCAAAGCACACTCTAGTCTTATGTGTTATTATTATTGTCTATTTTCCTTCCACAGTAACATCCAACCATGGATATAATAAGAATTTATACACTCTTAACATCCATATGATCTCATTGTTCAAGTCACGTACTTGAAGACATATGTTATTGAGTAATATCATTCTGTAGACATTTATTATGTTACATCATTATTTCATAACTGAATAAAATAGAATAAATTGGAAGTTTGCCTATTATTAATAATAAAATTATTCCATTACAATCATCATATGGTTGGATCTTTGCCCATATATACCAATAAACTCCCATGAATTATATTCCAAGTGATCTAAAATGTCCATCATGCTTCTTCTATGAAAGATCTTTTGTTAAGGGGTCAACAATATTGTTCTTAGTTGGTACTCTACAAATCTTTACATCTCCTCATTGTATGATATCTCGTATGAGATGGAACGACTTGTATATGCTTTGAGAACTGATGCGATTTGGGTTCCTTAGCTTATACAATAGCTCCATTGTTGTCACAATATACAATATATCTTAATGGCGTCGTTGATTCTTGGAACAACCCAAGTTCAGAGATGAACTTCCTAATCCATACAACCTCCTTTGCTGCAATCAATGCAACAACATACTTGGCCTCTGTTGCAGAAGTGGAAACTGCCCTTTTCTTGGAACTCTTCTAGCTTACAACTCTATTGTTTAGGCAAAACACAAATCTTGGTTGTGATATTTAATCATTTTTGCCAGTTTGGAAACTTGCATCGGTGTAACCTTTTACCACCAACTTTTCCTCTCCACCATATACCAAGAACTGATCCTTAGTCCATCTAAAGTACTTGAGGATGTTATTCATGACTGTCCACTAAGCATCACTTGGATCTGACTAATATATGTTCATCATGCTCAAGGCATACGATACGTCGTGATGGGTACACAACATTGCATACATGATTGATCTAATTGCTAAGACATATAGAATCAAACTCATTTGTTCCTTTTCTTCACAAGAACTGGAACTTTGAACTTTAGAGTTGGTAACTCCATGTCGCATGGGCATGTTTCCTCTCTTTGAGATCTCTGTGCTGAACCGATTCAACATTTTGTCAATGTATGTGCTCTAACTTAATCCAAGAAGCCTTCTAGATCTATATATGTAGATATTAATCCCCAAGAATTAGGATGCTTCTCCCAACTCTTTCATACAAAATGTATTTCCCAGCCATGTCTTTACCTTTTGTAAAGTAGGAATGTCATTCCCCATCAATAGTATGTCATCTACATACATATGAGGCATGTCACTATGCTCCCACTAACCATCTTGCACACACAAGGTTCATCTTCATTTTGAATAAAGCCAAACTCTTTGACTGTCTAATCAAAATGAAGATTCCAGCTTTGAGATGCTTTCTTCAATCCATATATTGACCTTTATAGCTTACAGACTTTATTTGCATCCTTTGGATTTATAAAACCTTCAGATTGTGTCATATACACGTCCTCAAGAAGATTCCCTTTAAGGAATGTAGTTTTAACATCCATCCACCAAATCTCATAATCATGATAAGCTGCAATACCAAGCATGATCTTGATGTACTTAACCATGGCCACTGGAGAAAAGGTTTTGTCATAGTCAACACCTCGAACTTGTCTAAAACCCTTTGCAACCAATATGCCCTTATAGGTTTGTACTTTACCATCCATGTTGGTCTCTTTTTGAAGACCCACTTGCACCCTATGGGCTTTACCCCTTCAGGTGGATCCATCAAGGTCCATACCTTGTTGGTATACATGGATTTCATCTCATATCTCATAGCCTCAAGCCATTTCTTAGACTCTAGTTCCTCAGTAGCTTCTAGATTTGTTGTTGGCTCATCACTAATGACCAACTCACCTTCATCATGAGTCACAAGATATCCAAATCTCTCAGGTTGAAGGTGTGTCCTATTATATCTATGAGGTACATGTATTACTTGAGGAATTTGAGATTCCACAACACCTTGTGATTTTCTTTGTTCCTCTTGTACATCTATCGATTCAATGCTTTCTAGTTGGTCTCGAACCTCTTCAAGTTCCACTTTCCTCTCACCGATACCTTTGAAAATAAATTCCTTCTCTAGGAATGCATCATCTTTGGAAAAAAACACTTTGTTGTGAGATAGGGAATAAAAGTAATATCCTTTAGTCTCCTTAGGATATCCAACAAAATAGCATTTTTCTAATTTAGGGCCAAGCTTTTTAGGAAACATTTTTCTCACACAAGCTTCACATCCCCAAATCCTCATAAAAGATACATTAGGATGCTTCCCACACCATATATCATATATTGTCTTTTGAATCGATTTAGATGATACCTAGTTTATTGTAATGCGGCAGCTTCTAGAGAATAACCCCATAAGGTAGTCGAAAGCTCATCTAAACTCATCATTGATTGCACCATCCAACATTGTGGGATTCCTTCTTTTTGGTACACCATTATTGTGATAACCCAGACTTTCATCCCTCCTCATTTATGTGATATGTACTTTATATCTATACTAATTTATCACTCTAGCCCTCAATTTCACAATTCAAGTTGTTGTACTATTTTTTAAGGTTATATTGGGTTCAGACGATGAGTGGTAACACTCAAATTGATTTTCAAACCAAGGCTGAAACTAAGTTGTACATCACCCCCTTTCTTCTATAGTTGATCTCATATATATGTATATACATTCTAATCTCATTCACTTTGTGTAGAGGGCACTCTTACAATTCCAACAAACCAAGTTTCACTCAATTCTGAGCTAGGATGAGAGAGACACACCCTTTTGAAATCACCTTGAATTAACTTGACTTTTAACCCTTCTTGAGTAGTTTTAAACTTCTTTATGGGCCAATCTGGGCACAAGGACCATTCAAGTGGGTGCCCCATCTCCCTTATCTGCCATGTCAGTGATCCACCAATCCATGCCGGATCCAATCAGTTCTTGTCCATTTGGACCACAGTTGGCCCTCAGATCTTGATGTGTGGATCCCTTCCTCCAATCTGACGGTTGTGTCATCATCCCCTTGCTTCGTACTCCTTCCTCATTGCAAAGCACACTGACGCTCTACCAACTCCCACCTTGGCACCCATACTGACCCCCTTCCCACTATCTTTAATGCTAATTGTGACCCCTTCAACCTATAAAACACCTTTCTGAACCATTCCCCTCTCTTTTCTTGATCAATCACGCACCCTAGAACCTCTACCTCACATCCTCACCTCTCCAGCATTGTCGACACTTCCAACTACTGTCATTTGGGTCTTCCTATTTCAAGAGACCTCAACCAAAATTGAGGGTGCCTCTGTGTCAGCACGGGAGAGGTAGACTTGGACGGCTAGCCTACATCTCCCCAGACACCCTAGCCCGGTACCATGAGCATTTCAACAACCTCATTTCACTGTGGTCGACTACAAACACACATGTGTGGTGCATACGATGGAGACACCGACTAGATCGGGTGGCCTGGGGTGACCTCTGGTAGACCAGTCATGGAATCGGCCGACCAAGGGCGTGAATCAAACCAACATCCTTGCAAGGGGCGCACACTGAGGACCTTTGGATCACGGGTGGACCTCTATGCTTCCCCATCTGGCGCCCCCCCTTTTTCCCAGAAAATGTATATTCTGACCCTCTCTCACAGATATTAAAAAAATGCTTAGTTATTGCATAAATTATAATATTCGATCCATTCTAGGGACGGACACCCAGGTCCACTCACCTTTGGTTGTGTAGCCATTAAGAGTGTGGACTTAGGGTAGTAAATGTATCTATGATAAATGATATCAGAGAAATACACATAGGGCTCTATATATGTTTATGGCATAACACATCTTAAGATCCTAGGAAGGACTAAAAATCCTTTCCTTCAAGTTTAGAGAGTCTTCTAGCATCTCATCTCTTCTTTAAGTACCACCTAAGCCACCCAAGTAGATGAAGATTAGGTAGTCTTCTCATCTCCTCATGTGATTCTTCTTTTGTGGCTATTAATCACATGAATTCTTGATTTATAGGTGGCTTATGCATGGGGAAAACTAAAATTTATTTGAAAGGATGGAAGTTGATTAAGATGATATTTCCATGATCTGAACTTAAATGAAAAACCCTATTTGATGAATGAAAATACTCTTGAAAGTTTTGTACTCATGTGCAAATTTTATGAAAACTCAATGTTACCCGTTTGGACATATGTGTTTTCCATGTTTGAGGTAAATTCTTGATGTGGTGAAATAAGGTGGAACTCATGTTTTATACCTCATGTTTGATGAGGTCCTTATTGACTATGCCTATGTTGTCCCTATTTTGATCAAACCTCAAACATAGATAAGCAAAACTCACCCGATTGATATGCATCATGCCGCATACTCTGGTATAACCATGGTTTTGAACCCCCAAATCATGATGTTTTGACTTGAATACAAGATGTATTTCCCTATTGACATGTATGTCTCTTTGTAAGACCAATTTTGAACAAACATGATGGACATGGATATTACTCTAGCCCCATTATGCTCGAACCCTTGATATCTCATTTGACTTCTTGATTTCCAAAATATACCCTTACCTTGATCTTAAAAGGAAGGGAATTCTATTACGACCTTGATCTTGCAAAACCTTGAAGTATGGTTTCCCTATTATGATCTTGATGTTTGACTCATGATCTTATGAAATTCAATTCGGTAGTTGGTACTCTCCCTACTTGGACATATTTGATGACTCATGATTAATATAGAATAATGTGCTAGACTAGGGTGGTAGTTGAAATATGACTCCCCTAATCTAGGTGACATCCCTATTTTGATTGCCTGTAAATTTTCACTTTGATGATTATTTAGAGTTTGGAAAGGTTACCCCTTTCACACTATTTTGATTTCTTAACCCAAGCCTCTAATAGGTCAATTCCATGACTACTTTGATACTCGATCTTGAACCTCAATTTAATGATGGTTTTGAAATACAATATTGTTGACTATAGTTAGTGGTTAGGTTCTTATAAATACCTAGGTCTAGATCATTCATCAATCCTAAAATACCATGATAATGGACTAAAATTGATATCATGAAAAGTGCTCGTATCTCAAAATGTTGCTCAAAATGTTATTCAATTGTTGTATATAGATTAATGATCACCCCTAAGGTCTAATTAGGAATCTAAACCCTAGCTCTGAAATGTTTGGATTTACGAATTTTATGTCCAAACTCGACTCTTGATATTGCATAATGAAATCTTGATTCATGGTTATTGATCTCAGTTGGACTTGATCCCCCATGATCATTCCATTTGAATCTTGAGATCACCCTCGATATATGACCAATGACATTAATGTTTTGAAATCTCAAAATTACAATGATGACTATGATGAATTTCTAAATTTCTAATTTAAGGGTGAGCTCCATGTGGACTAGGGTGGGACCTTCCATTGATTTTGAGCATAAAATCATGATGTTGAAATATGATGTTGGTCTTGAATTGTTGAAATGAAAAACTTCAATCATGGAGCCCACTTAGGCCAATGTAGAAGCTAGAACCCTAGATTATGGGAATGAAAGTCATGCCTTACTCTTGAACTCAATCTGATTGACCTAATGTGTGATTTCTCCAAATTGGTGATCTATATGACAATCTTTACAAATATAAGACTCATGTGATGATCTTCTCCAATTTGATGATCCATGTGACTATGTGTTTACCATGATACTCGATTTCTAGATTTCAAAATGAGATGGATATTGTAATGGGTGATTATACCTTATCAGAATACTAGGACAATCTTGATGATTGAATGGGAAATTCCAGTCTCGATTGATGACTTGATTTAATTTTGAGGACAAATTTTTTTTAAGGTGGGGAGGATGTGATAACCCAAAATTTTATCCCTCCTCATTTATGTGCTATGTAATTTATCTTTCTAATAATTTCTCACTCTAGCCTCAATTTCATGATTCAAGTTGTTGTGCTACTTTTTTGAGGTATATCGGGTTCAGATTACACTCAAATTCATTTTCAAACCAAGTTTGAACCCAAGTTATACATCACCCTCTTTCATATATAGTTGATCTCATATATATGTATATCTATATCCTAATCTCATTCACTTTGTATAGAGGGCACTCTTAAGATTCCAACGGACCAAGTTTCAATCAATTCTGAGCTAGGACGATAGAGATGCACCCTTTTGAAATCACCTTGAATTAACTTGACTTTTAACCCTTCTTGAGTAGTTTTTAACCCCTGTATGGGCTGATGTAGGTGTGAGGCCCATTCAAGTGGATGCCCACCTTCCTTGGCTGCCAAGTCAGCCATCCATCGATCCATGACTGGTCCAACCAGTTCTTGTCTGTTTGGACCATAGTTGGCCCTCAGATCTTGATGCGCGGATCCCTTCCTCCAATTTGATAGTTGTATCATCATAACCTTGCTCCACACTCCTTCCTTAATGCAAAAAATGCTGACACTCTACCAACTTCCACCTTGGCACTTAAATCAACCCCCTTTCATCATCTTTAATGCCAATTGTGACCCCTTCGGCCTATAAAACACTTTTTGATCCATTCCCCTCTCTTTTCTTACTCAATCATACACCCTAGCACCTCCCCCTTACATCCTCACCTCTCCATCCCTGTTGGTGCCACTAGCTATTGCCATTTGGGGCTTCGTGTTTCAATACACCTAAGCCAAAACTGAGGGTGCCTCTATGTCTGCACGGGAGAGGTGGACTTGGGCGGCTAGCCTATGTCTCCTCATACGCCCTAGCTCGACACCATGAGCATTCTGAAGACCGCGCGCCACAGTGGTCGACTACACACACGCATGGTGTGTGAAAGATGGAGACAATGGCTAGACCGGGCGGCCTAGGGTCACTTATGGATAGACCAGTCATGAAATTGGTCGGCCAAGGGCATGAATCAAACCAACACCCTTGCAAGGGGTGCACACCGAGGACCTTTGGATCACAGGTGGACTATGGTGATTCACCATTTGATGAAACCTATTTTTCCCAAAAAATATATCTTTTGGCCCTCTCTCATGAATATTAAAAAAATTCTCAGTACTTGCATAAATTGTAATATTCAATTTACTCTAGGGATGGATGCCCAGGTTCACTCACCTTTGGATGTGTAGCCATTAGGAGTGTTGACTTAAGTAAATAAACTTATCCATGACAATAATGTTGTGGTGTTCTAGGTGGAGTCCGCTGGTATACAATCCCATGGTCTCTAAGAAGGTACTCAAACTCTTGGATTAAGTATTCTCCACCTCAATCAGAATGAATTGCTTCAATACTTTTCCCAAGTTGGTTATGTATTTCATTCATAAAATCCTTGAACCTATCAAGAGTTTCTGACTTATGTTTCATTAGATAAACATAGTCATATATGTTGAAGTCATCAATAAAGGTAATGAAGTATTGATACCCACCTCTAGAGGTTGTTCTAAAAGGCCCAAACACATCAGTATGTATGAGTCTTAATAGATCATGAACCCTCTCATTGTTACCAGTGAAAGGGGTCTTAGCCACCTTGCCCAACAAACAAGATTCACATGTCTCTATTGATTCAAAATGAAACAAGTCGAGATAATCATCTTTATGGAGTCTAGATATGTGATTCTCATTTATGTTCCCTAGATGACAATGCTAAACCTTTGTTTTGCTTAAGTTGTTGATTTTTAGTCTTTTGGTATTTAATTTACAAAAATATGTATTTAGATCTAGTAAATAAAGACCATAAGACATCGGGGCATTGCCATAGAAGATCCCATCTTTTAAAATAGAAAATAGACCATTTTTAATATGGAACTCAAATGCATCCTTGTCCATGCAAGATACATGAATGATGTTTCTATTTATAGTAGGTACATACTAGTAGCTCGTTAATTCTATTAAAAGCCCTACGGGCAGAGATAGACTATAGGTTCCAACTGTAGTGGTCGCAACTCTTACACCATTTACAACTCAAAGTTCCACCTCACCCTTTCCCAAAGGCCTACTTCTTTTCAGATCCCACATATTTGAACATATGTGAGATCCACATCCAGTATCTAGTATCATGATGAATAAGTAGATAAGTTTATCTCAATAATGTATATACCTGAAGTGGAGATTTGTATCTCCATCTTCTTCTTCTTGAATACCTTCAAGTACAAAGGATGAGTTCCTCTCGTATTTCTATTTCTCCTCATATTGAGTGTTGATGAAGTGGATTTGTGCTTAGCCTCAGGACACTTCATAGCTATGCTTTCATCCTTAGACTCAACTCTATTGATCACCATCACAGGTTTGTCCTTCTTCATTCTTGCTTCCACATGAATCAACATACTAAGCAAATCTGACATCGGTCTGGCCACATTACTCACACGATAACATGCAAAGTGGCTATATGATTCTAGCAAATATTTCAAAATCATATATGTGGCCAACTCTTGGATCAAAGAGAATCCCATATCTTCAAGATGATAGACATGTCCAATCATATTGAGCACATTTCTTCTACCGAGTTTCTCTCTGTCAGCTTACACTCAAAGAGCACCTTTATGACATTGTCCCTTTCTTGCTTTTGAGATTACAGTTCACTTTCCTAAGATGTGTTACCATCTCAAGAATCCCCATGTCCTCACACTGCTCATGTAACTCATAGTTCATGCAACTTAGCATAAGGTACTTTGTGTCCAAGGCATTGTTGACATGCTTCCAGTAAGCATCCACTTATTCCTTAGGTGCATCAGGAGCATGTATTTTGGGCATTGGTTTATCAAGGACGTAGAGCTAGCACTCTTCATTGAAAACCCTTCTCAAATCCCAAAATCAGTCATGAAATTTGTCCCATCAAGTTTGTCCTTCCTAAGGATTGATCACAATATTGATTTGTTTATAATCTGATTCTACAAGAGAAATTTTGTATTTTGTCCAAACTCTTTTTAATTTGATTTGATTTGAAAATTTAACAATATTAATTAGGTCTTTAATTAATTATCACTCCCACTATTTTATTCAAATTAATATCCCTCACATATCAATTTGGAATATTTCAATACAATATTATAGTGGGCTAAGATCCAAGATAATTCAACTATTACCTGTCCAATGTTAACGTCCATATGAAATTCTTAGATAGATGATATGTGCAACTCCTTGCCATAGTCACCTACATGCTTCTGGTACTTAATCCCATTAAGACTACACAATTAAGCCTGACCCAAAATCCAACACGATACTAATGCACCCCGCTTGTCAGGCCCACGTCATTACCATCACACTTCCATGAGATAGACGACGCATCACCCTTAGGGTGCCCACACTTAGTCGATCAAGCTTTTGATGTGTGATGCTTTTGGAAAGCATCTAAGACTTAATATTTAATTGAGGGCCTTTGTATTTATAAATACATATACTTTAGCCAATCACCACATATATAATACATATCATATACATGCTATATCCCACAATAAAAACATACAATAAATAAAAGGAAATGGTTATGACCAGCCTAAATGTAATTCCTTAGAGCCACAAGGAATTACCACAACCTAGGGTCCACATCACATGCAGAAACTTGTTGTTGATGAAGATCCATGCTTGCCAATTTGGGTTGATCGGTTCAACCCTTGAACTGATTGGATTGACTCCTGGTCAGTCGGTTGGCCGTCTCACTGGTTGTATGGTCCTATGGTCCACCATCTGTTGGGTCCTCCATCCGATCGGTCGGGTTCACCAGTCGATCATTCGACACATCCTCTTGGTCCTCCTCAGTCCTCCAATCAGTCGAATCCCCTCTGAGATGGTCGGTTGGTGTAATCTGAGCGTCCTTTTTTGTCGTAACAAGAAATTAAACTATCCTACTATTACATGATTATAGAGAAATCTTGAGTTACATTTGAGGGGAGCAAAGGTAGGAGATAATAATACTTTTACAATTGGAAGATAAGATAAAGGCTCGGTATGCAAACCAAGATAAAGTAGGATAAACAAACCATACAACCATGCACAAATAATAAGGTTATTAACCATAACCACACTACACATCCACCATCAAAACTCACTTTTAGGGTGAAGTGTGTAAATTGCATATATATATATATATATATATATATATATATATATATATATTAGTTTGGATTATCATGGTATTTGATTTGTCAATAAAATATTGAAATCACATGCAATAATTAAATGATATAACCAAAAATCTGATCATATCGATTATCCCAAAATATAATAGATTGATGTGGCTCTGATATCACTATATAGGGAAATATGGCTACAAAATATAAAGCAGAAATAAAAAATTTAGTACCATATTTCCCATAAACCAACGGATCAAGTCAACAACTATAAATAAAAATGATGGTTTGAAGGATATACCTGGACCTGGATCAAGCCCGTTGATATCTTCTGCTTGTTGTAGATATGTAATTGTCTTCTAGTTGCATTGGGACTCGTCTGCTACATCTCCTTGGCCTCATTACAGACAGCATGTTGACGTTGTCCTCGTAGCAGCAGACAATGGCCTCCACCCCTCTATGGAAGACCACATGGAAAGTCTGGAACTCTTGTCGTCCTACTTGAATAAACATGAAGGAGTTGTCCCTCCCATTAGTGTACTAGTCACCAATCTGCTCTCCTACAATTATTTTTCCTTACTATCCCTCTCTTTAAGAAGTACGACTTGCTCAAACTCTCTATTCGTTACTAAAACCAGAGAGGACAATAATTGTAGAAGCAATTGAGTTTTGCTCTGGGAATCGTTCAGTACCCTTCTATTTATAGGAGGGGTTAGGGTCTAGGTTCCCAGTCTATGTGTGAGTGGAAGGGATCAGAAGATCATGAAATTTCACAACCTACGAGTGCTGAATCAGTCGGTTGGAAACCGAACTGGTCAGTTCACATGGGAGCCGATGGTTCTGGTCATTTTTCCATGTTTCCCAATCACATATGAATTATCAAATTAGAATCCAATTAATGCAAACACGACGTCAACACTAATCCTTGATGCAATCAAATTTCTCCACAAATAGGTCAACTCGCCCTGTGATTCGGGCGTCTTGTGACTCCAACTGATTGGTTGGTTGAGCCGAGCTGTTCAGTTCACTAGGTGAACAGGTCGGTTCGCTCCCTAGTTCTGGTAAAACTTAGCTAATTCAGTATCTAATCAAATTGACAATCCAACCGACCATTTCATCACATGAGTCGATCGGTTGGGAGTCCAATTAGTTAATTTATTTCTTAAATTAAATACTTAAACATTTTAGTAATCAATCTAATCACCATTCAAGATAGAAACTCCTTTTCTAGGACATGACCCATGTATGTGACCCTATAAATCCAATATGACATTAGTAGTGAATGTCCATAACTAGTTTATGGCATCACAAGTAAAGAGTGGTGCATGGTCGAACATTAGTGCGACCCAAGTGAATGGAAAGTTGGAGAACAACTTCAACCTACAATCTATGTTTGGTGTTGTAGTCTTTGTATAGTTCCTTTATCACTAATATCCAGATTGAACTCAAGGCACGGAGTAGTCATCCTCTTCAACATCCAATCTTGTTTCTTGAACCAGAGTAGACTGCCCGAGATATATGCACTCTCAATATCACATATTGACTCACATGTGCATGGCCATACATTTCTTAGTCTCGCTAATCAAGAGGACTTGGATATCCTACTCCCATATGATGAAAAAATCCCATCTACATCACTCACAGTTAACCCCCATATGTCACAGTCACCAAATCATCACTATTATGGTGACCCTTATTAAAAATTACATTTGATGATGTGAAAGAATACCGAACGACATGTGATGAGTGTAGTGACTTTTGGTCTAAGAACCACAATCACCACCAACACTATGAGAGCTGACTATGACTATCATTGCAATGGCTTCCATGTGCCATGTTTCAGTCTCATGGTGGTTCTACCTGATATACTGTTCTCTAACACGTATCTGTGTGCTTGGTTTGATATCACATATCATGACTAATGGATTTTGTCATCAACCAACACACACTATAGTCTTATGTGTTATTGTTGTCTATTGGTATTCCACAATAACATCTGACCAGGGACATAATAAGAATGTATAGACTCTTAACATTTGTATGATCTCATTGTTCAAGTCATGTTCTTGAAGACATGTCATTGAGTAATATCATTCTCTACACATTTATTATGTTACATCATTATCTCATAACTGAATGAAAATAATTAATTGGAAGGTTGCCTTTTATTAATAATCAGATTATGCCATTACAATCATCATATGCTTGGCTCTCTGGGCGTACATACCAACACAGGGGTCATCATATCAAATCCTCTAGGTTCTTCACCTAAGGGGTTGGAAGCATACCCCACAAGATAACATAGAGTGTATGTTGGCATTATAAATATGAAGATATGTGCATATAAGTAGGAATTGAGCAATAATAAGGAAAAGGGATGTACTTAAACTTTATTAAGACTTCCCAAACAAAGAGGCAAAAAGAACATTCAAATGGATATCAAAGAGAATGTTTAAAGAAGATAATCAATATGAGAATTCTTGCCTTTTTAAACAATGTTACATCAATAAAACCACAAACATAATGGTTCCTTGGTAAGCAATAAGCAGACTAGCATATACAAAAAAGTAGGGTAGGAATCCATATATTTCATACCAAGGGGAAGGAGGACTAAAAACTTAGTGCCAAACAAATCTAGATTTTGCAGGAGGACTAAAACCTCGATGCATGGTCGGGAAACAAAACCCAATGCCTAATGTCATATTTGGTAGGGGAACGAAATATTGTTCCTAGAAGGGGAATAAAACCTAGTCCCTAATAGCAAACATGGAATCTAAACAAAACACAATGCCTCAAATATGGTGTCATTACTTCTAATTATGACTAGTCAATCACCCATACAAATAGGACAAGCAACATAAAGTAAATATAAGGGATTAGAACATCCAACTGATACCAAGTAGGGTCAGAGCTTCGGTAAACAAGTATTCAATAATCTCCATGATAAAGATACATCATAAGACCATAATATTTCACCACATGAAAGTTAGGGTTTCATTTAGTTCAATTCCTAAAATTAGGATTACAACATGTAGTACTATAAACAAGATACAAATTAGGCCCAACAAGCATATACAACAAATAAAGATCAAAAGATCAAAATTAGCATATAAGAATTCACATGAGTCAACCTCTCAAAAGAGGCAGAAGTGTATAGTATAATATGTCCCAAAGGACCAATAGAGCGAAAAGATATAGTTGATTGCTCAATATGATTAAATTGAGATGCAACATACATCAAGAGAGAGAGAAATAGGTTGATTTCTCAATATGATTAAGAAGATGGATCATACATCAAGAGAGAGAAACTAGATCAATTTCTCAATATGATAAAGGAGATGCAACATACATCAAGATGACAGAAATTTGATCAATTTCTCAATATGATTAACGAGATGCTACACACGTTGATTATGGTCTAGATATGGTTAGGGTTAACCCAAGTTCCACATCAAGGTCACATACCACCTAATTGACAAATTAAATACAATGATTAATTACATGCATTTATCATTCTCTAGAAAACATCTTTTTATTATTATTGATTTAGGTCACTAAAACTAAATTGTCATGTACATTATATGTTTTCCTTCAATTGTCTATTTATTTGCTTATTTCAGTATTTTGATGTGAATTTCACAAGATCTGAACAATAAAAAATCATAAAAATTACGTAATTAGTACATTAGAACTAAGTGATGAAACTCAGGCCACTAGATGGAGAAAAATCCCATGATTCAATACATTTGATAAATTTTTTTACTTATAAATAATTAATCATGAATTTTAAGAATCAAGGTGAATTAGAGAAAAATCCTTAAAAGCACATTATTGATGTAGTGGCATCCAAGTGGTAAAGTTGATGTTATATGACCGAGAGGTCACATGTTCAAACCCCTATCAACTGGATGAATGAATTGCCATTTAATAAATATAAATATAAATATAAATATAAATGTATATATATTATAATTTATTGGTGAAAGCATTGCTGTTTAGTAGAGAGAATTATTACAATTATGAAATAAAAAATTTAAATATTTTTGTATATTTGAGTACTTAGCTATATAATATTTATGTTAATGGATTTATCCATATTCATAGATGAATGCCCGACGTAGAAGGTGAATGTGCCATGTAGTATGATTTCAGTCTTATACTATGACACAACAACAAAAAAGTACGCTAGAAACTGGGGCAAGAAGTAGAATACCCATCACTAAACCAAAAACCAGTGCGACTGAGATAGAAATACAAAGGAATAAAAGGGAAGATGAGTAAGTAGAGTATTACCTTATTTCAGGGGAAATTTTTAATGAATAAAACTTTCTATAGTAGGTTGTAAGTTGTTTGTGTCCTCTTTCAATAACCAAAGTCAATAAGAAAAATATACACAAAACCTACAACTAGCAGGAACATGTGGAAAAGGAGGCTCACAAGGGGTAGAAAAGTTTTCTGATGATTTCTAGATTGTTTTGGACCCTCTGGTTGGTAAGGGTTTCCATAGAGAGGGATAAAAATCATCACACTTGCTTAGGAAATAAAGGAGGTTGTTAGGATTGTTTACTACAATTTGAGAATGAATTGGTGGGTTTTGGGTTAAGTATATTACTTGTAGGTGTTCGGGGGAAATCTCTATCTCTCACTCTCTCTCTCTCTCTCTCTCACACACACTGATATATATATATGATATGCTTCTTGATAGTAGATAACTCACTCATTCAACCGTAGGAGAAAAGGTTTCACATAATGTTTTTAATATACAAATCATAATGAAACGAGGATGTAAGGAACAAACAAAAGAGAAAATCATTTGGAAAGGTATGATTCATCTATATTTTAGAAAATAATATGTGGTAAGTGACAATTCTACCATCATCTAAATAAATTTGTACATATGAATTGCGTTCAAATGGTGGAATACAGAAAAAGGGAAAGATATCATTGTGTGACATGGGTAAGCTATAATGCTTCAAGAAAAGAATCCCATTCATCAAATAGTTGTCATATGTATATATTTAATTTATACCTTATTTCCTATTTTATTTTGACAATCTAGGATTATCTAATTGACACAACAACTGATGTATAGGATACTTTGAGCATGTCAAATTCGAATTTGTCATTAGTTCCTACTTTTAGAAATGTTCAAAATGACATTTATTTTATTTGATTCATTCTAGCATTGCCTTGTTAATTTATTTTATGATTCGTTAATGGAAACATATCCAATTGAAGTGGACTTTAGAAACTAGACCAATTAATACATGAGAAATTACAAATTTGACATTCCTTTCTTATTTTAAGTTTTTAGTATATTATTTTATATATATGTAAATGGTGTGCCGATACTAAAATAAATATTATTATAGTGTACATTGGGTTACTATAATAGGTTTTACAATCCTTTCAAGATTATCCACTCATATGGGAAGTATATCATATCTTATATTTGATTAAATTCTTCATTTAGACTCTAATCAACTCTATTTATTTAAAATTACCTCTATATATGTTAATTATTTTAATAATATGAAGAAGATCCTCTAAACGGTCAATGTAGTGGCACCTGAGTGGTAAAGTTGATGTTGCATGACTGAGAGGTCACAAGTCCAAAACCCATGACAGTGGGATGAATGAATTGTCATTTTTTAAATTACATCCTCTAAACATAACCAAGAAGGGGAAAATTCAAATTCTCTTAATACTTTCCACTTATGGAAGTACATCTAATTATTTAAAACATTTAAGTGTGATGCTATTATTTTCATATGTATTAATTAATGTGTGTCTCTAAAATAAATTTGGATTTGGTTTCTTTTATGATAAAATTTTCATCCCATGGTTTTCCTAGTTTTGTATCTCTAGCTAATCTCATTATATTCATGCAGCGGGTTACAAGTACATGTAACTGATTTAGATAGAAATTTATATTCCATTTATGTACATTATTTCATCCTTCTAAGATATTTTACATTACTTTCACTTTATTGGAGGTGATTTATTCCATTTTACGCATGATTGAATACATAACTTACTTCCCTTACATCTCATATACATCAACTTGTTGTTTAATTCAAGTTTTCATTTTTAAGATGCTTATATTTGCAATTAAAACAAATCATCTCCATGATCCTTTATATTCTTTTTATGCATGTTAAAAGATTTTTATATGGATATATTCATACTCATTCACATCAACATCGGTTCAATTAGTTACCTTATGGAGGATTAGGAACACATTAATATATTTACATGCATGTATATATATATATATATATATCATTATATGAAGCTTGCCATACATTGTTACATGGATTTCTGAATTACTTTATGATTTCATCTTAAGTGTATATATAAGATTGCCACATATTATTACATGGATTGCCATACATGGTTACATCAATTTACAAATTACACTTTATTATTTGATTTTAAGTGTGTGAGTTATTTACATTATATGATATATGACTTATTATGAAAAAACCAACTACTTATTATTATTATTCAAAGATAATCAATTTAGCACAAATACTTATTATTTCCATCCTATTAATGACAAAGGACCTATCTTGCACCTTTTTTGTGATTCCTAGTATTTATTTTAAGCATGTTTTCAATCACCTTAAATGTTTATTCACATTTCATCATGACTAATTAGATATTAATCTCAATTATGTCTAGAAGGATATAACTGATACCATGCTCGTGAGTTTATTCCTAAACTAAGTCCAAAGATATCCAAAGCTTAGGATAAGGGCTAGGAGGTCAGGTTTATGTATGTTACAAAGTCAATCTTTTTTTGCTCTCACAAAATCATTGTATATTTACTTCTACGTTGAAAGATCATGAGATTTATCTCTTTCCATATATGAAAAATAATGTAATATAATATGACATTAAGTCTTTTAGACAATAAAGTTGCAATAATCATTGCAACCCAAAGGTAAAACATGGGTGTGCTTCTCAATAAAATCTAGATTCTAGATCTCTGAAGCTTTATAACATGTAAAGAATAAATGCTTCCTTGACTCCTCATCTTGCATGCACATAGTGCACATGGAAAATTTTTAAATCCAAAAATACCCTAAATGTGGTCCTTAGCATCACATCTACTTCATTTTCCAGTATTATCTCCAATGACCTCACTCACCTAGGGCTTAAATCACTTACACATTCTTGCACAAAGACAAATCTCATTTATTAGGCTTCAATATAATTATATATGGTTATTGTCTATATGAACAAGACGAATTCCTTAGGATGAATTCCTTATAGATGTAGATTAAGACTCCATCGTATAATAGTCATCTACACATGTAGTTTTATGTAGATTGTGAACATATATCAACATTAAAAATCAGACTCTAGTACATTTAATCCTATTTATCATCAATTATTTATTGCGTCACACTAGTGTTATGAACCTTTTTGAGTGGTTTATCATCAATTCAAGCTAAGATCCATACTTTTGTGTCAAAATTCGATGGCAGCACTAATTGCATATATCTACTACTATTTTGTAGCTATTTCAAGCATGTTTTTGTGGAAAAGTCTCTATTACGTAAGTTTTTTAATGTATTTTTTTGTCTAAATAGCATGTGAAGATCTTAAACATCCTTTTTATCTATTTCTAATGCATTTGGTGGAATTTTTATTATTATATCATGATGTATTGCTTGTGTCACTGTAGACAAAATAGGCATAAATTCAAGGATGTTGGTACCACTGACATCAATGTAGGTATCACCGACAAGGACAAAAAGGAGGAAATTCGACATGGTCATCTCAATAGAACTGATATGGGACTCTATACCATAGAGTCTCCAAGTCAGTACCATTTATGGCCAACTCAATGATCCCGATATTAATGGTCAGGGTGCGTCAATAGAATCTTAATACCACCGACACACAGGTGACACGGAGATAGTCCTACCCAAGTCAAACAAAGAGCCAATTTAGTGGCACCAACTTCTAAGTCTATGTCACCATTATTTCCCTAGAGGTCGTGAGTAAACATGGCATCATCCAATGTTTTATTGGATAAGTGGTATTTTTGCCTCTTTGGTCAAAACCTAAGAGGACCAATAAAGAGAGGGTTTCAGTCATTGTACAAGATACCAAAGAATGAGGATATAGAGACATGGAGATGTAAAGCAGTGATTATTCTATCACGTTTGAGGAGAAACTTGATGAGTAAAAATATTGTCCCATTTGACAAGTTTAATTGTGGACATCCTCAAGTCTCTCTTCAAGGATTTTCATGTATTTATGTTATTCTTATCCTCTAAAGCTTCTTTTCATATCATTTAGAGCATGAGGAGCCAACACCCCTATTCTCTAGGACATGGGAGTAGCATGCCATTGACTTTGTGCATGATTATCTTCAATTCAATGTAGATTCCTTTAATTTGGATTTGACAATAAAACTTCATATAATTTGTAGTGTTTGTGCTTGATCACGATGAATATGTGTTAGATTGTTAATTATTGACAGAGAGGGAGTAATAATTGGAAAATCCATTATCAACATAATCAATAATACTCATTAAAGTAGGCTAACCATTGTGATATCAATTGTCCATAGGGACATCTTATCATTTGGATTTCTATATTGACATTGTGAAAAGAGGGTTAATAATTAGCTTAAATAGTGTACTTGTGACAACCTAACTTTTTTCTCTCCTATATTGTACTCTTTCTCTCTCATCAAGTGTCCTATCACTCAATTGAATTTTAGTTACACCCAATTGATCGCATTAATGACTAATTTCACAATACATGAATTTAATTTTAGAGCAGAAATAAGTATCATGCCTCAACACATCACCATCTTGCAATTGGTATTAAACCTCAGCTATATGATCCCTTATTCTCTAATGTATGTCATTAGGTGAGGATTCAACTACAAATCCAATGGCCCAAAAATCACCTAAATCAAACATTCATAGACCATGTCATGGTATTTCCAAGTTGCCTTATTTTGAGCTTGATTTAATTTGCTTTTGGTCCCTTATTTGTGCCAAAATTAGAGCATGGTCTAGTAGATGCCACCCTCTATGGATGCATGATTTGATGACCCCTAATTAATTCCCTACCTTGCTATAGTGGATTGCTTTTGAGGCAACCAATTAGTCACTTCCTCGACTATTATGAGAAATTAACACCCTCAATAGGTCCATTTCTCCTTCCATTTCACTTCCCTATCTTTTTCTTCTTCTTCTTCACTCACCCCATATCATGCCCTTGTTTCTTCTTCTTCCTTATTCTTTCATGGAATCCACCTCTACTAGGCATTTGGCCCTCTCATCCTCGTACCTCTTCTTGGCTCAAAAGTACCTCCTTGGGCCTCTCGGTACATCACCTGAGGCGAGTGTCACCCCTATGAACCCTATGATGAGCTCTTGCCTGCCCTTTTTGAGAGATCTAGTAAGCTCAACATTTCTCGTTGTTCCCCAGTGCATGGAAGGGGGACGTACAACTATCAGACAATGTGATGGGTCCATGATGAACCTGAGAGGCAAGCGACCATTTTCACCTGACTCATCACCACAACCCCAACCATAGGCGGGTTCTAAGCAAGTGGATAGTGGGTAGATGCAGTCCCAAAATGCATGCAGATTTGGTACATGGAAGTGAAGAGCAGAATGGGGGGACAGGCCCTTTAGTGTGCATGAGGACTCCTTAAGCACCATGTGGTAGCATGTGATTGGCTAGAAAGGTAAAACCTTGTAAAACCCTTTTTTCTTTAAAAGTTGTAATAACTATATCTCATACATTCTGTAGCAAAATTGTCATGTAATATATGTTTTTAAATCAGAAAAACATGTCCTAACCAATAAAAACACTTCCAAGCCCCAAATCACACTCTTTTCCCTTTTTATGAACTTTGAACATGAATGATGCATATTCAATGCATCATCATGATGATATGGGATTTTTATTGCTCAAATCTACTTCCTTTTCTTTTAATCAGTAACCTTTTGAACTTTGAGCACTATGACAATCCTAATAACCATTCTTTCCCCTTTTTTATCCTTTTTGCATTAACATGATTTTTTTTTGGACTTTGATTTATAAGATTGATAAAAATTATAATCTTAACTCAAAAAAACCTCGGAGCCCACTCTAAACTCAAAATCAGTAATTCATACCTCACCTTAATACTAATATCAACCCCCACAAATCCCTTTTTCTATGTTTGATTCATATGAAATCTAATACATAAATGTGACTCATATTGGGTATATATATAACCATGCATTCTATACCTTGATCAAATGTGTTCTTTGACCCCAATTCTACACCAACATCCTTCCTATGTTGCGAATATATAACACTATGATGATTAGATATACTAATGTCTATGTCATACCCCATTCTTGGGCTTGATGGTTCTTATAACCCTAATTTTCCTAATGTGCCTATTTGACTTGAATTGTGGTTCTTGTACCTTAATGCTTATGTGGATCCATTTCTCTTGTCTTCTTCTCTTGAATTAGGGAATAATCCATCTCTTATGATGTGGATGTCCCACATAGTTCAATGTTAGTAATAGAATGAACTATGTTGATATTTTTATGTTAGAGGAAATGTTGATATCTAATGTCGATAATATGATGCTTTGACTCTGGGGGCATCCACCTAACCTTGACATGAATTTCTTATGTCCTTTAATTACTGATCCAAATCATACATTATGCTTGGACCCTTTGATTTGATGAATCTTGGCCTTGGTTGTTCTATTGTGAGTCTTTGACCCTAAAATGAACATAATGACCTAAATCTTGTGTTGTCCATATAAAATGAATTGTACATCATAATGACATGAAACTTGAGCCACTCATTCATAATGGACCTAAATCAGTATAAGACCATCAAATTCACTAATAAGATATATGGAACCTACTTAACCAAAACCCTAAAAATGGAACTAGTTAAGGTTAATGATGAGTATCTAATACATGTATCCAATCTTGTTCTTAATTAGGTGTTGCTTGTGTCTAGACGATCAAGGATAAGTTAGGTTATGAATCTTTGAATAAGGTACATGCTTTAAAAATTATATGACTATGGCTTTCTTTCTTGAATTCTCATTTGTCCTCTTTGCTCAAATATCACCATGTAGTATTCTATTATTGTACTTGGTGTTTGTTTTGTCAATTTTATAACTTGCAAACATAGAACTTCAATATACAAACATTATTGCACATGAATATAGTTTCTAGGCAAGGACACAATGTTGGGCGTCTTGCTTGAGTCGTCATGATAGGGCGGACCATGTTGATAAAAGGATTATCTCTTGGTGACGTCTTTGAAGTTCCTCACATAGAACATGGTTACATAATCTTGAGCACCCTCACAACCCCTTCTGATGGGAAATTAGTCAAAGGTCTTATGACACATAATTTTTTTGTATAATTCGAGTAAAATGATATAAAATATGGAATCTCATTCTACTAAGGACTTAACTTTTTTATTCTTGTTTGTTTACTTCTGCAAGTTCTTTTTAATTGTGCAAAATGTATGTACTTATGTATCTTTTTTCCCTTTACTCAATACCTTGTATGTTGACCTACTATTTTAGTTTATGTTTTAGGTTCAAATATTCGTCGGGAGTTGATGGATTGTGAGAAGGTGTTGAAGAGTACTTTTTGTAAGATCCCAACTAGTGTACATGAGCAGAATTATACAAATTGACTCTCAATTTGTAATTGAAACTATGTAATAATAACTCATGTTGCATAAATATAGTTGTTGAATGTTTAGACTATGTTGGTGGTTTCAAATTTTAATTTGTTCATTTATGATAAGATTTTATCCTTTCTCATTCGCATCCGCGCTTTGATATTACCATGATAGGGAAAAACACTTGGGTCCTTCAACCATTGAATTTTTAGTCATTTGGAGGTTGGATTTGAGTCATTAACAATTCTATGATATTAGAACACTACGAGAGTGGGCAATGCAAGATATAGACTCCTAATATGAAGAAACAAAGATAATTTATTATAATTGAATAGAACTATGCACACTACAGTGAAATTGAAATTGTATAGAACTCATCATTTTGATCTTCAAGCCAATTTAATTCTTCATATCTACTTTCAGTTCTTAGTTTAGTTACAACAATTTTAAGGGAGTGAAATCACCCCTTTACTAAAGATTTGAAGAATTGACATCCATTCCAAACATTCTCAGAGGTATGATGGAATGGGCATAAATTTTTCCAAATTTATTAAACATTGGTATACAAAAGACCATTAGAAAGCAGTGGAATAAAAAAATAACTGACTATATTGAATTTCATAAAAGGCTTACAAAAATACATCAAATTCTCCCATTAGGGTTTACATCAATACACACAATCAGGATCTAGATAGAGGGAAGTCTAGACTACTACAATCTTGTCTCCAAGCAACATCTCCATCAATTGAGTCCAAGCTAAGATCTTCCTTGTCTTGTCCATCATCTTGCTCAAGCCTGGGTGGTTGGGAAGCCACCCAGCAAAAAGGGAAAGGGAAGAAAAGTATGTGTCACAAAACTAGTCTAGGATATCAAGATAAGTAAAGCAAATAAAAACATGCTAGGGTTCATCATATGATGAAGATAACAAGAGTATGAGGCTATATATCAAAGAAGCTTGCCATTAACAAATATAATAAAAAGGATTTGCATGTAAGATAATTATGTCTACCTAACTAAGTAGGGTTGAGGCACCTACCAAACCTCTAACCTATAGGTGAGGGGAGAATAAGACATTCCCAGTCACCTACAATATTATGGGGAGAATAAGACATTCCCTAGGGAGATTATTTACATGCCCTTTGTGGGTGGTTGTACATAAGTACCGCTACTTTATTTTAAATAGAACATAAATCCACATGCTAGAAAAAGTATTCATGGCAAGAATAATTATATGAATCAATAAGCATGGTAGTGGGGTACAAAGACCCAAGGATAATGCTCCAAAACTAATTTATGAGGCAAGTATAGCAAAATATTCAAGAGTATATGAAATAGGGTTTAATAAAGCCTCATTATAGAAAAATAGGTTAAGGAACAATTATTCCCAACTTAAGGTGTAAATGCACATACATATATAGGGATTGCACATACATAGCACATACCTTTCATTATGATTCATATTACCCACTTTCATCACTTGATTGAGTCCATGATCAATTTCTCCTATTTTCAATTTGTATACATGTATTAGAATAATATATATGCATTAAGGTAGAGAAAACCCATATTTTTACTTTATTTAGCAAAACCTCAATTTAGACTATGAAAACATCACCATAGACTTAGTTAGGTTCTTATGATTAAGAAAACATATAATTTTGCATATTTTGGAGTTACGATGATTAGAGTGTATTTTTGGTGATTTTTAAGTGATTAAATCATTATCTAGAAAATTACCATCGACAAAACTCAAAACCAATACTTGAAAATATTATTATTGAAAATAAAATGTTTTTTTGAGTTCAGGATGTATTTTACTTTAGGTTTTGGGCAAAGGAATCAAAAGTTATGAATTATTGAAATTCGGCCAATCAGAAACCAACACATCATCAAACCAAACGAGATAATCAAAGAGAGAGAGAGAGAGGGAGGAAAAACACCATTCGACCTAATATCATGGTTTTAGATTAATAGTTATCCAAACTAGATCTTCTAGAGAAGGTAAACCAGTAAGAAACCAAAACCCTAGATGAACATGGTAAATAGAGATGGAAATCATCGATTATCAACAAGAAACATGGGTTTTAAGCATGTACTAAACAATATATGAGAAAGGGGTTAACAAAACTTGCCTCTAGGAATGTAAGAAGGTTCAAACATAAAGGATTAAGAGTATATAAGGTATGGTTGCTCCATGATAAGCTCCTTTCTTGATCAAAGATCACCTTCTCCACTTTAGAGGTGCAAACCCTAGAAAAAGAGCATGGAGATGAGATGTTTTAGGGTTTTAGGTGGATGTATGGTCATGGTTCCAACCTAGAAGAAGGTGTAAGGAACTAAAAGTATGAAAATAGGGTAGGAAGGGAGGAAACTTACTAGTTTTGGTCAAAATTACCAAGGAGGAGCTTTAGAAACCCTAATAGAGAAATTTGGAAGCCCTAGGAGCCTTCTTCACCATGGTAGGCTTCCTCTATTACCTTGGGACAGCAACTTCATGGCCAAATACAGAAGGAACTATTATATAAGCTAGAGGAAAGAAAAGGAGAGCAAGAGTTTTCGAATTGTGAGTTGGGAAGGGGTATACAGGGCTATATAAAGAGGGAGGTGAAGCATGAGGTGTCTTAAGGGACTTTCCATGTGTCTTTAGCCTATGGCTTGATGGCCATGCAAGAGGACATCTCATGGACTCTTCTTGGATATCAAAATTCGGTCCTAAGAGCCCACAGATCCTTCTAGGCCATCCCCACCGTTTTTCAAGAAAGAAATATACTCATTGGTTGATAGCTTTTAAAGATAAACACCTTTATAAAGAGGGTAATCCCTATAATGCCCTTGGAAAGAAATACCATCAAACCTAGGTGATACTAGGTTCTACAATGGTTTAAAATCTCTTTAATGGTAAGGGAATATTTAAAGATTAAAATTCAGTTGATAATTTGCAAAGAAAACCTCCCAATTGGGTAAAATATATTTAATGGTAAGGGAATATCTAAAGATTAAAATTCAATTGATAATTTGCAAAGAAAACCTCCCAATTGGGTAAATTGCATAAAGTCCAGAATGTACCTAAAATTGCATAACTTGCACAAACAACATCCAAATCAAACCAAATTTGAAACTTAGCCTCATTTTATGTTTTCAAATCATATCAAAAAGTTAGATTAAGGTTTATAGCACTTAATTATGGTAATTAAGCTTGTTTAATATATTAACTAAGGTTTAGGGACTTGCACTTCTAGCACAAATTAATATACCATTGTTCTACTAAAATGGTAATTTTACATTTTAGATCCTTAAATAAGATTTCACAGAGGTATTTGTGCATAAAACCTTCGACTGGTATAATTAGTAAATAAATGTTCACTAAACCACTATAAATTCCACTAATTAAACATAAACGACATAAAGGATAGAAATGAATGGAAAAGATGGGAAAGAGGTTCAAAAGACAAAATTCTAAAATTCGGTATGTTACAACACTCCACCCCTTAAAGTGGATTTCATCCCCGAAATCACAAGCAAGAAGGGAGGGGTGAGTGGGCAACATATCATCACAAAACTTCAGGTTATTTCTCCAACCTTAACTTCTACCAAACAACTCATCAACATATACTCCACAAGCATCTTGACATAGGTTAGGTTCTCAAGGATCACCTAGGTTGCATTATTTAGATATTCTTTTTAGGAGATTTATCATTATTTAAATTTTTGGCTCATTAACATTATATTCATTATGATATCACATTATCATGGTTATTTTAATTATGTCGTGTCATAATCACTTTATTTCCAAGGAAGTTATATTTCATTATCATCCATGAAACATCGTATATATATATATATATATATATATATATATATATATATATATATATATATATATATATATATATATATATATATATATTTCTCATTTATCTTACTAAGAATTTTAGCAAAATTATGGGTTACTCAATTCCCTCAATATGCTTGATCATTATCCTTAATATTTTGAACTTCGACTTCATTATCCTTATACTATCACCACATTAAGATATAACGAATTATTTTGTATGAAATATTCAATTTGTCATCAAGTATTCATTCAATCTGAATTATGTCACATCAACTACATATATTTATATTAAACGTTATCTCATTACCACATTATATTTATTGCTCACATTAATGTCATTATTAATCCTTTTCTCATATTTATTTATATTATTGATTTGCACATTTATGTGAATCGAATCACTTCATATTCATATTGAAGCCATTCCATGTATTTTAATGATCAAGGTGAGGCATATTACAAATTGGTTTACATTAAGTGACTAATCATGTGTATATATATTAGATAACAAGGTAACATACCATGCATTTCATATTGATGACTTGATTAATATGTGATTAGATGATTATATATATATATCATTTATGTGTATCAAAGTATGTTAACTGATTATGGAACCTAATGTCATTAATGTATCATGAAAGGCATTAAGGATGTATATGTTAAGGTTAGATGATTACAACTTAGGGTTCAAGTTAATATGATCACTATATTTTACTTAGCATGTTTTAAGTCCAAGATTAGGTTACAGTTATCTTACTTGTCATTTCATTAGGGTTTATTGGTTTATGACATGGGCAACACCATGCATATCCATTAGAATTAATATGTGAGTTACTCATATTATGTGCATTAGGTATTCATTAGGGTTTGAACATATAAATTATTCCTCAAATGATCATTATATGTTCATTGCTATATAAACAAGCACGTTAGGCTATAACTCTAACTTGTTTGGTGAAAACAAAGGATTCAAGCACACTAACTTCTGAATTAGGGAGTTAGGGTTTCTAAAGTCAGAGTAGCTATATTTCAGTATGTTACATGACTCCATTCCCTTGGAAAGGATTTCATCCTCAAAATCTAACTACCCAAACATCATCAAACCAACTACTCTCCACCCCTTAAAAGGTTTGACCTACCAAGCCAAACTAATCTAGAGGTAAAAGGGTGAGTCTAACTAGACCATATACAAGATACATCATGCTTCACTACGCACTCTGATTGCTTACTAAACACCAAACTTCAAAGTCTAGTTTCTAGGGATAACTATCCAAGCATGTGGTTATATGGGTCATAAGGGAACTATATTGGGTATCCATCCTCAAACAAGTCATCATACACCTATAACTTAGGGTTCCCAAAGATATACAACATAGATGTCTAAGGTCACTATTGCCTAAAAGAAAACTATTTCAGACAATCCATTTCATCTTAGGCCAGATCGGTATCATATGGATCTGGGAGTCCTCATAAACCAAGCAAGTGGAGCGGAGGAAAATATTGCTAGCCCCCAGAACCTGATCCTTTCTAGACACCTTTGCTTCAACTTCATGCCCTAATTGTTGTCTAAAAGCAAACCTCAACAACATTAAGTTATGCATATTTTAGTTGAGTATTTTAGAGTTTTATTCATCATGATACTAATGTGGAACTATAGGGTCCTAAATCAACCTTTCATCATTTATAGATCAACTCTAGGGAAACCATGTCACCAAAAGCAACTATGTAAGACATGAATTCTAATTAGGGAGACAGAATTGAAATAGCCAGATTCCGACTACCATGGGCTCTGATACCATGTTGTAAGGGAGTGAAATCATCCCTTTACTAAAAATTTGAAGAATTGACATCCATTCCAAACATTCTCAGAGGTATGATGGAATGGGCATAAATTTTTCCAAATTTATTAAACATTGGTATACAAAAGACCATTAGAAAGCAGTGGAATAAAAACATAACTGACTATATTCAATTTCATAAAAGGTTTACAAAAATACATCAAATTCTCCCATTAGGGTTTACATCAAGACACACAATCAGGATCTAGATAGAGGGAAGTCTAGACTACTACAATCTTGTCTCCAAGCAACATCTCCATCAATTGAGTCCAAGCTAAGATCTTCCTTGTCTTGTCCATCACCTTGCTCAACACCTGGGTGGTTGGGAAGGCACCTAGCAAAAAGGGAAAGGGAAGAAAAGTATGTGTCACAAAACTAGTCTAGGATATCAAGATAAGTAAAGCAAATAAAAATAGGCTAGGGTTCATCATATGATGAAGATAACAAGAGTATGAGGCTATATATCAAAGAAGCTTGCCATTAACAAATATAATAAAAAGGATTTGAATGTAAGATAATTATGTCTACCTAACTAAGTAGGGTTGAGGCACCTACCAAACCTCTAACCTATAGGTGAGGGGAGAATAAGACATTCCCAGTCACCTACAATATTATGGGGAGAATAAGACATTCCCCAGGGCGATTATTTACATGCCCTCTGTGGGTGGTTATACATAAGTACCGCTACTTTATTTTAAATAGAACATAAATCCACATGCTAGAAAAAGTATTCATGGCAAGAATAATTATATGAATCAATAAGCATGGTAATCGGGTACCAAGACCCAAGGATAATGCTCCAAAACTGATTTATGAGGCAAGTATAGAAAAAGATTCAAGAGTATATGAAATAGGGTTTAATAAAGCCTCATTATAGAAAAATAGGTTAAGGCACAATTATTCCCAACTTAAGGTGTAAATGCACATACATATATAGTGATTGCACATACATAGCACATACCTTTCATTATGATTCATATTACCCACTTTAATCACTTGATTGAGTCCATGATCAATTTCTCCCATTTTCAATTAGTATACATGTATTAGAATGATATATATGCATTAAGGTAGAGAAAACCCATATTTTTACTTTTGTTAGCAAAACCTATATTTAGACTATGAAAATATCACCATAGACTTAGTTAGGTTCTTATGATTAAGAAAACATATAATTTTGCATATTTTGGAGTTACGATGATTAGAGTGTATTTTTGGCGATTTTTAAGTGATTAAATCATTTTCTAGAAAACCACCATCGACAAAACTCAAAACCAATACTTGGAAATATTATTATTGAAAATAAAATGTTTTTCTGAGTTCAGGATGTATTTTACTTTAGTTTTTGGACAAAGGAATCAAAAGTTATGAATTATTGAAATTCAGCCAATCAGAATCCGACACATCATCAAACCAAATGAGATAAGCAAAGAGAGAGAGAGAGAGAGGGAGGGAAAACACCATTCCACCTAATATCATGGTTTTAGATTAATAGTTATCCAAACTAGATCTTCTAGAGAAGGTAAACCAGTAAGAAACCAAAACCCTAGATGAGCATGGTAAATAGAGATGGAAATCATCGATTATCAACATAGAAGCATGGGTTTTAAGCATGTACTAAGCAATATATGAGAAGGGGGTTAACAAAACTTGCCTCTAGGAATGTAAGAAGGTTCAAAAAGAAAGAATTCCGAGATTATAAGGTATGGTTGCTCCATGCTAAGATCCTTTCTTGAGCAAAGATCACCTTCTCCACTTTAGAGGTGCAAACCCTAGCAAAAGAGCATGGAGATGAGATGCTTTAGGGTTTTAGGTGGAGTTTTACCATGTATGGTCATGGTTCCGACCTAGAAGAAGGTGTAAGGAAGACTAAAAGTATGAAAATAGGGAAGGAAGGGAGGAAACTTACTAGTTTTGGTCGAAAATACCAAGGAGGAGCTTTAGAAACCCTAATAGAGCAATTTGGAAGCCCTAGGAGCCTTCTTCACCAAGGTAGGTTCCCTCTATTACCTTGGGACAGCAACTTTGTGGCCAAATACAGAAGAAACTATTATCTAAGCTAGAGGAAAGAAAAGGAGAGCAAGATTTTTTGAATTGTGAGTTGGGAAGGGGTATACATGGCTACATAAAAAGAGAGGTGAAGCATGAGGTGTCTTAAGGGACTTTCCATGTGTCTTTAGCCTAGGGCTTGATGGCCATGCTAGAGGACAGCTCATGGACTTTTCTTGGATATCAAAATTCGGTCCTAAGATCCCACAGATCCTTCTAGTCCATCCCCACCGTTTTTCAAGAAAGAAATAACCTCATTGGTTGACAGCTTTTAAAGATAAGCATCTTTATAAAGAGGGTAATCCCTATAATGCCCTTGGAAAGAAATACCATCAAACCAAGGTGAAACTAGGTTCTCCAATGGTTGAAAATCTCGTTAATGGTAAGGGAATATCTAAGGATTAAAATTCAGTTGAGAATTTGCAAAGAAAACCTCCCAATTGGGTAAATTGCATAAAAGTCTAGAATGTACCTAAAATTGCATAACTTGCACAAACAACATCCAAATCAAACCAAATTTGAAATTTAGACTCATTTTATGTTTTAAAATCATATAAAAAAGTTAGATTAAGGTTTATAGAACTTAATTATGGTAATTAATCTTGTTTAATATATTAATTAAGGTTTAGGTCCTTGCACTTCTAGCACAAATTAATATACCATTGTTCTACTAAAGTGGTGATTTTACATTTTAGATCCTTAAATAAGATTTCACAGAGGTATTTGTGCATAAACCCTTCCACTGGTATAATTAGTAAATAAATGTTCACTAAACCACTATAAATTTCACTTAATAAACATAAACGACATAAAGGATATAAATGAAAGGAAAAGATGGGAAAGAGGTTCAAAAGACAAAATTTTAGAATTCGATATGTTACAACAATAAAATATTTTCTTAGGCCTAGCTGATCTATTTTAGTTAATAGTATTCCCCAGTCATCCCATTTTCCTAAGATCGACAACTTGGGACTCTTTGAGTACCTTACTAGTCTAACACATACACTTGCTATTACACACAGTTAAGTCGTATTAAGTTTTTGGTGTCATTTTGAGGAAATACACACATCCCAAAAAATAGTCAACATGATAAAGTGGCAACACTACACAGTGGAAAGGTGATAGAGAAGGAACACGAAACATAGAATAATAGAAGGCAGATTAAGTCAACTGTAGATACTCCTGAGGTAGTAGTTGAAAGGGAGAAAGTAGCTCCAGTACATGTACAGGAGGAAGTGGTAGGTGAAGATTTTGTTGATTCTAGCTTAGGTGGAGAAAAATACCCTAAGAAGTGATATGTTCCACCACATCTCAAGAATATTTTGGTGCTCGTACCATTTCCAAACAGCCTAAGAACACTATGGAAGAATGACAATTCAAGAAGTTCCTAAACATTTTTTGCAAGCTTCATGTGAATTTTCCTTTAGTAGAATATCTTGAGCATACCCTGTCTTGTAATAAATTCCTAAAGGGCATACTTATAAAGAAGAGGAGGTAGTTCTACATGAAGAGGTGTATTGGTATCTATGCCCTGATAGCCAATCATATGAAGATTGTAATGTCATAGATTGTAAACGATTTGATTAATAATAAAGGTTATCTTCCAACTTATTCTATTTTATTCAATGATGAGATAATGATGAAACTTAATAAATGTCTAAAGTATGTTATTACTCAATGACGTATGTATTTGGGTTGAGGATTTAAATGATGAGATTATACAAATGTCAAGAGTATATGCATTCTTGTTATGTCCCTAGTCGAATGTTATTATGGAAGGCTAATAGACAACACTAACACTTAAGACTAGAGTGTGTGTTGGTTTATGACAGAATCTCATTAGTCATGATATGTGATATCAAACCAAGCACATAGATACTTGTTAGAGAACAATTGTTATAACCTAAAATTTGCTTGTATTTAAGTAAATTGAAAGGAAATTATGCAAGTGAAAGAGACTTGAATGGAAATTTGTATGCTTTGTTTTTTAAGAATGGTCTTCTTTGAAAATTTTCCTTGCATGCATGATTTCGTGGTTATACAGTTTTAATACTCTAGTAATAGATAAAAGGGAAAAAAGATGAAAGAAAATCCCATAATTACTAAAAAAGAAATAGAAGATTATTGTGTGCATATATATGTGAGAATTTTGTAGAATTATCTAGAAAGTGGCATGGATGACCACTATTGATTAGTTTTTGGTTCCACATAGTTTCTAATAGGAAAAGACATAAAAAAAAGAAAATAGAAGAGAAATAAAGAGAAAAGATGAATTTTAAAAGCATAATATATGCCTTAAAAGTGGATAAATTGCATATGTAGAACAGTCTCTTTTATTTTTGAGCTTTGGTCCCAATCTTTGCAAATGAGTAATTTAAGTCATTAAAGACTTACCCTTAACATTTGGGATTAAAAGGATGCATGGTTTAAGAGATACATATTTTTGAAAATTCCTAAAGTGAAGGGAATATCATTAAATGTCACAATTCACATTCATAATAGAAATCCATTTAACAACCTTTTATTTGATGTGTATTTGGGAATGTTGGATCACATCCAATGGCTACACCTTCATTACCTACCTTTGGCCAAGAAAGGAAACAATGGACAATTCGATCAACTTTCTCAAGCATTTTTTCTCACAATTGTATGAATGAATAAATCTAAAAATCATATCAATAACTTTAGGAGCATGAATCGAACGCATTTACCTGGGTTTTATCTAGTTTGGGAAGCCCTGGAAGTTTTGCCAAGCCACCATAGCAGTAGGGACCAAACCCCAAGATCCCACCTATAAAAGGGGGGTTAGAAACCCCCAACAAAGACACGAACACCTCCACGAGGCTATATTCGACTCCCCAATCACATTCATGCATTGAATTCCAACATAGGCCTTGATCTGTGCCTCTACCCTACCTTGGACGTCGGCGGAACTACCTGCTCTGTGTGTAGACTACCGCTGCAGTCTGTCGAGCAATTCAAGCTCCTGGTGAGTTTGTGGGAACTCAAAGGAGGCCTAGGTATCCTAAAAAATCATTCGAGGAGAAGGTAACTCAGAGTCAACTCTCTTGTTGACTCAATCCAAGATGTTTGTGAGTGTCTGAGATTGAAGACAAGATGAGAGGAAAAGACCCATCTGCCCTGCTTCCTCTTCATACAGGGTAAGGACAATTCTGACTTTTTTCTTTCTTTCTCAGATATTTGAGTGAACCGCAACACGAACGTGAGTGCCTCCATAGAACAATCCCATTGGCTCGGCCTGGGCCTGTTGGCACGATTGATACTAAACTAAATGTTTAGTTGGCATTTTTTTATTAGCCCATAAGTAATTAACTTGTAAAAACCCTAGAAATTAATAAGATGATCAGATAATAGTAAGTAATATATGGTTTTCACTCAAAAACATCCATAGAATCCAATAAAAATATGGTCATATTCTAGTTTTTCTTCTAGTTTGGAAAATACATAAAATTGTTATCTTTAAGATGGTTAATGAACTAGAACCCTAATTTTTTTTGAATTGATGATATTAATATGTCCAATTGTTATTGTTTTATCAAAGATTGATCTTTTATGAATAAAAAGAGAAATTTGAACATTATCTGATTTTAACAACCGATAATTTGATAAATTAGGGTTTTCTTGAAATAAAATGTGTAATTAATAATGAATTAGGATTTGTAAACTCAATGGACATAAAAACTGCAAACTAGGGTTTGGGAGGCCAAAATCCTAATGAAACCCTAATGTTGACCTAGAAACCCTAGATTGCCCAAGTCAGTCTTAATGATGATTTGGATAAAATAATGATACATGGGTGTGTTGCTTTAACTTTCAGGATAACTTACCTAGTTGATTGATTGATTGATTGATTGATTGATTGCTCTTGCTTGGACATCTAGGCTCATGATCAAGGTATGTGGTTACGCTTATGACTAAGCGCTCTAGTTTCCCAACAATTTTTGATGTTTTTCCTATTTCTTGAAATTAAATGCTTGGATGAATTTTAATTCATGCAATCTATAAAGTGACTATGGCTATCACAATAGTAAGCTTATAACTTGCTCAAACCCGCATACCAACTCTAGAAATTGTGAATGGAAAGAAAAGTAAAGTCATGGTGATGACTAAAAGACCAAGCTCTAGTTGAGAAGGTCAGACCAGGCCCCGGATTGGGAAGGTCATAAGTGGTCAAGCCTCAGATTGGGAAGACCTAATGGCACCTAGATCTAGATTGAGAGGTGGCCAATGAGGTACCTAGTTCTAGACTGAGAGGTAGCATAAAGTATGCTACAGGGACAAAACCCTAAGAGAGGGTGTACCAGAGGTTGTGTAAAAATGGTTGAGAAGTTATGAAGAAAAATGTAAATTTTATTTTGTAACAAATAATTGTTGTGGTTATGTTGTTTCAAGTATATGTGAGAACTTTTGGTTCCCCCACATACCAATATAACTCATTATACTAACCGAAATTTTGATTGTCGGTGTTTTAGGATAATCTGCCATTCTGTAAATTATGATGAAATGGATATACGGAAAGAAGGCACAAGATTAAAAACATAATGTAAACATAAAGGTTATATTTAGATTTTATTTTATGTTGTAACTTTAGATATTCCACCAATTTTGTACCAAATTCCTTTTTGTTAGTAAAATTTATTAATTGTTTTTGGTTAATTACTATACGTGCGATCTTGTATTAGTGATAATGGCCAACAATGAGTGGCTCAAGTGGTCAAGCATGGTGTCCCCTAAAAAAGGGACCCGGGTTCAAATCTCAATTTTTGCCTTGATTTATCACCCTCCCGGGCATTCAGCCTCTTCCACATGCATGGGAGAGGGGGGGAGAAATGTTTCTCTCTTAATCCCGACTATATTAGTGATAATGGCCCTTGTCCTCTTAGTCTGCCTGAATAGGGGATAACCGGGGGAGGGGGTCATTACAACAGTATATCAGACAGACCCACCTTGAAAGTGATACATGGACCCATGATTGGTAGTCAGAGTCATCTCTCATAGTGATGGTGGTGATTTTGGTTCTTAGACCTGAAATCACTACACTCGTCACATGTTGTTCAATGTACTTTGACATTATCCACTATGATCCTGAATAAGGGTTGTCATAAAGGTGGTGCTCGGGTGCACTGTGACACATGGGGATGACTGTGAGTGATATAGATGGAATTTTTCCCGCCTACGGAGTTTGACACTTGATAAGAAAGATTGAGAAATGCATGACCATGCTCTTGTGAGTCAATATGTGATATTGAGCTTACACATATCTCAAGACAGTTTGCTCTAGGTCAAGCAACATGCACTGAGCATTGAAGAGGATGATGATTTCATGCCTCAAATTCAATCTGGATATCAAAGACAAATGAACTATACAATCACATTAAGACCAATTACAAATTGTAGGTTGAAGTTGTTCTCCAACTTCTCCAATTATTTGGGTAGCAATGTAGCTTTCTAGATACCAATTATTGCTTGTGAAATTATAATATGATTATGAAGATCACTGGCAACATAGTTTGAAGCCTACCAGATCACACACATAGGATGTATTGGAATAAGAGTATAATTGTGGACGTGGTTGAAAATGTTACGAATCAAGTTGATTACTAAAACATTTAGGTAATCTACTAGATTAATATTGAAATATAATCTAAGTTAATTCGTTAAAATGTTTAAGCCAATTCATTAGATTCTTTTATTAAGTCAGCCGACTGATCTGGAGCGATTGAGTAGAGTCGGATGATGAAGGTTAGTTAATCAAATAATATGTCTAATTGATTAATTAATTATTTCCCAGTCATTCTTTTAGTAGTCCACGAGCGGTTTTCTTTAAAAACAACCACAACCTTTTATTTACCCACGGATTTTGGGAACTCTGCTTATTTTTGTAATCTATTTATAGGGACATGGCAGATGGATTATTAAGATAAGCTCTTGTACATGAACCCTAGCATCTATCATCCTCAAGAGAGAGAGAGAGAGGGAGAGGAGAGTGACACAACACTAGCAGGCCATCAAGTAGAGGGGTACTCCTTCCCGCTGGCTTGAGAAGCGCAATGTAGAGTTCTAGTTCATCCGTGTAGACAAAGTAGAGACATAGACGTTGGTGTGCCTTCATTTAGAGGATGTCAATGATGAATGTTTGTATACATGAGGGTCTACACACGTCACCACATGAAGAGACGTTGCCAGACTTACTCCGCAACAAGGTATATCCTGTGCACCCTCCTTCTGAATATGTTGTTATCGACGAGATCTAGTAGTAGGGTATGGATGGAGATTTTTTTTGTTACTTCTATTGTGCATGTCGCCTCCACAAAAATCCAATAGTGGTATCAGAGTCGTGTCGATCTATGATGTTTTTGGATTTATTTCGATATGAGGATTTTTTTTACACCATTTTCTGTAGTTGCATACAATGTGAATTTAAAATTATTAATGTGCATATCTAAACCTAATTCTATATACGTCGCAGACCCATTATTTTTTTCCTGACAGATGGGGTCGACTATGGAAAAAATATGATTTTTCCTAGTGCACAAAAGTAAAATTTCATATACCTTTCAGGGGCGCTGCCCCTAAAACTCCATGAGGGGCGGACTCCCCTCGACCCAGCACAAGGGCGGATGCCCCTATGTATACCTCATAACTGTGTGGGAGTCAATATTATTTATTGGGGAATGTCCTGCATTAAAAGAATTGTAATTTTAATATATATATATATATATATATATATATATATATATATGTGTGTGTGTGTGTGTGTGTGTGTGTTTGTATATACATATATACCTATAATATTATACACACCGTCATTAAAATATTTTTTATGGTGAATGCATGAATGGTTATGGCCTAGGACACCTTTTGTGAATGATGTACTTGGTTATTTTGTGTTTGGATGTAAATGGTTGTGCATGGATCCTTTATATAAGTATTTAGTTTGCATTCTGAGCCTCATCTTCTATCTCCAAGTGTAATTAATTTATTCACTTTAAACTCCCCTCAAATGTAATTTGAAGTTCTCCTTTTATATAATGTAATAGAGATATGATTAGATTTAGTTTTAGAAGACTTGATGTAAAGAGGCAACTTGACGATCCAATTCCAAGCAGCGTCCATGGAAAGGCAACTTGAAGGTCCAACACCAAGGAGTGTCCATGAAGTTGTTCACCTTGATGCTGATCAAATGTAGGTTCATGTGATACTCACATGTTGTTGCATGAGATGTGAAAGATCATAGGTGGATAGTAATCCTTTGTAGTTCCAAAGGATTAGTAGTATGTGCATAACTAATATTTTTGTGTTTGTGGATTGCATGTTTGTGGATTTTGATACATATTATAAGTATGTGATGTTTGGATATGTATATGTATATATATATATAATACCTAAATATAATATTAAGTCTTAGATTCTTTCCATAAGAAACACACATGAAAAGCTTGATCAACTAAGTATAAGTTATGCCAAAGTGTGGTGTACCATTCATCTTGTGAAAGTGTGATAGTAGATATGTAGTTCCGCCAAAACAGGATGCATATTCTATCATAATGATTTTTGGGTCAGGCTTAACTAGATGATCCTAATGAGATTAATTATCTAGAAACATATAGATGAAATATGGAAAAAAATAGTGTATATCATCTATCAAGAGTTGCATATGATGCAATTGGAAAATGTTTCCTACCTAAATAATTAGGTTTTTGGCGATTAGCCAAAGCTGACTCATGACGTGATGAAATATGGGTCTTGGCTCACTAGAAGATTTTACGATGCAATCTTCCAAATTGATAAATAGTGGGAGCAATAATTAATTAAAGGACTAGTTAAATATTATTAATTTTTTCAATCAAATCAAATCAAAAGTGTTTTGATAAATTACAAATTTTTATAGTAGAATCAAATTACAAGATACAACACATTTTCCTTGTGATCGGTCTTTGAGAAGGACAAGTTGATGAGAATAAATTCCATGACTGATTCAGGACGCTAAGAATTGTTCTCACAAAGAAACACAAGCTCTATGTCCTGAAAACACCAGAGCCAGATGAACATGCTCCCAATGCGCCTAAGGCTGATAGGAATGCTTACAAGAAGTACTATGAAGATGTCGTGGATATCAAGTGAACTCCAGGGGTAGAGAGGTCCCTCACAGTCAGGTGCGAAGCAATTGCCCCCCGAAGAGGAGGTGAGAAAGGGTGTTTGCCACTAATTCGAGAGAAAATCACACACTTTTTTGGATTTGACTGGCCCGATGATGTTCATAAAAGATGCCTAATGTTGTACTCAATGAACTATGAGTTACAGAGGCAATATGAAAATATGGATGTGATTGAGATGGTAGTGCATCTTAAGAACATGTACCAAAATCAAGCAAGACAATAGAGATATGATATCTTCAAGGCGATGTTGAAATATAACATGGAAGAAGGAGATCCAGTATGTCCTCATGTGCCCAAGCTTATTGGGTATGTGGAGAATCTTGCTAGACTGAGATTTCCTTTAGATCAAGAGTTGACCACATATGTAATTATGTAGTCACTGCCATAGTGCCTCCAAATCTATTGTACCGGACTTGCTGTCCTGGTTGTGTCCCAAAGAATCATTGCCCTTCATTTATCCAACAACCCAACCCTAAAAAATTAATGAGATGTGTGTACGACCGAGATTAACTGGGACACATTGGGACTGTGAGCTCGGGACAGCGGTTTTGAACACATTTGGAAATATCGTTTGTAAGGTCTGAGAATTGTAACCCAACATCGCCATCTTTTTAGAAACTTCTTGTAGGACTAGTAGGCACATTTTTTGTGAAACGGTAATTATATTGCTCTATATAGATAATACTTGACAATTGTAGAAGTGTTGAGCAATATGCCACACAAGTATGCTTGGTTAGGTCTTGAGATCAAAATCCAATTTTTTATTATTTCTTTCAAAAACTTTATTAATTTTCTAGTAGGCATATTTTTCTAAAATTGCAATTAAATTGGTTCAAAGACATACTTGGTAACATACCCAACCCAACGAAATTGATAAGTAAAACCAAAATTCATGACCTTCAATAATATACATGATAAACATCTTAAACAGATATAATCTATAACATTATGACTTGTGGAATGCCTCTTGTCATTTTAACCACAATATGAATTTTTCTCTCTTTATCTTGTCTACATGATTATATTATTTTATTGCCACTACATATAGAATAGTATTATCAAAGATTAGAAACATCCCCGGTCTAATAGAATTAGAAGTTCATCAAGAAATCTAAGGCATGATATCAATATATGGATACACATCGAGACTAGGTGTTTTCATGTACACTTTGTCCGCATTGCAACTACATTTAAACTAAAACGAAATGTTCTAAGAAACTATGGTACACTTTAAACACAACTAAAAAATAATGAAATCATGTTATAGTCCACACGTCAACATCAATTTATTTTCTACTAAAAAGCCAATACTAAAATGTCATAGAGAAATTCTAGAGATCATAAAATCAATAAAAAGATTTATGTACCTTATAATTCAAAGAAAACTAAACGAGATGGACATCTTGATTATATAATTAGATTTTTTAACTATCGCTAAGTATTGTTCATCTTTGCTTTAGGCTCTTGAAATTTGATAATATATTTTTCATATATTTTATGGTCATATTCATTGATGGTTACAAAGATATATTTTCTATTTTAGGTTTCTAAGAAATATATTCACGTAATTATTGACAAGAATGCAAAAACTTATTTCGATGGAAATCTCCAAGGGCTAGATTAAGTTGTCACATATTTTTTCCATATAGCTTTATCCTATCAAATTAAGCAAATAATAATAATAATAATAACTACTCATAAATTATTATATTACAAATATATATTTTGAATTATACTTACAAATTGATATAACTTTCTTATTTTATTCGTTGAAAATGAGATACGTTGCGTTATTCTCCCTCACAATATTGATTGTCGAAGAGCATATTAGTTTTGTATGTTCATTATTCATTGGATTGTGAAATACCATATATGATTTTGTCATGTCTTTAAACAAATAAAGACATACCATGCATCATAATACTAATTGATTTTATGTAGTGTTTGGCAACACGATTGGTGTGCCACCGCTTTGGTGCGGTGAGATGAGCCACCTCAAGATTTTTGTCCTGTGGAAAAAGGTTACCGGTGAACGCTAATCAATGGTAAAAACGATACAAATTTAAAATGGTGGGTGATCTTGTGTTTGGTAACAGTGGTTACGAACGATTGTAACATGTCCGACCTTACCCCATCGCTGTCCGGGCAATCACACAGCTTTACCAAACGGAGCCCTGTTATATAGTTAGATATGTTCTTAAGAAGAAAATGAGTACCCCTATCCAGTAATGTAGCAGTCAGCATCGCCAATATCTTCTCAATTGCATTTTCTGCCACACTAAGCAAAATGGTCTGCCAGATCTCTCCAAAGCCATTAATATATAATCAGGTAAAAATTCGTTTGCCAGCCTGTGCCATTTCCTTTTAACAAGAAGGTGCTTATAAACCACTGTTGCTAAAACGTTTATGAGTTTACTCCGGGTCTGTGAAACAACAACGCAATGTGAACAATGGACAGAATTAACCACGCCTGTTGAACATAAACACCATGGAACGATGGGACTATAATACAAAGCTTAATAACTCACCTGACTTGAGGAGTTACTTCCATAAGTCAACTGCCGACAGTACCATATAACATCAAAATATCAAATATGTAAAGCACAACTAGTTCATTCTCGTATAGTGACTTTTTGGCTTTTCCAGGAGCTATTATGTGATGTGCCCAACAACGACTAAACATACCTTTCATTCTATTCGTATTTCATGTAAGCCAGAGATAGTATATATGTGATCAACAAAGATCAATAAGTTGTGGATGCACAATCACGCCTACCCTCCTGGATCAGCTGTTGATTCCTAACAGATCCAAGAAAGCCTTCTGATCAGTTAGATCAGCGAGAATAGCAGCCGTACCGCAGCTCACTTTCGTCAGCTCGTCTGCCGAGAAATCGCCAGTGCATACTCCTATGGCAAGAGCGCCCCCGAACTCTGCTTCTCTGATATCATTTGGCTGCAAACAGGACTGTCAGATTGATTTTCAGAGAACATCCTATGATCTTCGCATGATCAACAAGAAAACCGTTTGTAAAAGAATTTGTTTATCACGTTTTCATATTAGCATGGAATTTGGCTTCCAGTCTTGCAAACCATTTTGTTCGACGATAGTCAACGACCGCATGCATTTCTCAGGGTTAAATCTTGGTAATTGGCACAAGGGTTTATTATTTCCTCAGGTAGCAGTGGCATTGCATTGGTCAAAGCCACTACTGCCAGTTTTGTTAGCGAGAACAGGCATGATGGCTACTCCAAATCTAAAGGAACGCGGGACTCATGGGAATCACAGTTGCAGAGTAATATATGCTGGGTCAATTAACAGATCGGTTGGCAGGGACTCACACACACGGTCCTTCCAACCCACACATGGATACAACACGGTGTCCAATCCGTGGTTCTTAAGATGATCATGTCTAGGTGTAAAGGTGGCCGAATTGGGACGCTCTTTAGGAAAACATATTCCCAGTCCAACCCACCCAAAGCCCCCTATACTACCTTAACTCTCTCCTGTTGTCGTCAAGATGCCTAGGACCTTTTTCTAACGAAAAAAATGGGACGCATTCAACCCCTTTTTAAGAAAAGTAAAACCAAAAAAGAAGATGGTGAACCTTGGAGCACATAGGCTAAGATCACCCAAGTGCTATGACATTTCTTTTATGGAACTAGTTTTCTATATAGGATTTGTGCTTGTATCGGGAGTGTGTATGCATGTCTTGGCCTTCTAGTTTCTTACTTGATATTTAGGGTGTAGGACATGATATAGATATATCATATATCTTAAATACATAATTAAACATACTATATGTATTGTCAAAAATTGTGGAAAATGTTGGCCGGGCAACCGCATACTAGACAAACAGCCATGGTGCATCTTATGCAGAAGTAAAATGTCTAAACCCAACTCTAATTATGTTCTCAAAATATCCCACCCACCACCCCCCCTCCAACACACACACACACCAAGAACAATCACAACATTTAGACTACCGTTTGAGTTCTAATGTGTTGGGGATGTTGTACCGATACAGTTCTGGATGTGACGAAAAGTTGTCACGGAAGCGCTACCAACAAGCGTATAAAACCCAAAGAAGAAAAACACCAGATTTAACGTGGAAAACTCTCCCCTCAATAAGGAGATAAAAACCACAGGGCAAGCCCGCTAATAAGCACTATGTAATAAAATTACAACTCACACCTCCCAGATTTAATTACCCATAAATCCGGGTAGCAACCGCCAACCGCTACTTTGCTTCAAGGCAAAGTCGCTGGCCCTCTCTTATAAACCAAGAGAGCTTCTCTACCAGTTGTTCTTGTTCTCTGGCACCCTCTACCACAGAAGGCACCAACAAGCAACTAGAGAACTCACACCTCAACCGGTGGACAATCCAAAGGCCTCCCCAGTGGCCTCTATTTATAGGCCTCCATGCATGTGATTGCAACCAGGAATTCTAGTCCTAGTTCGAATCCTAGTCCAACTGCATGTTGCACATAGGAAGTCATATTCCTACTATTCAAGATTTGACTCCTATTAGGATTGGTAGCACAAACCAACCCTCCCAAGTCTAAATCCCACTAAGACATGGGCTGGATTATATTCCTAATCCCAACAATCTCCCCCTCCAGCCCATGAGGGAGATGTGGTCTTCAGCGATCATCATTGGGAATGTACACCGCAGAGCTTCTTACAAAGCTCTAGCTTGTCTCGTGTCACCACCTTGGTCATCATATTAGAAGCATTCTTCTCAGTATGGATCTTTTTCAGAGTCAACAACTTCTTCTCTATAACATCACGAAGCCAGTGATATCTCACATCAATGTGCTTTGTTTGTGCATGATGCATTGTGCTCTTGCTCAAGTCAATGGCACTCTGACTATCACAGAAAATAGTCTGGTCAATCTGAATCATCCCCAGCTCCCTTAGAAATCTCACCACCCAGAGAATTTCTTTTCCTGCTTCCGCTGCTGCAATGTATTCTGCCTCTGTAGTTGAAAGTGCAACACACTTCTGCAACCTGGACTGCCAAGATATGGCTCCCCCTGCAAAAGTGAAGATATACTCAGAAGTAGATTTCCTATGATCTATATCACCTGCCATGTCAGCATCAACGAAGCCCTTTAGAACTGGTTCCGAACCACCAAACATCAAACATGTGTTGCTCATGCCTCGTAAGTATCTGAAGATCCACTTGACCGCCTCCCAGTGATCTTTTCCAGGATTTGAGAGAAACCTGCTCACAACGCCAACTGCATGAGCAATATCAGGATGGGTACACACCATTGTGTACATCAAAGTCCCTACAGCAGAAGAATAGGGAATCCTTGCCATCTCCTCCTTTTCCTCATCAGTAGATGGGCATGACTTCTTACTCAGCTTGAAGTGACCTGAGAGTGGAGTCCCCACGAATTTAGCTTTGCCCATGTTAAACCGCTCAAGTACTCGTTCAACATAACTCTGTTGTGACAACCACAACTTGCGCTATGTCCTATCACGTGTGATCTGCATCCCCAAAATCTGTCGTGATGGTCCCAAATCCTTCATCTCAAAGGCTTTGGAAAGCTCTGTCTTCAAATTTCTGATCAAACTGAGATCCTGACCCACTATCACCATGTCATCCACATAGAGTAGTAGAATAATGAACCTGTCATTGGGAAACCTCCTGATGTAGACACATGGATCTGCACTTGTCTTCTGGTACTCGTGACTCTACATGAAAGAATCAAACTTCTTGTACCACTGTCTAGGAGCCTGTTTCAACCCGTACAAACTCTTCTTTAATTTGCAGACTAAGTGGTCTTTCCCCTTGACTTTAAAACCTTCTGGCTGATCCATGTAGATCTCCTCTGTAAGGTCACCGTGAAGGAAAGCTGTCTTCACATCTATCTGCTCAAGCTCCAGATCTAGACTAGCAACCAAGCCTAGAACCAATCTGATAGAACTCATCTTCACAACCGGAGAAAATATCTCATCAAAATCCACTCCTGGTCTTTGACCAAAGCCCTTGACAACAAGTCTGGCTTTGTATCTAATATCACTACCAGTGTCGTCATTCTTCATCCTATAGACCCACTTGTTCTTTAGTGCTCTCCGACCCTTGGGAAGTGCCACAATCTCATAGGTGTCATTATTCTGCAAAGAATTCATCTCCTCATGCATCGCCTGATGCCACTGTACTCTGTCTCTATGAGTTTGTGCCTCCTGAAAAGTCTCTGGATCCCTCTGATCAGTAAGCAAGATATACTGAGATGTCGGATATCTGGATGAAGGATGACGTACTCTGTCAGACCTCCTCAGCTGCTGCTCTGAGGACTCTGCCTGGTCCTGATCCTGCTCCCCCTGCCCAGAAGTCTCTTCCTGTGAAGTTGAATCACTCGTCTGTGCGTCTGGAACTGGACCACTTGATGTGTTATCACTCTGCTGCTCATGGTGATTATGTTGCTCTTTTTCATCATCAGAAGACTGCACCTGTGAAGAAGCTGAATCATCCTCATACTCATCGTCTGAAGAAATGTCACCTGATCCCGCAGCCTCTGCATCATCAACCTCAGGCTCTGTCACTGTCTGACTCTCACAGAAAGTCACATCTCTGTGTCTGGTCATGGTCTTTTTCACTGGATCCCATAACCTATACCCAAACTGTTGATCTCCATAGCCAAGAAAGATACATGGCACCGCTTTATCATCCAGCTTTTGCCTCTTTTCCTTGGGAACATGAGCATATGCCTTGCATCCAAATACTCGGAGATGTGAGTAGGATGCATCCTTACCTGTCCATACATGCTCAGGTATATCAAACCCCAAAGGAACTGATGGAGATCGATTTATCAGATAGAAGGCAGTTCTCACTGCCTCACCCCAAAATGTCTTTGGCAACTTTGCAGTCTTCAACACGCATCTGACTTTCTCGACAATAGTACGGTTCATCCTTTCAGCTGTACCATTGTGTTGTGGTGTGTCGGGCTCTGTCCTCTCATGTCGTAGGCCATGCTGCGTGCAGTACGCTTGGAACTCCCTGGAGGTGTACTCTCCTCCATTGTCCGTTCGGAGACACTTTAATTTTTCACCGGTCTCCCGCTCTACCATGGCATGGAACTTTTGGAAACATTGAAAAATTTGATCCTTGGTCTTCAGCAAGTAGACCCACACCTTCCTAGATGCATCATCAATGAATGTGACAAAATACTTATTGCCTCCCAGTGAAGCCATCTCAAACGGACCACAGACATCTGAATGAACCAACTGTAGAAGCTTTGACTTCACCGCAGACCTTGTCTTGAAAGAAACTCGTCGTTTCTTTCCTGTCTGACATGCATCACATGAACTGAGACCACTATCCTTGCCACAAGGAATCAACCTCTTCTTGGATAGAAGATTCAAGCCCTTCTCATTCATGTGTCCTAACCGTTTGTGCCATAGATCTGTCTGGTTATCCTCAACTGCATGTATACTGCCGTCTCTAAGTACTTTGAGCTTGGTCTTGTATAATGTGCGAGACAGTTTGCCACGTACAATAACCAAAGCCCCCTTGGTGATCTTGCATTTGCCGCCACCAAAATCAAGATGACAACCTTCTCTATGAAAGAAAGAACCATAGATCAAACTCAGCCACAAATCTGGAATGTGACGAACATCCTTCAGCGTGAGCGTGCAACCAACACTTGTCTGAACACAAATGTCACCAATCCCGACAATTCTAGAGAAGTTGTAATTTCCCATGTTCACCCTCCCAAAGTCTCCCCTCCTGTATGAAGTGAAGAACTCCTTACTTGGTGAAGCATGATAAGAAGCTGCAGTATCCACCACCCACTCAGAATCATCCTCATCAGCATGCAAACACTGTTCTTGGACTGTTAAGACCACATCGTCATCATCGCACCTATCATCTGAGATCGTTGCTGTAGTATTCTTGTCGTCATCTTGCTTGTCTTTGGCTTCAGACCCATGTTTCTTTTTCCAAATCTTGCAATCTCTTTTGAAGTGACCTGGCTTGCCGCAATGGAAGCACCCTCTACCATTCTTTGACTTGGATCTACCACGAGACTTCTCGCGGTCTTGGGATTCACCGCGGCTCTTAGATCTACCACGGTCTCTCGCTCTATCAACGCCTCTGCCCTCTGTGAAGTGCACCTCTGATCCACTATCGCCTGAGGCTCGTCGTCGAGTCTCTTCATTCAGTACACTGCTCTTCACCTGGTCAAGTGTCAACTTGCCCTCCTGTGCAGAATTGCTGACTGTCACTACGAGTGTCTCCCAACTGTCTGGTAGCGATCCTAGAAGAAGTAGAGCCTGAAGTTCATCATCAAGAACCATCTTCATGGACCCCAACTGATTTACAAGGCTTTGGAATTCATTCATATGCTCGGCGATGTTTGTACCATCCTGGTACTTGAGGTTCACCAACTTTCAGATCAAGAAAGCTTTATTTGTGGCAGTCTTCCGCTCATATAACTTCTTGAGCTTTTCCCACAGATCTTTGGCATTGGTCTCTTCTGAGACGTGATGGAATACGGAGATGTCGAGCCACTTTCGCACTGTTCCGACGGTTTTCCTGTTTAGCTTCTTCCATTCTGCATCATATGTAGTCTCTGGCTTTTGTCCCTCTATCGGATCGTATAGATCTTTGCAATAGAGAATATCCTCCATCTTGGGTTTCCAAATCTGCCAATTTGTGATTGTCAACTTTATCATTGTCGCATCTTCATCTTTCCCCATCTGGACTTGTATCTGCAACCTCGCTCTGATACCACTTGTTGGGGATGTTGTACCGATACAGTCCCGGATGTGACGAAAAGTTGTCACGGAAGCGCTACCAACAAGCGTATAAAACCCAAAGAAGAAAAACACCAGATTTAACGTGAAAAACTCTCCCCTCAATAAGGAGATAAAAACCACGGGACAATCCCGCTAATAAGCACTATGTAATAAAATTACAACTCAAACCTCCCAGATTTAATTACCCCTAAATCCGGGTAGCAACCGCCAACCGCTACTTTGCTTCAAGGCAAAGTCGTTGGCCCTCTCTTATAAACCAAGAGAGCTTCTCTACCAGTTGTTCTTGTTCTCTGGCACCCTCTACCACAGAAGGCACCAACAAGCAACTGGAGAACTCACACCTCAACCGGTGGACAATCCAAAGGCCTCCCCAGGGGCCTCTATTTATAGGCCTCCATGCATGTGATTGCAACCAAGAATTCTAGTCCTAGTTCGAATCCTAGTCCAACTGCATGTTGCACATAGGAAGTCATATTCCTACTATTCAAGATTTGACTCCTATTAGGATTGGTAGCACAAGCCAACCCTCCCAAGTCTAAATCCCACTAAGACATGGGCTGGATTATATTCCTAATCCCAACATAATGAACTAGAATATGATTTTCAACTCTCATTGTTATCCCCAACACAGGAGCAGCAAACCGCTCACCTGTACCACCTCTGGCGTAGTACATTCCCATTTGTCTTCCATCACCAGCATATACCAAGCAACCCCATTCAACATGGACAGAGCCATCTCCTGTGACTGGGTGGTCAAGGTTGCCATCACATCTAAAAATGTTACCACCATTGTTTGTTGCTTCCAAGGTTCCACTTAGCCCATTTATCCTGTACTGAGATTGACCAATTGTTGTCCAATCCGATCATATAGAGCCAACCCTACTAATAGACAGCAAATATTTTTGATAACACTACAGCAAGCCCCTACTAGTCAATGTGGAAACTCCAGGATCTACAAGTTGAGAAGATGAATGAATTGGTGGCCCAACCTTCTCTAATCTGTAGACCTTATGCAGTCGCCACGGATCAGTAAATGAGACCTTCACCAGGGAATCAGGTGACGTGTTTTTCACAGCCAAGGATGTCAATCAGGAGGCTTCTTCATTCCAAAGCAACAAACTCTCGCGCCAAAGAGCCACCCTACCTTAAAAAAATAGAAATAGGATAAAATGAGTAGAAACATAGTCCATTCACTTTCCCAAAAAGATCCTTCCAAGCAGACATATATCAAGAATCAACTATGAACTAACTTCCCATGATCTCACTGTCATTCCCCATTCAAAACCTCCACTATATAGAACAACCCTCAATTCTTTTGAGAGTGACCATCAACTTCCAGTTTCAACCGTACGGTCACTTCCACTATATTTTTCGTTAACAAGGACACAACCTCTCAACCTTGTAAATAACAGTTGAACTGTATTGATATGCATGTAACCTAAAGTGTCCATGGAACTTTTGGGAGCGAAGCCAAGGTGACATGGAGAGGCCCAAGCCTAGGCCCCTTGTGGCTGATTTGAGCACAATCCCCATGAGATTAGTACTTAACTGTTTGGCCCAGCGGTAAATCTTGTTATTCATTGTAGAGCAGGTTGGGGGTTCGAAACCCGTTGGTACACCTGAATGGGGAGAAAGTAATAATAAAAAAAGTCTTGCATCTACAGTTGTGATGTGGCTCCTTGAGTAGAATAAGATGGAAAAAATTATCTAAAAAAAAAATCCCCATGAGACTAGCAAGTCACTGAAGTAGGGGACTCCAAGAAGTGTGGTTCACAATCTATTCAGCGCAATAGAGGGGCTCAAACCTAAACAGCTACTCCCAAGAATCAACCTCTCTGCCAGCTCCTGGCAGGTCATCACTTCCATTATCTTCTCCTAAAAGCTTCAAAAAGAGAGACAAACCATATCATAATGGATCTCAAGTTGACTCATTGCAATATGGGAAGGATCACCACACTGCTTGTCTACTGATGCTCTCTTTTGATTTTTCATCAACCTTGCACTCCATAAAAATATAACAAGTATGATGTTGGATTGGACAGAGATGTACCACTCTGCAATGGAGTTCTTGGCTTCCGGGTAAGGAACTTCATCATTCCCGCCTCCAGTCTTATCTATATCCCTCCCCGCTTCCAATTTCCGGTTCAATGATTAATGATGTCGAGATCCGAATGCTTCCAAGTATTTGACCATTGGCTTTGACATGTGTTAGACATTTTTTAATGTAGTATTGGTCATGCCAATTAGGACACAAAGTTCTTTAGGTAAACCACCTAAGGCGCTCTCTTTAAGCAGCTCATCTTTACCCACCCCATCCCATCTCTCTCTTCCTGTTCACAGTACCAATATATTTGATCTGAACCATACACAAATTTATAAGCAAACACTACATATCATTCCGATATTCAGTTCTCAGAACAAAACAATAAAAACTTTACCCACCGTATCTCCAACATGAACCCGCAAATCGAATCCACCAGAAAATAGCTTCTCAGCTCTTTGAGCTGCAATCTTCACAAGTTTCCCTCGATCACTATCATCACTTCCAAATCTGTAAAGAATTTTGAATAAAGAGTTATAAAAAATTAATCGCACAACATAATAGACAAGTAGGATTAAACCAAATCAAAATCTATGAACCCTCCAAAATTTGTAGTTGTGAAGTATTCCCGGATTCCTAGACAGTCCATTTTCATCCAAGCAATGTCTTCTAAGTTTCCAGTAACCTATAGTTGAGAAAAATAAATTAGCGCTCCTATCTATTAGGCGGTGAGATAACCATGCACATACCAACCAGTATGAAGGATTGTGTGTGCTCATTATTTCTATATGGACAGAAAACATGTAAATTGTTAGGTATCAATGAGAAGAAACACCATTTATATATATGTTGGCAGCCTAATCGTTGCATTAACATGACATATCATTATAGTAAGATGTAAAAGCAAAGTAGATAACATTGAAGGAACAGGGTCAAGTCATTCATAAGAATCCATAACATTAAAGGAATAGGGTCAATTCATTCATAAGAATCTGGATACATACCAAACCAACGGAAACAGCTTTCCTTGAAGATAAAGTTTGAAGGAGAGAAACGACTCCTGGGAGGACCTGCATGCCTTCATGGATTTCCTGTTGGTGCTTTATAGCATATTGTACCATACTTGACTTCAAATCTGGAAGTCTTTCTGAGGATGTCTACAGAAAAAGTTCAAAATTGTATATATCAATAAGAAATCTTGTTTTTGTTTTTTCCACTACATACAAGCAGAAAGTTTTGTAGTTCATCTCAGCTAATATTATCTTGGCAAAAAAACCTAAATAGCACATTTCCCATTTTTTATTCCCTAAATGGCACGTTCTTGAACTTATTGCCCAAAATGGCACATTTGCAGGCCAATGCGTCCTCTGTTGGGACGCATTGCTCTCTCGGGAGGCAATGCGTCCCCGGTTGGCGTCCCGAAGCCGGACGTAATTGCTTTTTTATTTTTTTTTATTTTTTTTTAATTATGATACCATGTATATTATATATACATATATATGTTAAATTGCTAAATTAATATAATCTAAATTAACTTATATACAATTAGCCATATATTTAAAATAATATCTGAAAATAATAAAATAATAACAGAATATTATATTTATCAAAACATAATATTTATAAATGTAGATACAAATATTCAAAATTAATAGATATAATACTAAAATTATATAATAAAGTTTAAATTATAAAAATAATGAAAATATATACATGTATTTATTTGTAAACTTAGAAGAAAAAAACTAATATGGCAATAAAAATAAGAAAATACTAATATCAAAAATAAGAAAATAAGAAAATACTAATATAGAAAAATAATATATATATGTATTATATATATATACACATATATATATTATTTTTCTATATTAGTATTTTCATATTTTTTATTGCTATATTAGTTTTTTTCTTCTAAGTTTAAAACTAAATACTTGTATATATTTTCTTTATTTTTATAATTTTACACTTTATTATATAATTTTAGTATTATATCTATTAATTTTGAATATTTTTATCTACATTTATAAATATTATGTTTTGATAAATATATATGTATATGTATATATATATATATATATATATATATATATATATATATATTATTTGTACATATATATATGTATAAGTATAACATATATATATATATAATGTATATATTATGTATATATATTATGTATATATATGTATATATATATATATATATATTATGCATATATATGTATATATATATGTATGTATATGTACATATATATATATATATATATATATATATATATATATTACGTATATATATATATTATGTATGTATATATATATGTATATATATTATGTATATATATGTATATATATATGATGTATATATATGTATATTTTTGATATTATGTATCATACCTTTAATATATATATATATATATATATATATATATATATATTATTTTTCTATATTAGTATTTTCTTATTTTCTTATTTTCTTATTTTTGATATTAGTATTTTCTTATTTTTATTGCTATATTAGTTTTTTTCTTCTAAGTTTACAAATAAATACATGTATATATTTTCTTTATTTTTATAATTTTAAACTTTATTATATAATTTCAGTATTATATCTATTAATTTTGAATATTTTTATCTACATTTATAAATGTTATGTTTTGATAAATATATATGTATATGTATAATATATATATATATATATATATTATATTTGTACATATATCTATATATGTATATGTATATAATATATATATATTATGTATATATATTATGTATATATATGTATATATAATGTATATATATATATATATATTATGTATATATATATATTATTTTGCTATATTAGTATTTTCTTATTTTCTTATTTTTGATATTAGTATTTTCTTATTTTTATTTCTATATTACTTTTTTTCTTCTAAGTTTACAAATAAATATATGTATATATTTTCTTTATTTTTATAATTTTACACTTTATTATATAATTTTAGTATTATATCTATTAATTTTGAATATTTTTATCTACATTTATAAATATTATGTTTTGATAAATATATATGTATATGTATATAATATATATATATATTATTTGTACATATATATATGTATATGTATAATATATATATATATATATATGTATATATGACCGGCCTAAATCGCGTGTCCTAAAATTGGAGGTGGATTTGAGGTAGTCGAGCTTTTACATTTATAAACCCGAATCCTTCTAGGCCCCCGCAACTTTGTTTATGGAGTCGAAGTAGATATACGGGGTCGAACACAGGGACAATGGGGTAGTGTTGAGAACCCAGAATCGACACGCTACACTCCGGCAGGTATAAAGAGATGATAAATTCCCTAGGAGGGAAGCATAAAGATGTCACGAATAAAACAAAAAAACTATCTCTAAGTGGAGTTACTAGAAAGATTTAAGGTTTTAAGCATTTAGCAGTTTTTAGGGGTTTTCATTCAACAGAAACAGAAGGATATACCTGGAGCTAAGGCGAGGTACAAAGGATAGAACTGCGGTAAAACAAGCGGCGGTAGAACCAATCCTATACCCCTCCTCTCGAAGCGGGCACCTCTAACAAGGCATCGGTTCCACTCTCGGGGTCACCAGACTCAAATTAGAGTGGAAAGGTTACTAAAGCAACTCCGTTCCGTGCACTCTCGTACTCCAGAATCGGACCACACACTAGAGCCACAACACAACTCTCGAAGTTGTTGCGACGGGAAAACACGATTCGGTAGCTAAGCGAAACGCGATCCAAAACATGCAAGCTAGATTTCAGATATCAAACATAGCAGTCATCCAACATATTGCACCAAGCATAGAGCAGCAAGTAAGTAAGCTTTTCTATTTCTATAAGCATTAAAGGTCTTAATTACAATGCATGAGTAAAAAATTAAATAACAGAATTAAAGATATGTGTCACCTTCTTGATGTAGAAGGACGACAAGCTACAGTAACCATCCCGCCTGATATCGGACAGGGGCCTAGCTCGATACAGTCGTGTCGGGCGGCACGCTCTCTCAAGCGGCACACCGCGATGGGCTACTGCATCGCTCAAGGACCTGGCCGATACGCTCAAGTCGGGCGGCACACCCTCTCGGGCGACACGCCTGACGGGCGGAGCGTATAGGGTTCGTTATCGTGTCGGGCATGGAGCTGCGTATCCTACTGCCAGGCACTGGTGTCGGGTACTCGTGTCGCGTATCTACATCGGCCGATATCGGCTCCCAGTGTCGCCCGGTACAGTCCTAGGTGAACCAATCCCCTCCCTCTCGGGATGAGGAAGAGCTCACCTAGTGTCGCCCGGTACGAATACTGGAGCACGATACGCCTGCTCTCGCAGCCTCCTCCGAAGATCACTCGACAGTCCGAAATCTGAAGTGGCCAAGCTGGTCCGAACTTGTCTAAGTTGTCTTTTCGGCTCCCTGTAGCTGCTATTTATAGGCAGCTGGTCGGGAGAAGATATGGTGCTCAAAGCGCCACGTGCCCTCCTTTCCGCCGTTCAGTTGGTGGTCGGCTGACGCGGGTATCACCCGGTACAAGGAGGTCGGCTGTCGGGCGTCATGGCGAGAGGTGCCTGTCGATGGGTAACCGATATCGCGCGGCACATGGAGTAGTTGCGGCGTGCTCGGCTCCCTGTCGGGTAAAGAGGTGTGTCGTCCATCGGTTCCCTCTCGCGCGGCATCCTTGCGTCGCGCTTCGTCGTATCGCGCAGCCCTGCCAGGCAGCGTGCTTATCGGGCGTTCGGGGGGGCGAAACAGACTTGGACTTATTTGCGGGCCGGAACGGCCTTATTGGTGCAAAATGGGACAAAATAGGAGAAAACTCTGCAAAAGATAGAAATATTGGACTGAGAGCATTGCTTGGCTAATTATTGCGAAAATGCATAAAAAAGAGAGGAAAATGCAAGAAAAGGACAGTTTTGATAACAGAAAAATAGTCTAAAACATCACAAAAATTGGTGGTATCAACTCCCCCAAACTTAGCTTTTTGATTGTCCTCAATCAATATCTAAACTTTATGTAGTGATGCTTCTTCTTGCGCAGTATAGTTCTCAGGCTAAGGGGTAAAACAAGTATTGTAATGCCTTTAGAGATAATGTTGTCTCATTACGAACAAAAGATTTTGGTTTTCCCGCCTTATTGTTTATTATTCTCTACAGCTTTGGCGAGACTTTGTTGTATGATTCCGAAGTTAGCTTACACACCAAACAGCTTTATTTTCAGGATAGAAAGTTGTGTATAGGGAAGGCTAAGGCTTTTTGGGTTTTCTTCTTGTTTCCCATCGGTCCATTCAGGTAAGGGTCCGTTAACGGGCAAGTGGTCCCTGCAGTCCAAGCCAGTTGGCTTTAGAGCAGTGATTTCACATCCTACGTACCACTGTCCCGGATCTACCATGCCTAAAGATGGGTACTTTTGGAAAAAAACAAGTGTGTGTATATATATATATATTTTTTTTCTTTTATTGGGAACAACTCTCATGCTTTTATTCACTCTCATATGGTTTCTCTCTCTTTTTAGGATTTTTGTCGGGTAAGGGAAACAAAGAGATACTTGCTGTTTGGACAGCTTTTTCCTTCTCAATACTCGTCTCTTAGCTGTTTGCGAGATTATTATATTTTTGAAATTTTTTGACATGGCAAAACATATTCTTTTGTTCATTTGAAGCAGCATTATCAAAAAGATATAACAGGACTTGCGTCACATTTAGTATAAAGAAAATAAACTTGGCAAGCAGTTACATCAGGGTTTTTACTAATGTAGCGACTTTGTACATATGCATGGGAACAAAATAGGCAAAATTTTCAAAAAAATTTATATGAGCAAGGGTGCAAGTACATGATATAGGGGAAAAGCAAAATGCACAAGAGAATTTTTATACCTCCTTCACTGGTACATGGGTACCCCCCCCCCCAAACTTATCCAATACTCTGTCCCAGAGTAGTGAATAAGGAGGTGAGTTCATGTTAGTCCAGTGAAGGTTATTTAGCGGGTTCGCTTGTTCCTTGTAGAAGCTGCAATATGCTTCTTTGTTGCCGCCTCCTTCTTTCTCATTTGGAAACAGCTTCAACAAGTGCGAACACTTGTGGTTGCTTCCTCCTTATTAAGTAGCTGGAACCGGGATGCCCAGGTTCTATCTGGAGGTCGCCGGCAAAACACTTCCCCCAGCTCAGCCTCCACTTTATTTCCCAGATCAGCCGGAACACGCGCAATAGCTCATGGTAGACAGAGAGCTCTTGTGTTGTCCCAGCAGTCGCCGGGGTTGTACTCGTGCTGTCTCTGTAGATGGTCCCAGGCCACTATAGAAGACAGACTATGATAAGGAATTGCCCCTCTTCGGGGTGCTGACGTTTCTGACCGACAGTTGTTGCTTCACCTGCGGCATCCATTCTGCCTGTTATCAAGTTCATTAACCATTATAAATCGTTAGATAGAAAAAGTTAAAGAAGCTCGATAATGCCAGACTTATTTCAAAATCTGGGTATCGTCCGTCAAAAGAAAGCATAAGTCGATACAAGATTGGGCGATACGAGGAGGGGGCTGCACGGCACAACATACCTCCCGATACGGGTATATCGGGCAATAAGGTCGCCAGAGAGCAACTTCCTGACAGGACGTCTCAAAAGAAAATGTGTCGCCCGATATGGCGTATCGGCCAAACATTGTTGGTCGTTATGTCGTGCATAACCGCGCCGGGCGATACAAAATTCGACAAGGCTCGTAATCCCGATAGGCAGCGTGCGATAGGAAAAACTCGTGTCGGGCGATAAACCTGTCGGGGGATAGCCTGCCGAGCGATAAGCGTGTTGGGCGATATGCGTGTCGGGCGATACCTTTGCTCATAGGAGCCATCGCCCGATATTATATAATTTTACACTTTATTATATAATTTTAGTATTATATCTATTAATTTTGAATATTTTATCTACATTTATAAATATTATGTTTTGAAAAATATATATGTATATGTATATAATATATATATATATATATATATATATATATATATATATATATATATTATTTGTACAAATATATATGTATATGTATAATATATATATATATAATGTATATATTATGTATATATATATTATGTATATATATGTATATATATATATTATGTATATATATGTATATATATGTATGTATATGTACATATATATATATATATTATGTATATATATATTATGTATGTATATATATATGTATATATATTATGTATATATGTATATATATATGATGTATATATATGTATATTTTTGATATTATGTATCATACCTTTAATATATATATATATATATATATATATATATATATATATATATATTATTTTTCTATATTAGTATTTTCTTATTTTTTATTTTTGATATTAGTATTTTCTTATTTTTATTGCTATATTAGTTTTTTTCTTCTAAGTTTCCAAATAAATACATGTATATATTTTCTTTATTTTTATAATTTTAAACTTTATTATATAATTTCAGTATTATGTCTATTAATTTTGAATATTTTTATCTAATTTATAAATGTTATGTTTTGATAAATATATATGTATATGTATAATATATATATATATTATATTTGTACATATATCTATATATGTATATGTATATAATATATATATTATGTATATATATTATGTATATATATGTATATATATTATGTATATATATATGTATATATATATATATATTATGTATGTTAATATATATGTATATATATATTATGTATATATATATTATTTTGCTATATTAGTATTTTCTTATTTTCTTATTTTTATTGCTATATTAATTTTTTTCTTCTAAGTTTACAAATAAATACATGTATATATTTTCTTTATTTTTATAATTTTACACTTTATTATATAATTTTAGTATTATATCTATTAATTTTGAATATTTTTATCTACATTTATAAATATTATGTTTTGATAAATATATATGTATATGTATAATATATATATATATATATATATTATTTGTACATATATATGTATATGTATAATATATATATATATAATGTATATATTATGTATATATATTATGTATATATATATATATATATGTATGTATATGTGACCGGCCTAAATTGCGCGTCCTAAAATTGGAGGTGGATTTGAGGTAGTCGAGCTTTTACATTTATAAACCCGAATCCTTCTAGGCCCCCGCAACTTTGTTTACGGAGTCGAAGTAGATATACGGGGTCAAACACAGGGACAAGGGGGTAGTGTTGAGAACCCAGAATCGACACGCTACACTCCGGCAGGTATAAAGAGATGATAAATTCCCTAGGAGGGAAGCATAAAGATGTCACGAACAAAACAAGAAAACTATCTCCAAGTGGAGTTACTAGAAAGATTTAAGATTTTAAGCATTTAGCAGTTTTTAGGGGTTTTCATGCAACAGAAACATAAGGATATAGCTGGAGCTAAGGTGAGGTACGAAGGATAGAACTACGGTAAAACAAGCGGCGGTAGAACCAATCCTGTACCCCTCCTCTCGAAGCAGGCACCTCTAACAAGGCATCGGTTCCACTCTCGGGGTCACCAGACTCAAATTAGAGTGGAAAGGTTACTAAAGCAACTCCGTTCCGGGCACTCTCGTACTCCAGAATCGGACCAAACACTAGAGCCACAACACAACTCTCGAAGTTGTTGCGATGGGAAAACACGATTCGGTAGCTAAGCGAAACGCGATCCAAAACATGCAAGCTACATTTCAGATATCAAACATAGCAGTCATCCAACATATTGCACCAAGCATAGAGCAGCAAATAAATAAGCTTTTCTATTTCTATAAGCATTAAAGGCCTTAATTACAATGCATGAGTAAAAAATTAAATAACAGAATTAAAGATATGTGTCGACTTCTTGATGTAGAAGGACGACAAGCTACAATAACCATCCCGCCCGATATCGGACAGGGGCCTATCCCGATACAGCCGTGTCGGGCGGCACGCTCTCTCAAGCGGCACACCACGATGGGCTACTGCATCGCTCAAGGACCTGGCCGATACGCTCAAGTCGGGCGGCACACCCTCTCGGGCGACACGCCTAACGGGCGGAGCGTATCGGGTTCGTTATCGTGTCGGGCATGGAGCTGCGTATCCTACTGCCAGGCACTGGTGTCGGGTACTCGTGTCGCGTATCTACATCGGCCGATATCGGCTCCCAGTGTCGCCCGGTACAGTCCTAGGTGAACCGATCCCCTCCCTCTCGGGATGAGGAAGAGCTCACCTAGTTTCGCCCGGTACGAACACTGGAGCACGATACGCCTGCTCTCGCAGCCTCCTCCGAAGATCACTCGACTGTCCGAAACCTGAAGTGGCCAAGCTGGTCCGAACTTGTCTAAGCTGTCTTTTCGGCTCCCTGTAGCTGCTATTTATAGGCAGCTGGTCGGGAGAATATATGGTGCTCGAAGCGCCATGTGCCCTCCTTTCCGTCGTTCAGTTGGTGGTCGGCTGACGCGGGTATCGCCCGGTATAAGGAGGTCGGCTGTCCGGCGTCGTGGCGAGAGGTGCCTGTCGGTGGGTAACCGATATCGCGCGGCACATGGAGTAGTTGCGGCGTGCTCGGCTCCCTGTCGGGTAAAGAGGCGTGTCATCCATCAGTGCCCTCTCGCGCGACATCCTTGCGTCGCGCTTCGTCGTATCGCGCAGCCCTGCCGGGCAGCGTGCGTATCGGGCGTCCAGGGGGGGGGGGCGAAACAGACTTGGACTTATTTGCGGCCGGAACGGCCTTATTGGTGCAAAATGGGACAAAATAGGAGGAAACTCTGCAAAAGATAGAAATATTGGACTGAGAGCATTGCTTGGCTAATTATTGTGAAAATGCATAAAAAAGAGAGGAAAATGCAAGAAAAGGACAGTTTTGATAACAGATAAACAGTCCAAAACATCACAAAAATTGGTGTTATCAACTCCCCCAAACTTAGCTTTTTGATTGTCCTCAATCAATATCTAAACTTTATTTAGTGATGCTTCTTCTTGCGCAGTATAGTTCTCAGGCTAAGGGGTAAAACAAGTATTGTAATGCCTTTAGAGATAATGTTGTCTCATTACGAACAAAAGATTTTGATTTTCCCGCCTTATTGTTTATTATTCTCTACAGCTTTGGTGAGACTTTGTTGTATGATTCCGAAGTTAGCTTACACACCAAACAGCTTTATTTTCGGGATAGAAAGTTGTGTATATGGTAGGCTAAGGCTTTTTGGGTTTTCTTCTTGTTTCCCATCGGTCCATCCAGGTAAGGGTCCGTTAACGGGCAAGTGGTCCCTGCAGTCCAAGCCAGTTGGCTTTAGAGCAGTGATTTCACATCCTACGTACCACTGCCCCAGATCTACCATGCCTAAAGATGGGTACTTTTGGAAAACAAGTGTGTATATATATATATATATGTTTTCTTTTATTGGGCACAACTCTCATGCTTTTATTCACTCTCATAAGGTTTCTCTCTCTTTTTAGGATTTTTGTCGGGTAAGGGAAACAAAGAGATACTTGCTGTTTGGGCAGCTTTTTCCTTCTCAATACTCGTCTCTTAGCTGTTTGCGAGATTATTATATTTTTGAAAATTTTTGACATGGCAAAACATATTCTTTTGTTCATTTGAAGCAGCATTATCAAAAAGATATAACAGGACTTGCGTCACATTTAGCACAAAGAAAATAAACTTGGCAAGCAGTTGCATCAGGGTTTTTACTAATGTAGCGACTTTGTACATATGCATGGGAACAAAATAGGCAAAATTTTCAAAAAAATTTATATGAGAAAGGGTGCAAGTACATGATATAGGGGAAAAGCAAAATGCACAAGAGAATTTTTATACCTCCTTCACTGGTACATGGGTACCCCCCCCAAACTTATCCAATACTCTGTCCCAGAGTAGTGAATAAGGAGGTGAGTTCATGTTAGTCCAGTGAAGGTTATTTAGCGGGTTCGCTTGTTCCTTGTAGAAGCTGCAATATGCTTCTTTGTTGTCGCCTCCTTCTTTCTCATTTGGAAATAGCTTCAACAAGTGCGAACACTTGTGGCTGCTTCCTCCTTATGAATTAGCTGGAACCGGGATGCCCAGGTTCCATCTGGAGGTCGCCGGCAAAACACTTCCCCAGCTCAGCCTCCACTTTATTTCCCAGCTCAGCCGGAACACGCGCAATAGCTCATGGTAGACAGAGAGCTCTTGTGCTGTCCCAGCAGTCGCCGGGGCTGCACTCGTGTTGTCTCTGTAGATGGTCCCAGGCCACTACAGAAGACAGACTATGATAAGGAATTGTCCCTCTTCGGGGTGCTGACGTTTATGACCGACAATTGTTGCTTCAACTGCGGCATCTATTCTGCCTGTTATCAAGTTCATTAACCATTATAAATCATTAGATAGAAAAAGTTAAAGACGCTCGATAATGCCAGAATTATTTCAAAATCTGGGTATCGTCCGTCAAAAGAAAGCATAAGTCGATACAAGATTGGGCGATACGAGGAGGGGGCTGCACGGCACAACATACCTCCCGATACGGGTATATCGGGCAATAAGGTCGCCAGAGAGCAACTGCCTGACAGGACGTCTCAAAATAAAATGTGTCGCCCGATATGGCGTATCGGGCAAACACTTTTGGTCGTTATGTCGTGCATAACCGCGCCGAGCGATACAAAATTCGACAAGGCTCGTAATCCTGATAGGCAGCGTGCGATAGGAAAAACTCGTGTCGGGCGATAAACCTGTCGGGGGATAGCCTGCCGAGCGATAAGCGTCTCGGGCGATATGCGTGTCGGGCGATACCTTTGCTCATAGGAGCCATCGCCCGATACCACGGTGAAGGCAACTGGCCAACACGGGAGCAAAAGGGCGGACTACCGCATGTGTTACAGGTGGCTAAAATGAGTAAAGTGTGATAGCCCGACACGGTAGAACCTCTGTTCTTATTTATAGCCAGCTCGCCTGGGGCGAAACGAACATCTCTGGGGCGAGTGTCGGCCAACGGGTCAGGCGGTTCCCGAGACGATGGTCACACTAGTCTCATTTAGGGCATTTATTCGCCGCCCAGGAACGTCAATCGTCACGGCCGTTGCGATGCCCTAAATACCAAACCCTTGTATGGGCGGTCCTGCGCGCCAGCTGAGCGGCTGCCCGACACGATTAAAACAGGCAGCCGAAAAACCGATGCTAGATGAAGGAAAAACATCATTGGTTTAGGGTTAAGCCCTCCACCTCAGAAAATTATTACAGTGGTGGCCCATAAAACAGAGTCAGCGCATGTGGCGCATGCACTGACTCGGGCCTTATTACATGCCATAATGTTTGTTTTTTCAAATAATAGGAAAAAAAGCATCCTACTATATCAAAGAAAGAAAAACTCGGGCTGCCTCCCGAGGAGCGCTGAAGTTTGCGTCGCCAGCTCGACTGGTGTTGGATCATCTCGTTCAACCCTTGAATGTGCCCATATCTTGCAGGTCGATCTCTGTTCTCCTGACAAAGGTCTCATCCTCATAGAATCTTTTCACCTTGTTCCCATTCACTTGAAATACTTTGGTCGGATCGTCCTTGTCGTAAAGCTCCATCATTCCTGATGCATATATCTTTGACATAGTGAACGGTCCAGACCACCTCGTTTGCAACTTCCCAGGGAAAAGACGAATAGAGGACTTGAATAGCAAGACCTTATCCCCTTCGCTTACATCCTTTCTCCTGAGATGGGCATCATGCCACAACTTCGTCCTCTGTTTGTAGAGTTTTGCATTTTCGTAGGCATTCATTCTCAGCTCTTCGAGCTCTTGAAGCTGCAAAAATCACTTTTCTCCAGCTTTGTCGAGATCCATATTTAGGAACTTGATTTCCCAGAGGGCCTTGTGTGCCAATTCTAACGGTAGGTGGCAGGATTTTCCGTAGATGAGACGGTAGGGGGCGGTTCTAATGGGTGTTTTGTAAGCGGTGTGGTAGGCCCAAAGTGCATCGTCAAGCTTCATGGACCAATCTTTCCTTGTTCGGTTGACAATTTTCTGCAAGATTTGCTTGATTTGTCTGTTGGAAACCTCTACCTGCCCTGACGTCTGGGGATGGTAGGGTGTAGCGATCTTGTGCTTCACTCCGTACTTGCGCAGGAGTGCTTCAAACTATCTTTCTCCAAAGTGCGATCCTCTGTCGCTAATAACTGTACGCGGGACGCCGAAACGAGGGAAGATAGTTTTCTCGAAGAGCTTGATAACCGACTTGGCGTTGTAGGTTTGGGTGGCTACCGCTTCCACCCACTTCGATACATAATCCACATCCACGAGTATGTACTGATACCCCCGAGATGGGGGAAACGGTCCCATGTAGTCGATCCCCCATACGTCAAATATTTCGACTTCAATCCAACTCGTCATTGGCATTTCGTCCCTCCGCCCTATGTTCCCCGTAAACTGGCACTCTTTGCAAGCCTTCACAAACTGCACAACGTCTTTAAATAAGGAGGGCCAGTAGAAACCTGATTGTAGCACCTTTGCAGCTGTTCTTTCGCTGCCTAGGTGATCACCATAGGGGGAGGCGTGGCATTGCTTCAGGATGTCCGCAGTTTCTTCTTCTGGTATGCACCTTCTGTATAAGTTGTCGGCGCATCTTCTGAACAGGAGAGGATCATCCCAGTAGTAGTTTTTAACCTCCGTGAAAAGCTTCTTCTTCTGATTGTACGTTATGTCAGGGGGTAGTTCCCCGCAAGCAAGATAATTGCAGATGTCTGCGAACCAGGGTAGGTTTTCCTCTTGGGCTTCAGCCAACATAAGGGCTTTGTCGGTGTAGTCGTCATTGATAGGAGGCCCTCTCTCTTTCTCAGTCATGATCCTAGATAGATGGTCTGCGACCACATTCTCTGCGCCCTTCTTGTCGATAATTTTGTGGTCAAATTCTTGGAGCAGTAAGTCCCACCTCAACAGTCTGGGCTTTGCGTCTTTCTTTTGCATTAAGTATTTTATTGCCCCATGATCTGTGTATACCTTGACCCTTGCTCCGATGAGATACGACCTGAACTTATCAAATGCGAAGACGATCGCGAGCATCTCCTTTTCAGTTGTTGTGTAGTTTACCTGGGCTTCGTCCAACGTGCGACTCGCGTAGCAGATCACATGGTGCTTCTTGTCTTTCTTTTGCCCCAGGACTGCTCCAACCGCGTAGTCGCTTGCGTCGCACATCAGCTCAAAAGGTAAACCCCATTCTGGCACTTGAAGGATAGGTGGTGATATTAAAGCATTTTTAAGGGCCTGAAAAGCACTTAGACAATCGTTAGAGAAAACAAATTCAGCGTCTTTTACCAGAAGATTGGACAACGGTTTGGAAATCTTTGAGAAGTCCTTGATGAATCTTCGGTAATATCCCGCGTGCCCGAGGAAGCTTCGCACCCCCGTCACGGATCTTGGTGGAGGAAGCTTGTATATTGCTTCAACCTTGCTTGCGTCCACTTCGATCCCACGCTTCGAGATCTTATACCCAAGGTCGATGCCCTCCCGCACCATGAAATTGCATTTTTCCCAGTTTAGAACTAGGCTGTTCTCCTCGCACCTTTGAAGAACCAACGTCAGATTCTTCAGACAGCTATCGAAGTCCTTCCCATAGACGGAAAAACCGTCCATGAAAACTTCTACGATGTCTTCTAGAAAATCCGAGAACATCGATATCATGCATCGCTGAAAGGTGGCGGGGGCATTGCAGAGTCCGAAGGGCATCCTTCGGAAGGCATAAGTGCCGTAAAGGCAGGTGAATGTTGTTTTCTCTTGATCGTCGGGCAAGATGGGTACCTGGTAAAAACCTCTTTCTTGACGACCTCCTTGAGCATCTGGTTCAGTTTCCTCTGGGGTTGAACCAGAGGCTTGGCAGATTCATCCAAGTTGATGCGATGCATGCACAAGGCGGGGCTAAGGCCTTTGATATCATCTACTGAATATCCTATAGCCCTCCTGTGGAGCCTTAACTCCTCAAGGAGTCGGTCCAGCTGGTTGCTTGAAAGATCGGCGTTTACGATGACGGGGTTTCTCTGCTCTTCATCTAAGAACTCGTACTTCAGGCCTTCGGGCAACGCTTTCAACTCTGGCTTTGGTCTGGGTGCCTTTTCCTGAGGCTCCTCCTCAAGAGAGGCATACATCACAGACTCAACCACCTTATCCTCTTCCTGCAAGCCTTCGTCAGAAAGGTTGAAAAGGTCGAGATGCTTCGCGACCTCAGGGTCTTCGAGGTCGGGATCTTGATAGTTTATAGCCCTCAAGAGGGGGTCTACTGTCCGGATATCTTCCTCTACTTCCTCGCAGAATTTATTGTAGCTGTCTGTGAAACATACTGATTCAGAGAGGGATGGGCTGCTCATGATTTCTTTCAGCTTGAAGTCCATATGGTCGTTGCCGACCCTTAAAGTGATCATCCCCTCGGAAACATCAATCAGCACCCTCCCTGTCGCCAAGAAGGGGCGCCCAAAGATGATCGGGCAACGGGGATCTTCAGCTGTGTCGATGACGACTATATCGCAAGGGATGAAGAAGTCGCCAACCCTGATCGGTACATCTTCGACAATGCCGACAGGTCTCTTGAAGGTGTGGTCTGCCAGTTGGATCTGCATGTTAGTCTGAACCATGTCGGTCAAACCCACCCTTTGTGCGAAACTTAGGGGCATGAGGCTTATGCTAGCCCCCAAGTCTGCTAGACCCTTGCGCTCAACGTTGTCTCCGATAGCGAATGGGATTGTGAAAGCTCCGGGATCCCTCTCTTATTTGGCATGTCGGGCTTCAAGAAGGTGGAGGAGGCGGAAGCTAGATACACTGTCTCTGTCCTTCCTCCCCTTCTCTTCTTTGTGATAAGGTCCTTGAGGAACTTGGCATACATAGGCATCTCTTCCAATGCATCAAGGAAGGGGACTTCAAGATGTAGTTTCCTGATCGAGTCCATGAACCTCTCATGACGCTTCTTTAGATTTGCCTTTATCAGCTTATACGGGAACGGCGGCCTTGGGGTGTAAGGATTCCTCCCACCAGGTAGCTCATCGGAAGGCTTCTTTGTAGGCTCTTGAGCTTCTGCTTGTCCACCTTTGCCCTCTGCTGGAATGGTGCTCTCAGACCTCGGTTCAGGTTCCGATTTGGCTTCAGCAGTGCGCTCCACCGTCTTCCCGGACCTTAGTACCGCCATTCCGGTGGTTTCCGGGTAGGAGAGTGTCTTCCCCGTGGGGTTCTTCATCAGTGCTGCCATTTGGGCCAATCGTTGATCGACTCCCCATTGACGCATCTGCAGACTCGCCATTTGGTGTTGCATGGAATTCTGAGCCCCAGGGCTAGGAAGCGCTCCCTGCACCAGTTTGCTGATGATGGTGTCCTGTCTCTTTATGTAGGCGGAAAGCTGACCAACCAAGCTGGGTTGGCTCGCCCTCTCACCTCGGCCCTGACATTCACTTTCAAGAAGAGATTGCTCACAAAGAGACATGGTATCAGAACTCGGTGGAGCAGGTCGGCTTCTAGGGTTCCTGTAAGAGCATATAAAATTAAGTTAGAAAATTGAATTATTTATCTTAGTCAAAGAATAACAAATAGGAAAAAGGAAAAAGAGTGCTGTCAAACTCATTGATGAGCTTGAGGCACAGGAGTGTAGTTAGTGGATTCAGATTCGTCAACAGTACCGTTTTTGCCTTGTCCCCGGCAACGGCGTCAAAAAGTGACCGGCCTAAATCGCGCGTCCTAAAATTGGAGGCGGATTTGAGTTAGTCGAGCTTTTACATTTATAAACCTGAATCCTTTTAGGCCCCCGCAACTTTGTTTACGGGGTCGAAGTAGATATACTGGGTCGAACACAGGGACAAGGTGGGTAGTGTTGAGAACCCAGAATCGACACGCTACACTCCGGCAGGTATAAAGAGATGATAAATTCCCTAGGAGGGAAGCATAAAGATGTCACGAACAAAACAAGAAAACTATCTCCAAGTGGAGTTACTAGAAAGATTTAAGGTTTTAAGCATTTAGCAGTTTTTAGGGGTTTTCATGCAACAGAAACAGTAGGTAAAACAAGCGGCGGTAGAACCAATCCTATACCCCTCCTCTCGAAGCGGGCACCTCTAACAAGGCATCGGTTCCACTTTCGGGGTCACCAGACTCAAATTAGAGTGGAAAGGTTACTAAAGCAACTCCGTTCCGGGCACTCTCGTACTTCAGAATCGGACCAAACACTAGAGCCACAACACAACTCTCGAAGTTGTTGCGACGGGAAAACACGATTCGGTAGCTAAGCGAAACGCGATCCAAAACATGCAAGCTAGAGTTCAGATATCAAACATAGCAGTCATCCAACATATTGCACCAAGCATAGAGCAGCAAGTAAGTAAGCTTTTCTATTTCTATAAGCATTAAAGGTCTTAATTACAATGCATGAGTAAAGAATTAAATAACAGAATTAAAGATATGTGTCGCCTTCTTGATGTAGAAGGACGACAAGCTACAGTAACCATCCCGCCCGATATCGGACAGGGGCCTAGCCCGATACAGCCGTGTCGGGCGGCACGCTCTCTCAAGATGCACACCGCGATGGGCTACTGCATCGCTCAAGGACCTGGCCGATATGCTCAAGTCGGGCGGCACACCCTCTCGGGCGACACGCCTGACGAGCGGAGCATATCGGGTTCGTTATCGTGTCGGGCATGGAGCTGCGTATCCTACTGCCAGGCACTGGTGTCGGGTACTGGTGTCACGTATCTACATCGGCCGATATCGGCTCCTAGTGTCGCCCGGTACAATCCTAGGTGAACCAATCCCCTCCCTCTCGGGATGAGGAAGAGCTCACCTAGTGTCGCCCGGTACGAACACTGGAGCACGATACGCCTGCTTTCGCAGCCTCCTCCGAAGATCACTCGACTGTCCGAAACCTGAAGTGGCCAAGCTGGTCCGAACTTGTCTAAGCTGTCTTTTCGGCTCCCTGTAGCTGCTATTTATAGGCAGCTGGTCGGGAGAAGATATGGTGCTCGAAGCGCCACATGCCCTCCTTTCCGCCGTTCAGTTGGTGGTCGGCTGACGCGGGTATCACCCGGTACAAGGAGGTCGGCTGTCGGGCGTCGTGGCGAGAGGTGCCTGCCGGTGGGTAACCAATATCGCGCGGCACATGGAGTAGTTGCGGCGTGCTCGGCTCCCTGTCGGGTAAAGAAGTGTGTCGTCCATCGGTGCCCTCTCGCGCGGCATCCTTGCGTCGCGCTTCGTCGTATCGCGCAGCCCTGCCGGGCAGCGAGCGTATCGGGCGTCCGGGGGGGGCGAAACAGACTTGGTCTTATTTGCGGGCCGGAACGACCTTATTGGTGCTAAATGGGACAAAATAGGAGGAAACTCTGCAAAAGATAGAAATATTGGACTGAGAGCATTGCTTGGCTAATTATTGCGAAAATGCATAAAAAAGAGAGGAAAATGCAAGAAAAGGGTAGTTTTGATAACAAAAAAATAGTCTAAAACATCACAAAAATTGGTGTTATCAATATGTACATATATATATATTATGTATATATATATTATGTATGTGTATATAAATGTATATATATTATGTATATATATATATGTATATATATGTATATATATATATGATGTATATATATGTATATTTTTGATATTATGTATCATACCTTTTTTTTTTTGGTCGGTCAAAAAGCGTGTTACTAAAATGCCAAAAACTTTGGGCACTAAGTACCCCATTACAACATACGAGTTAAAAAACTCAGCCTTGGATCAGATACCTCTTGCAGGAGGTACTCAGTAGGTCTCTAGAATCAGGCAAAGCAAAGAAGGCCTAACAAGCTAAAAAACTGACAACTAGACAATTGACCAGGGGAATGGATATTAGAGCCTACAATTACATACATTCAGCCCACCCAAAAACGGTAATCACAGAGCCAAACAGAGCAAACACCAGGACCTCTTGTCATGAGCAGCTTTAATGACTTTTGACCTTCTCTGATTTTCAGGAGCTTGGGTATCTGTATGGTTTGTACATCCACAAAGAAACCTCATGAAACTAACCACAAAAATGACAAAGCCATTTGAGGAAGCAGAAACCAACACATTCAGTCAACAGTGAGCAGCCAAGGGGCAGCCGAATTCCTCCTTTCATGCTTTGCACATCACCAGCTATCACTAGAACCACCCAAAAAGTGTGGTAGTATGCAAATATATCAAGACTTCCTTCATCTGAGATACTAGGCAAACAACTCTGTGATATCCTGCGAAGGTCCTGCATCCTCTCAACCAAAACGGAAACTCAAGAAGTTCAGGGAAAAAGCCCCGGCCAGAGACCAAAAGCTCCATCGCGCGATGCCCTGTTTGCACAGAGGCATAACATCGAACACTTAAAGTGTTCCTCCACACAGCAGCAGGGTAGAGAACCCGCACCAGGGCTTGAAGCCCCTATTTGCCCTGAATCATATCATCAGGCATCTAGCCGGCGTCCACCACACAGCAGCAGCTAGCTCGGAAACGAAGCAGCACACCAACTGAAATGAAGGGCACCGCTACTGACCTAGCAAGGACACCCACCACCGAATCTCAGATCCAGGGCCAAAGTACCCAAGATGAGTAGCCGCCGGAGCAGTGGCTCTAGGACACGCGGACAAGCAGCAAGCCCAGATCCACCCGCTGTTGAAGCCGCCGAGGACGTCGATGTCGAAGGGTCGTCATCAAACTGGTGAGACTAGATCTCAATCGGGAGGTGTGAAGGGGGTGCGAGGGAGAGGGACAAACAACCTCTAACACCGACCGCGACGCAGAGCAGCCAGCGAGATCTGCCAGGTCAGGTGGGCAAGCTCTTTCCATCCACCACTCTTGGGAAAAATGGAAGTCGGCCGAAACCGACAATGCAAGCCTCGGAACCTGACCTCTCATCACGCGGTGCTCCGCAGCCCTAAACAGACTACCGATGAGGAGCCCCAACGTATCAGACGGCCGACAACTCTCCCACAAGGATACACACCACCCTCACAAGGAACACTACCAAGGACGAAAGAGAGCCGGGGGGAGGAGAGCGCCTGGGACGCTCCCTCCCCCCAGTGGCGCCATCGGGAGGAAACTAGAGAGAAGGGGGAGCAAGCCCTAGAGAGAGAGGAAGCCTTTAATATATATATATATATATATATATATATATATATATATTATTTTGCTATATTACTATTTTCTTATTTTCTTATTTTTGATATTAGTATTTTCTTATTTTTATTGCTATATTAGTTTTTTTCTTCTAAGTTTACAAATAAATACATGTATATATTTTCTTTATTTTTATAATTTTAAACTTTATTATGTAATTTCAGTATTATATCTATTAATTTTGAATATTTTTATCTACATTTATAAATGTTATGTTTTGATAAATATATATATATGTATATGTATAATATATATATATATATATATATATATAAATATATATATATATATATATATATATAGTCAGGCTAGGATACACTCGAGTGTACGGATCGCATGGATACACTCAAGTGTGTTTGAATATCAAGACTATTTTTTGCAAAATGTAAACCGTTGATCTTCACCGTCATATATAACTAGGCTACATACAAATTTTGAGCCCATTTGGATGAGTGTAAGTCACTCATCTAAGGGCAACAAAATCGACGCGTGAAACTAATTTGAAATGTATAATTTTTGTGGTCTTCATAACACGAGCTATACATATCCAAATGTGCTCAAATTTTGTGTATGAGTTGTTCACGAGATGTTTAATAAGATCAACGGATTAGATTTAAAAAAAAATATTGCATCATGAAAAACTACTTGAGTATATTCTGCTCTGGATACACTCGAGTGTATTCTAGCCTGACTCTCTATATATATATATATTATATTCGTACATATATATATGTATATGTATATAATATATATATATATATATATATATATATATTATGTATATATATGTATGTATATTATGTATATATATATTATGTATATATATATATATGTATGTATATATATATATATTATGTATGTTAATATATATGTATATATATATTATGTATATATATATATATTATTTTGCTATATTAGTATTTTCTTATTTTCTTATTTTTGATATTAGTATTTTCTTATTTTTATTGCTATATTACTTTTTTTCTTCTAAATTTACAAATAAATACATGTATATATTTTCTTTATTTTTATAATTTTACACTTTATTATATAATTTTAGTATTATATCTATTAATTTTGAATATTTTTATCTATATTTATAAATATTATGTTTTGATAAATATAATATTCTGTTATTATTTTATTATCTTCAGATATTATTTTAAATATATGGCTAATTGTACATAAGTTAATTTAGATTATATTAATTTAGCAATTTAACATATATATGTATATATAATATACATGGTATACATGGTATCATAATTAAAAAAAATTAAAAAAAAAATAAAAAAAACAATACGTCCGGCTTCGGTACGCATTGCCCTCCTGTGGGGGCAATGCGTCCCAACCGGGGACACATTGCCTCCCGAGAGAGCAATGCGTCCCAGCAGGGGACGCATTGGTCTGCAAATGTGTCATTTTGGACAATAAGTTCAAGAACGTGCCATTTAGGGAATAAAAAATGGGAAATGTGCCATTTAGGTTTTTTTGCCTATTATCTTTAATAAAACATTTCACGATATAATTTATTAAACAAGTGGAATCACATTTATTTACAAGTGTTAGTCCCAATGTGTTGTAATTTTTCTATTCAAGTTGGTTATAGTAAACTAGTGTGCTTAACGAGGTCACAACTGAAGTAACTGACGTAGCAGTGATGTTATTGTTTAATAAAAGATCCATCAACCTGATAAGGCAAGGTCACTATGCAAGTGGTTCCACATCAACTTTGAATCTCATAGTATGCTACATGCTATAATGTTACTCTTCAAATTGACGAAGATTTACAGTCCTCTTGACAGGCTGATATATGTATGGTTTCTTGCCTCGATAAAACATACTTCTTGGTGGCTTCCAGAATCTGAAGGGGAGTTCTAAGGAGGGGTTTTTCATGCTACTAGAGCATCAATCGGATGTTACATGATGTTGAATTGGGTTTAAAAAAGATGACGTGTACTACTGCCCTAGATATTGAATTTTTTTGCGATCATGCTGTTTAGAAACATGCAAAAAGCTATTTCTCATTCAAGCTTTGAGACAGTGTACTTCCTCGGGTTGTTATTATCTGTGTACTAGTCTGTTTAATATTATTCTGCTTTACCAGAATCATCCTTTTCAGAAACTTTAAGATTTATATGTCAATTTTAAAGGCTACCCATGAGTTGACAGCTTATTGACATTGATTGTGATTACGTACGTCTATATCAGAGGACCTTCAAAAAAGGCCTACATGAGAGGTTTCGGTCGCAAGATCTATTACACTGCGTTCGAGGTGCAGACTTTTTAAATTCTGGGATTTTATTCTTGAATAACGAACACGGGGTAATTCAACTTGTCGTTGAACTTATACTCGCAGTAGCAGGTAATACATGGAATGAACGGCGGGGAAACCAGAACCCGAAACCATACTGCATTTTAAAATTTTGCCAATATTGACGTGATTCTAAATCACCATTTTTATTGCTGAGCAGAACGGACACAGGCACTTGCAAAGTCTCTGTGCAGTAACTAAATATGAAAGCAACTATACAGAAATGCAGCATTTGAAAATATGCTACCCAAACTAGGCCTTAGTTCAGTTGGGACTGGAGTCTCATTAAAATCTCTATCCTTGTAAAATATTCACTGCACTATATGTAACAGAAGATTGTGGGGTGATTTAGCCACACATTTAGCAGTGAAATCCAAGTCATCATGTGATTCACAAATTATTGTGAATCTTTGGTTGTCATTTAGTTGAGGACAGAGCCTTTCTTTTTGTCATCATATCAAATAGCTGATTCTGATATACAATTAGATTGTTATTATGAACATCAAAACTCTATTCTCCCAGTGCTAGTACAAAATAAATTTGAATGGTTCTTTGTACAGGAGAGGGGATTCATTCTTGTGCCCGACATGATAAGCTGTTGTTTTTTTTACCTTCTTCGTACTCTAGAGTGGGTTGAACCTGCAACCTACGGCTATCAAACTGGTAGGCTTAACAATTGGGCTAACTGACAAGTGTGTTGACAACACAAACAAGTGTTGGGTCAATCTTCAAAATGTGACTGTTAGGAAGTATAATTGCTTATTTGATTAATGAAACTTGAGTGCACGGACTTACTAATATAAGGCAAAATTAAAAAACACAGGTGATACTCGATATTCACAAATAAAGGACTAAAAGAAAGAGATGAAAATAAAGACAAATATATATATTTTAACACTCCCTCTCAAGCTGGAGTATATATATCTATACGGCCATCTTGTCTGCTAAGGTCTAGAATATCTTCTTAGGTAGAGGTTTTGTGAAGATGTCAGTAACTTGATCTTCTGTCCTAATGTAGGTAGTAGAAATGCATCCAGATAACATGGCCTCTCAAACAAAATGGCGATCCACTTCTATATGTTTTCTGTGTTCATAAAACGTTGGATTGCTTACATCTAATGTGGTTGTTTTATTGTCACAAAGCATAGGAATAGATCTATCTGGAGAGTTATAGAATTCCTTGAGAAGAGCCTAGATGCACATGATCTGCAACCGTTATGTGTCATCATGGTATTAAAAAAACCCTTTTGAGGCTCTCAAGGTGTACGCCTGGAGGCGAGGCTATCCTAAGTACGCCTTGAAGCTTACGCCTCATTGCCCCGGACTGAGGCTTATGCCTCAAAATGTCTGAGGCTCGCCTCACAACAATGAGGCTTTGAGGCTTATCTGAGGCGAATGCCTCGGTTATGGATGCTAGTGTCTTATGTTACCCACCAACTTTTCTACTTTTAAGATTATTGCTACTAAAAGTTTTCTATTAATTATTTTCGTAGTTACTTATCATTGTCTTATAAGTGAATTTATCACTATTATTCTATGAGTGAGATCTTTCAATCTTCAAGGTTAAATTTGTCTTTGTTTGCTACCTTTTTTATTTACTATGTCGGTGAACTTCATTTCATTGTCAAGTAATTTTGGTTCCTTGTTCCAACTAATTCTTAAATGGATATAATATCACAATCATTGATACTCATTATTTGCTAAATATTCATTATAGTATTGTAGTAGTCTTTTAACTCTATTTAATCTTATTAAATTATAGAAATCACTTCTATGTAGTCGTGGTTTTGCTTGTATATACATATTTATGTTTTACACGCACATATATATAATATATATACACACATATATATACACATAAATGCATATAATATATATGTCTGTATATACATTTAAATATTTAGTAATTTATCAACGCCTCGTACATATTTCAAGGCTTATGCCTCGAGGCTTACGCCTCGCCTCTTTGAGAGAAAAATGCCTCGTTACGCCTCACGCACTTTAAAACCTTGTGTGTCATAGCTCAACATTCGAACTCGGCACTAAACCAAACAACTATAGTCTGCTTTTTACTCCAGGTTACAAAATTTCTCTCAACAATTGTATATAAACCAGAAGTAGACTTCCTAACAGATTTTCTACCAACATAACCAGAGTTAAAAAAATCATGTTATATCGCAGTGCCCATGTTTATTTTACAGGAGTCCCTTGCCTGCACATCCTTTAAGATACTTCAAAATGTGGCAGACAACTTCCCAATGGCATATACGAGGTTTATCCAGATAACAACTAATCATGTCAGCAATAGAAGAGATATTAGATCTTAACAATAAATTAGATGAGTTTTTCAACCAACCTTCTATATTGCTTTTTATTAGAGTAGGCAGGCGAGGTGTCATTGCAAAATCTGTAATAGGATGTAGATCCCACTAGTTTGGATCCTAGCATGCCAATTCTCATAGAAGGTCAAGGACAGACTTGTCTTGTGCTAGGCAGACACTGGAAGTAGATCGAGATACTTCAAACCCAAGCAAGTAATGAAGTTTACCAAATTCTTTTATGATAATTATTTTTCCCAGATACTCTTTAGTATCTAGAATGACAACATTATCACTTCCAACCATACTAATGTTATCCACATACAATCAAGATAATAATCCTTGCCTCAGTGTTTCTGACAAAAACAAATTGATCTGAATGAGATTGCCTAAAAGCAAACTGTGTATATAGCTTTATTAAGTCTACAGACCTTCGTGCACTCCCCATGAGAAACAAACCCAGGAGGTTGCTTCATGTATACTTCTTCCTGCAAGTATCGGTATAGAAAGACATTCTTTACATCCAATTGGAACAGTGATTAATCAAGAGTAACTGCTACAGAAATAAGACCGCGGACAGAGTTCAGCGGAGAAACAGGTGAAAAAGTCTCAAAGTAATTAACACCGTAGGTCTATCAATATCCTTTAACCGCCAAGCTGATTTTGAGAGACCCAATAGTGCCATTTGGTTGATATTTAACAGTAAAGAAAGGCACCCTATAGGAGAGCAATCAACAAGGGGTTCAAATAGATCTGAAGTGTATTGGTCAAAGAGTGCGCTCAACTCAACTTCAATTGATTGACGCCAAAATCCGGGTGGCAAGGTGTTTCTTCTGTAGTTTTAGGTAAAAACACAGTGGACGATGCAACAGTAGAACATGCAAATTTGGAGCTCAACTGGTTAGTGGTTGGTAGAGAAAAATTGCTAAAGGGAAGTAAAGTACAGGAGTGGACCTATTTCATAAACCCATAGGTAGATGCAGATCAGATACAAGATTATTTAATGAGAATCATCCTCTTGAGGTGGAGAACCTTATGAGAGAGTCATGAGGGGAGTAGTGGCGATGTCAAGAGCAGATCTTACTTCTTCATTGGAAGACTAGCAGTGGTTTGTCTTGAGACTGTGATGAATCACTAATAGATACTGGCAAGGATAGTAGAGAGCCATCCAAAATATGAGTATTCAAGACTGAGCCATCAGTAGAGAAATAGGGGCAATTTCGAAAAAGCAACATATGCATTATGCACTAACAATCCAATGTTTATTCAATGGATCATACCACTTATACCCTTTCTGTATTCTAGAGTACCCTAGGAATACACATGTCACATCATACCACTTATACCCTTTCTGTATTCTAAAATACCCTAGGAATACACATTTCACAGAGCATGGATCCAAATTTGTATGTACAGCACGAAGATCTCGTACATAGCATGTGCTGCCAAAGATCATTGGAGGTACAGGAAAAAGGTTCATAGTGGGATACAGAATGTGATAAGAAATATGATTCCTTCGGACAGATGAAGGCATTCAATTAATCAAGAAGCATGTCATAGAGACAGCTGTAGGCCAAAAATGGCCACAAACCTTGTAGTGTATCAAAAAAGTCCGCGCAACTTCTAATGGATGTTGTGTTCTTCCTTTCAACAATGCCATTTTGTTGTGGGGAACATGAATAGGATGTTTGACGAACGGTACCCTCAGATTTGCTAAATTATTTCACCGCAGCTTGCATGTATTCCAATGCATATCAGTTCTAAGAAATTCAATTGAGCTGGAGAGATGAGTATGAATTTCCTTAAAAGAACATCAAAAGGTATCCAACACCTGAGAATGAACCTCTAGTAAAAATAGCCAACTTGCTCTTGAATAGTTATGAATGAATGTGATTAAACAATAAAATATAGACAAGCTAGATACTGAGCAAGGACCCCATACATCAGTGTGAGCAATATTAATCTGTGAAGAAGTAATAGCAGTCTTATTTAGAAAATCAAACTTTCTTTTCATGCCAAATTGGCATGCCTCACTTTAAATAGAAGAAGAAACAAAAGGTATCAATATATGGAGTTTAGTATGAGTAAAATGTCCTAATCAATAGTTCCATTGTTTTATAGACGCGGGAACAGATAGTGGAACAACATGAATTATTGGCATATCAAGATATTACAGTACATTAGGACCCTCATGGTCCATACTCATCCCCATCCTCGTGCGGAGATCCTAAAAGATACAACATCAACGTAAAAAGTAAAGTTTAAGATTTTTCACAATATTTATAATATATTGAAGACGGATAGGAAAACAAGGCACATAAAAGCATATTTTAAAGATAAATCAGAAGTAGTTATAGTGAAATCCATACTACAGTAGACAAATGTACGTCAGCTAACTTTACAGGGGAATAGTACTATTTTTATAAAAGCAAAAAAGAAGACTGAGATTCCCAAAAATATGTGATGAGGCACCTAAATCTGTAACGCCCCAAAAATACAATTGAAAAATACACGCAGAAGCATAAGAAAAATCAGCCCAATTAGGGCGAAAACACTCCCTCAGTACGAGAATCAGTCAGAAAAAGAATATCTTTAACGGAAATCAAAATTTACCAAATTAACAAGGTTTCAGAAGAAATAAAAACATAGACCATGCATGGTTCTTTTAACAGAAATAAAAGGACATATGTTCTAAATCTAAAAGAAAGAACAAAATCTCATATTAAAATAAAATCCATAAGCCGGTTTCTAGTGTTCATAATCTGTCCCAGAAGGATCATCACGCCGGTCATCAACCAATATCAACTAGGTACCTGCAGGATCCAGATGTAGGGGAAAAGTTCCCAGTCATGTATGCAGCCACAAAAGTAAAAGATTCATAAAGAGACAGTCTAACAAGTGAATTCATGTAGTATAAGTAGTAGCTACATTATCGCCATGATAACCAATTTCAGTAATTTTTAACAGTCAAGGAGCAAAATATGCATCAAGATGCATTCAGTAAATCTTGAGTGACAAGGTAACCAAAGGTTGTAGCCATACCATGAGGGTACAGTCAGTAACAGTCACACCACGAGGGTGCAGCCAGTCAATCACACCACGAGGGTGTATTCAGTCAATCACACCACGAGGGTGCAATCAGTCAGTAATCAGTCAACCAATGGATTTTGTCACCTAGATATTTCAGTCAACCCGAGGCAGGTAAAGCTCCCAAATTTCATTACCCGAGATTGGGCACAGTTGCCACCAAGTGGCATATTAGTATCATGGGATGAACATCAACAGTTGACCCTAAGATAAAGTCCTAAAAGAAGTATACAGAGTGGTTATAATTATTCATATGATCATGCAGTACAAGCACAATCCATTTTAGTTTTCATTTTATTTTTTATCCCGTATTTGCTCACAACACAGCAACATAGTTCAAGAGATGCCTCACCTTTAATACAACATTTGTTTTCCTGTTTTTATATAGGAGTTAGAACTATGTATGATCATTTTCACCCTAGGTTCATTACAATTTGGATAAGACAGTTGGTACCTAAAAGGTAGTACGTATTTTTGAATGAGATAACAAAATCAGCATTTTTATCCACCATTGATCATGATTTAAAACACAATAACAGAGTCGTAATTTGATAAAATTTATAACATATATATAGCCAGTGAGATCATGAAGATTGTTCCATATATTAAGCCTCACATATGATCCATGTTTTCCGGTGGTGGCTATCTTAAAGCAATAGTTTAAAAGACAAGTTTCATACGATCATGTCCATTAAACAAAGGTGAGACTTTAACAAAAGGGATCTTTCTTTGTTTTTAGATTATATTGAACCATGAATGTATAGCAGATTACAAAGACATGAACGCAAATTTTTATATAATCAGTAGGTTCTACTATAGCAACATAAATACTAAGACACAATGAATTAGTTCATGAGGTACCGTCAAAGCAAAAGCTTTGGCTATGGATCTGACTGCATACCTTGAAAGAGTGAGTCGAACTGCAAAGTTGTTGAGCCGCAGAGAAGCCTGAAGCCTAACATAGCCTTCCGGTTGTGCTCCGTTTTTTGCGTCTTCCCCAAGTTTGTGCCTTCTCCAACCCACGATCACCGTTGTCTATTCCAGCCGGAGAAGCAACCCCGTCTCTTTGTGGTCCTACGTCTCCTGGAGCGTAGCAGCGAGAGGGCAACAAGGAAAGTTTCGTTTTGTTACAATGGCGGTAGATAAGAGAGATATATATAGATGGATGGGGAGGGTTGTAGGGTTTCCGGTTTGGATAAAGAGGAGTCCAAAGCAATTTGGACTTCTTATCCCAAACAGATTCCAATTCGATGAGGATTTACATCCTCCCCCCAACAAGGAATTTTTCATCCTCAAAAACAAAACACCAAAACATAAGACTTACCAAAAAGGTGAGGGTACCTGTCCCTCATATCTGACTCGAGCTCCCATGTAGCCTCTTCATCACTATGATGTTGCCAGGCCACTTTCACCATAGGAACAGTACGTCTTTTCAGTTGATGAGCTCGCCGATCCACTATACGCATTGGCCTTTCTTCATAAGTCATGTCATGGAGGACTTCTGGTACATCAATGCTAATAACATGGGATGGGTCATGAATATACTTTCTCAACATTGAAACATGAAACACATCATGGATATTTGAGTAAGTTGGTGGCAAAGCAAGCTTGTAAGCAGAGTCTCCATATCGCTCTAGGATCTCAAAAGGTCCAATATACCTTGGACTAAGCTTTCCTTTCTTAGCAAAACGCAAAACTCCCTTAGTTGGAGACGTCTTCAGAAAAACGTGGTCCCCAACTTCAAAGATCAACTCCCTTCTTCTTTTGCCAGCATAACTCTTCTGCCTACTCTGGGAAGTCTTCAACATTTATTTAATCAAATCAACCTTATCAGCACATTCTTGGATAATGGCAGGTCCTATCAACTTTATTTCTCCCACATCACTCCAACACACTGGTGATCTACATGGTCGCCCATACAGAGCTTCATATGGTGCCATGCCAATGCTTGCATGATAACTATTATTATAAGAAAACTCCACCAGAGGTAAATGTTCCTCCCAGCTGCCCTTCCATGATAGTACACAAGCCCTCAACATATCCTCTAAAGTTTGTATTGTCCTTTCTGATTGCCATCAGTTTGTGGATGAAAGGCTGTGCTGAATTTCAGTTTTGTTCCCAATGCTTTTTGTAGGCTTTCCCAAAAGTAGGAGGTAAAACGCGGATCTCTATCAGAAACAATAGATTTTGGGACACCATGAAGCCTCAAGATTTCATCAATGTACATCTTGGCTAGACTATCAATAGATCGACCCACTTTCATGGCAAGAAAATGTGCAGTCTTTGTCAATCTGTCTACAAGAATCCATATACAATCATTTTGCTTCCTTGTTTTAGGAAACCCCACCACAAAATCTGTCGCTATAAAATCCCATTTCCATTCAGGTATCTCCAAAGGTTGTAGTAATCCGGCAGGTCTTTGATGTTCAATCTTCACCTATTGGCAAACCAGACATCTAGAGACAAAATCAGCTATGTCCTTTTTCATTCCTGGCCACCAAAAACTTCGTTGTAGGTCTTTGAACATCTTTGTGCTTCCTGGATGGATAGAGAATCTTGTCATGTGAGCATTCTTCATTACTTCTTCTCTAATGTTTGCAGTATTAGGCACCCACAGACGTGCCATACATCTTATACTCCTATCTGATTCTATAGAAAAATGAGATCATTTGTCCTCATTTGCTTTCATCATCTTCTCTCTTTCAGCGTCTTTGACTTGGGATTTGATAATCCTCTTTATCAGGTCAGGTTGTGCTATCAAACACGTCATAGATATCTTCTTTGGGCCTTCGATAGATGGTCACCACTGAGTAACATCTTCTAGTAGCTTCCATTCCTGGATCATCAGATTAGCCACTGCACTAGTATGTTTCCTACTAAGAGCATCCGCCACAACGTTGGCTTTTCCTGGATGATAATTAATTGAGAAATCATAATCCTTTAGGAGTTCCAACCAACGACGTTGTCTCATATTCAACTCCTTCTGAGAAAAGATATATTTCAAGCTTTTGTGATCAGAAAATACTTGAAAGTGTTCCCCATAAAGATAATGACGCCATATCTTAAGAGCATGTACCACAACAGCCAACTCTAAGTCATGTGTGGGGTAATTTCTCTCATGATTTTTCAGTTGTCGAGAGGCATAAGCTACCACCTTACCATGTTGCATCAAAACACAACCCAAACCAGTACCAGAGGCATCAGTATAAATTTCAAAACCACCACTACCACAAGGAAGGGTAAGCACTGGAACCGTAGTTAGTCTCTTATTTAACTCTAGAAAACTATCTTCACACTTTTGTCTCCATAGGAACTTAACACCCTTCTTTGTCATATTAGTTAGTGGAAGGGCTATACTGGAGAAGCTCTCAATAAACCTCCTATAGTAACCAGCCATTCCTAGAAAACTCCTGATCTCTATCATTGTCTTAGACCTGCCCCAGTCCATCATAGATTCAACCTTGGCAGGATCAACAGATATACCCACTTTAGAAATAACATGTCCAAAGAACATAACTTTGTCTAGCCAGAAATCACATTTAGAGAATTTTGCATAAAGCTTGTTGTCCCTCAGAATTTGAAGCACCATCTTTAAGTGTTCTTTGTGTTGCTCTTTGTTCAAAGATAAAACTAGAATGTCATCTACAAAAACAATCACAAATTGATCAAAATGAGGCCAAAACACTCGATTCATCAGATCCATGAATGCAGCTGGGGCATTGGTTAACCCAAAAGGCATAACACAAAATTCGTAGTGCCCATATCTGGTTCGGAAAGCAGTCTTAGGAATGTCTTGTTCAGAGATTCTGAGTTGATGATATCCTGACCTCAAGTCAATCTTTGAGAAAATAGAAGCATATTGTAGTTGGTCAAACAAATCATCAATACGAGGAAAAGGATATTTGTTTTTCACCGTGACCTGATTCAACAACCTATAATCAACACAGAGTCGTAAAGATCCGTCCTTCTTATTCACAAAGAGTACAGGAGCTCCCCAAGGGGACACACTGGGTCAGATAAAACCCTTATCCATAAGTTCTTGCAATTGCTTCTTCAGCTCTAGCAATTCAGCAGGGGCCATTCGGAAAGGTGGTTTGGATATAGGAGCAATCCCAGACAAGATATCAATAGAGAAATCAACTTTTCTAGGTGGAGGCAAACCAGGGAAATCTTCAGGAAAAACATCAACAAAATCCTTCACTATATCCAACTCCTCAAGCTTAGCAATAGGAGAGTCAGTCTTCACTACACTAGCCAGAAAAGACTTACAACCATTGATCAACATTTTGTGAGCCTTTAAAGCTGAAATCATTTGACGACGGTCTTTGTGTCTCACACATCTAATGATTATTCTAGGCTTTGAAATAGGCCCTATAAGAACCTTCTTCTCTTTGCAGAGAACGCAAGCATCGTTCTGATCTAACCAATCCATACCCAAGATTAAGTCAAAGTCAGTCATCTCAAGGACTACGAGATCAACTCTGAAACTCTCATTCTCTATTGTCATAGGCACATCAGACACATATCTACTACAATTTTTGTGGGAATCGAAAGGTGTAGATATCACTAGATTATATGCTAGAGGTTTTGTCTTTAGATTTAACTTGGTAGCAAAACTTTCAGAGATAAAAGATAGACTAGATCCAGTATCAAATAGAACCGAAGTAGAGTGACTAGCAATATCAAGCATACCTCGCACCACCTTGTTAGAAGCATCTACATCTTCTTTGTTGAGAGAGTAGACTCAAGCCTCCACTTTCTTATCAGCAGGCCCCACTGCGTCCTTCTTCTCAGGACAGTCCCGAACGAAATGACCTTTTTTCCCGCATCTTAGACAAGCACCGGTCTTGAAATAGCATTCTCGCCCTGGGTGATTCCTCTGACAATGCTTGCATAACTTCTTTTTCCCATCGGCTTTCTTATCATCATTCTTGAACTTCTTCTTAGATGTCCCGCCATAAGTGCTCTTGCTGTCCCCAGATATGTCTCTCTTATGTCCAGAATGTCTGTCATATTTCCTTTCACTGCCTTGAATCTCTTTGTTGTCCTCCTCCATAACAGAAGCCATCTTAATAGCAGAAGAGAGAGTGTCGCATCTGCTCGAACGAACTTGTGTCCTCAGCTTTGGCCTTAAGCCATTAACAAACTTGTCTGCCCATTCCCTCTTAGATTCGCATAAATTTAGATGATAGCGTTCCAGCTTGTGGAAGGAATGAACATAATCCTCCACTGACTGCCCATCTTTTTGCACTAGGTTCACAAACTCCTTCTTCTTCTTGTCTTTCAGGTGGTAAGGAAGATACTTCCCCTCAAACTCAGCAACGAACTGCTCCCAAGTGACATCTGTGCCAGGAAAGTTAATGTCACGGGTGCGGCCCACCAGTTTTCTACAACTCCATCTAGAAGGAAGGTACCAAGATCCACCTTGAAGTCTTCAGGACAAGCCAGAGCTTTAAAGCACTTCTCTATCTTACGAAGCCATGCCTCAGACTTGTCTGGGTCAGAGTCACCCTCGAACTTTGGGGGATCCAACTTCATGAATTTCTCCAAAGCAAGAGCTTGAGTGAGAGCTGGGGCGACAGGGACATTAGGCACCGGTTGATGACGAGGAGGCATTTGTTCATATATGTAAAGAAGATTTACTAATGGAACTAAATATTAACATTATTAGTTGACAGGGTGATGATTTTTCCTTCGGCTCTTGTTTGCACACTGGAAACCTTGGCTCTGATACCATAAAATGTAACGCCCCAAAAATACAATTGAAAAATACACGCGGAAGCATAAGAAAAATCAGTCCAATTAGGGCAAAAACACTCCCTCAGTATGAGAATCAGTCAGAAAAAGAATATCTTTATCGGAAATCAAAATTTACCAAATTAACAAGGTTTCCGAAGAAATAAAAACATAGACCATGCATGGTTCTTTTAACAGAAATAAAAGGACATATGTTCTAAATCTAAAAGAAAGAACAAAATCTCGTATTAAAATAAAATCCATGAGTCGGTTTCCAGTGTCCATAATCTGTGCCAGAAGGATCATCACGCCGGTCATCAACCAATATCAACTAGGTACCTACAGGATCCAGATGCAGGGGAAAAGTTCCCAGTCATGTATGCAGCCACAAAAGTAAAAGATTCATAAAGAGACAGTCTAACAAGTGAATTCATGTAGTATAAGTAGTAGCTACATCATCGCCATGATAACCAATTTCAGTAATTTTTAACAGTCAAGGAGCAAAATATGCATCAAGATGCATTCAGTAAATCTTGAGTGACAAGGTAACCAAAGGTTGTAGCCATGCTATGAGGGTACAATCAGTAACAGTCACACCACAAGGGTGCAGCCAGTCAGTCACACCACGAGGGTGTATTCAGTCAATCACACAATGAGGGTGCAGTTAGTCAGTAAGCAGTCAACCAATGGATTTTGTCACCTAGATATTTCAGTCAACCCGAGGCGGGTAAAACTCCCAAATTTCATTACCTGAGATTGGGTACAGTTACCACCAAGTGGCATATTAGTACCATGGGATGAACATCATCAGTTGACCCTACGATAAAGTCCTAAAAGTAGTATACAGAGTGGTTATAATTATTCATATGATCATGCAGTACAAGCACAATCCATTTTAGTTTTCATTTTATTTGTTATCCCGTATTTGCTCACAACATAGCAACATAGTTCAAGAGATGCCTCACCTTTAATACAACATTTGTTTTCCTGTTTTTATATAGGAGTTAGAACTATGTATGATCATTTTCACCCTAGGTTCATTACGATTTGGATAAGACAGTTGGTACCTAAAAGGTAGTACATATTTTTGAATGAGATAACAAAATTAGCATTTTTATCCACCATTGATCATGATTTAAAACATAGTAACAGAGCCTTAATTTGATAAAATTTATAGCATATATATAGCCAGTGAGATCATGAAGATTGTTCCATATATTAAGCCTCACATATGATCCATGTTTTCCGGTGGCGGCTATCTTAAAGCAATAGTTTAAAAGACAAGTTTCATACGATCATGTCCATTAAACAAAGGTGAGACTTTAACAAAAGGGATCTTTCTTTGTTCTTAGATTATATTGAACCATTAATGTATAGCAGATTACAAAGACATGAACGCAAATTTTTATATAATCAGTAGGTTCTACTATAGCAACATAAATAGTAAGACACAATGAATTGGTTCATGAGGTACCGTCAAAGCAAAAGCTTTGGCCATGGATCCGACTACATACCTTGAAAGAGTGAGTCGAACCGCAAAGTTGTTGAGCCGCAGAGAAGCCTGAAGCCTAACGTAGCCTTGCGGTTGTGCTCCGTTTTTTGCATCTTCCCCAAGTTTGTGCCTTCTCCAACCCACGATCACTGTTGTCTATTCCAGCCGGAGAAGCAACCCCGTCTCTTTGTGGTCCTGCGTCTCCTGGAGCGTAGCAGCGAGAGGGCAACAGGGAAAGTTTCGTTTTGTTACAACGGCGGCAGATAAGAGAGATATATATAGATGGATGGGGAGGGTTGTAGGGTTTCCAATTTAGATAAATAGGAGTCCAAAGCAATTTGGAATTCTTATCCCAAACAGATTCCAATTCGACGAGGATTTACAAAATCAATCCCCCATTGATTGTGGCCATATGAAGTCGAAGAACGGAAAACCTCCATCCTTGTAAGCAGCACCAATTTGAGTCAAAATTTTTTCATATAAGTGTTTCTCAAATTCATTATAATACCAATCAGCAGTAGGAGAAGGCCAGATGAAGTAGCATCATCCGAACCAGTTGGTCTTTTTAGAGAACTATTAGCCCATGAAGGTGTGTTGTGCTTGGCCAAATAGTTTTGCTCAGTGTAATTATTGCAATTGTAGAAGTAGTGGTGTCCTAGACCAGAAGCAAGTTGTCCTTTGCCACGTCCATTGCCTCGTAACAATTAACCACGGCCTTATCCGTGTTCACCAGAGTGAACTGCAAGAGAAGATGCCAAGAGTCTCCATCAGGGAAGAAGTAACAAATGAGTTTTGATGAACTCGTTTAAGGACATTTCAGAGCGTGGTCACTATATAATCCAACCTTTTGAAAAAGTCATGTTTTAGACCCAAATTTTCCCTAGATGTATGAAACATATGAATCAATCACTATTCCTGAATATTACATTTTATTACCGTATTATTTGCAAATTATTCAGGTTTATGTTTTTTTTCATGTTCTATATGTCTTTTTTCATACTATACTAATTAAGACTCTAAATTAATTTGAGTGTGTGTATATGTATGTGTGTACGTAAACACACACGTGTGTGCATATATGTAATGTATGTATATGTATGTAATAGTAAATAGAGATATGTATGCAATATATGTATGTACATATATATGTGCAAAATATATATATACATCTATCTGTAGGCAATATATGTATATATCCTTCGGTTTTTCCAGATTTTTTCACAAACTGTTAATCATATTTTTACCTTGCGTTGACCGTTTTAATTTCAAATTTCCCGCATAATTGTCGAATTCTGAATTTTCCAAACTCAACTAAAAGTATCATGAATACTGAATTTGTGACTATTTTTAGAGTGATGGAAGGGCATCACTAGCAAGAACATGGTTAACCACATCAAATAATGATGATGGTAAGCCTTTGAGAAATCAAACAAGATGAAGCTCATTGTATTGTTGTTGTATTACAGTGATATCAGAAATAATCATGTAGTAGATCTCAAGCTCATCTGACAGGGCCTTACACTAATTGTAGAAATCTTCCATGAAATTTTCATTAGTGAACTCCTTGGAAAGAATCTTAAAAGGACTTTCAGATTTTATTGTTGAGAGTATATATGAGAGACTTGATCCCACATATCCTTATAAGTCATAAGGTGGAGAAGAAAATTTACTGATCTTCAATTTAGCAATGTTGACCATCCAAGTCATAACGCAAAAATCATCCTTGACCTCGAGGTCGTAGGTTTTCTTGTCTTTAGCATCAACAGTAACATTCATGAGCTCTAGAGCTGCAGTGAAAAGATGGGAATACTTCCCTAGATCTTTCACGTACAATTTAGGTGAAGCAGTACTAACACATAAAGCACGAAAAGCATCGAAAAGAACAACCAAAATGACAAAGCATGCCAGACAAAGATAGTACAAAAGAATGCATGATTAAACACGTGCAGTAGTAGCAAATTTAGAGGCACATGGCATGGGTAGAGAAATAAGACGATGTCATGTTGAAAATTCACATGGACATGTGATGTAGAAAGACGGGGGAAATTGCCCGGGCAAAAAAAAGGGATCTCTATTGTTGACAAAGGGAGATATAATGGAGACGGTATTGTAACAAATCCAAACCAAGTTGTCCATAAACCCTAGATTAGATGTTATACTTAGTTTTATCTCTCCTCATCTAAGCTAATTTGATTACCTAATATGACGTTGTGATCAAGCTTCATTTTGAATAAGATATTTTCCTTTTTTTATTGTGATTTTTGCTTATCTTTTGTAGATTTAGTACACTCATAATGTATCCATAGGTTGTGTGTTTGTTCCTCTTAACACAAAAATGTCAAATCTCAATTTTGTGCAAAGTTTTTGTACTATGTGAATTGCTTTACTCTAGTTTTCTATCCTCTTTGATTTCCTTGGAATATCACATTCTACTTTTGAAAAACAAATTTTCATAGGTGTGTCACTTTTCACGTATCTCCTTGTACAATCACAATATGCGAAAATAAATTTGACAATTTAGTTTTGAACACAATCTGAATGTCGCCCTTGTGGCTTCAAAACCTTTGTATACCCTTGACACACTTGATCAAGCAGTTCAATCCATCATGATGGAGCTTCACACCATTATCCAGACAAATCCCTCCAAGCGATTCAATCCTTAGAGCCTTACATGGGGTATGGTATGCCTCCAAAAATTGGAAATGCACCACAAGCTCTCCTTAATCCTACTCCTTTATGAATCTTTGCATCACCGCCTAAGAGGGCCCTGAATACCATCACTTAGGCGACACTAATCCATTTGCACAACCGAAACCGTATTCCCCCCACCCCTACAAGGAACCCCACCCCTACAATTACCATATCATCACTCTATCCATTATGCACCCCAACTCGCTGCTCCACCCATGACCTATGCACCACCACCATATCCACCTCCACTCTCTCCTTATGCTCCGCAATTCTTTCCCGCACCCCATTACCTAACACATCACCATAGGTTCTCCTCCTCCCAGAATCCGTCCTCATCCCCATGGCCATCATATTTATCATGCCCCCTCTAGGACCTACTTTTCCCCCACAATCCTTATGGTCAATATCACCCAGGAATTTATCCACTGCCTCATGATGATATCACCCAACGAGTTAAGATAGATGCCCAACTTTTGATGGTAAACTTGATCCAAAGTGTTTCTTGGTTTTATAGCTTGTTTAGAAGACTATTTCCATTGGTATAACATGACAAATGCCCAACAGATCAGATTTTCTAAGATGAAACTCAAAGGGTCAGCCACACAATATTAGCAAGGTGTCCAATGTGACATGGAGCATAGTGGTCAACCTCCCATTCCCTTTTGGGATGAGATGAAGACTAAGTTGTGTGGGCGCTATGTACCCTGCAATACCACAACTTCTTTCTGACTGGATAACCCTTATCCAAGGTCATCACCCATTCAAGAGTACATGGAACAGTTTGAGGAGGCTAAGATTTGTTGTGTCATGATTCTGATTGGAAATTGGGCACTCATGTTGTGCACCATTTGCATCCTGATATTAAATGTTAGATGAAATTACAATCGTACAACTCTTTGGATGACATGTATCAATGTACGCAAAAGGTAGAAAGTTACCTACATCCTGCTTCTTATGACCTTTCCTTTTCTTGTTTTTGGCAACGAAATTGCTCCACCATTAACCCTTCTAATACCCCATCTCATTCTACCTATCCTCTACCTCATCCTCTTCACTAGAGTTCTTCATCCCCTTCCTCTAGTAAGGGAAAGGAGGTAGTGGGCAACACATCCTGCCCTCCTCTGTGAGGTCATGAATGCTTTCACTTCCATAGCACGACTCTTCTGATGCAATATCCCCTACGCGCTCTATTTGTATCCTCTGAATCTCTCGACACCACCCCTAAGGAAGACATCGAGTATGAGGATGTGCTACCTACCTCCAAACCTTCATATGACACTTACGAGAATGATCCATCATATCTTTAGATCATGTGTGTTCTACCTGGCCCTTTTGATGGGGACAAATGGAAATGCACCACTCCTTTCAAACCTTATTAAAGTATTCTAGTAAAATTGCAAACTCATCATTGATGACAACAGTTATTAGAACATCATATTTCTCTATGGGTTGAAGCACATGGAGTTGTGCCTGAAACCCCGCACTCAGCCACATAAGGTATATTGGGGGAACCAGATTAGTCGGCCCATCACCCAACTTGGATGCCTGCAATGATGTATATTTTAATGTTTGCAACTCACAAAGGCAAACACATACTACTGGCCCCTACTTGGTTCATCTGTTCTCTCAAAATGAGTTGACCAGAAAACCCCCAACACCCAAAAACCCGACACTCTCTACAGCTTGTCACCCGCTGACAGCTGGTAGATGCCAGTTGGGAATTTAAATGCATGTATGTGTTATGCATCAAAGAAACCACACATCTAAATAATTTCCAATCTCTGCCACTAGAAATTTCCTCCCTCCTCGATGAGTTCAAAGACATGACACCCACTGACCTCTGATGAACTTCCCACCTTTACATGATATTCAACATGAGATTGAGTTGATCCCAGGGTCATCTCCCCTATCTGACCTCATTACCGTGTGAACCCGATTGAGCATGCTCAATTGAAATGTCAGGTTGATGTCCTCCTCCTTAAAGGTTTTATCCATGAGAACAAGAGTCCTTGTATGGTTCATGCTTTCTGTTCCCCAAGAAGGATGGTAGTTGGAGAATGTTTTAGATTGTTGACTCATCAATAAGATCATTGTCAAATGTCAGTTTCCTATCCCACACCTTGATGACATGCTTGATTCATTGATGGGGTCCCACTAGTTCTAAATTCTCCAAGATCGACCTTTGTAGTTGTTACTACAAAATCTATTTCAAGGTGTCTCGTGAATGGATGATTACCTTTAAAACTCCACTTTGTATTATATGAATGGTTTGCCATGCCCTTTGGCTTGTCCGACACACCCAACACCTTCATGAGTCATTAACCATGTGTTGTGCCCATGCATTGGTAAATTTTGGTGGTCTATTTTAAATATGTTTTTATTTTAAGGCCAAGGACGAGCACCTGGTTCATCTTTGACTTATCTTTGAAACACTCCTCTTTGAGAAATTCTATTTCAATCTAAAGAAGTATTCTTTTCTTTAAGATAATCATGTTCCTTGGTTGCTTTGTATCTGTCGCCGTATTGAGGTTGACACTGCCAAAACCAAATCCTTAATAATTGCCCCACACCCACACCTATTTCTAAGCTATGTAGCTTTCACATGTTGGCCACATTTTATCGTCACTTTATTTGAGGTGTCAGCACTATTGTGGCTTCACACACTGAGTTGATGAAGTGTGATAAGTTGGAGCAAACACCACTTTTTGATGTCTCTTTGTTTGAGGTTTCAACACCATTATGGCTCCACTCACTGAGTTGATGAAGTATCATAAGTTGAATAAGGCGCCATGTTCCACACAAGCTTTTGATGTTGTCAAGACAAAATTGATGGAAGCCCATGTTCTCCGCCTTCCCAATTATTTGATCCCATTTTAGGTTTCATTTTATTCTTGAGTTTTGGCATCGGTGGTGTTCTAAGTGAAGAAGTCTAACATGTTGCATTTTCATCAAGGAACTCAATGACGCAAAGTGTAAATACTCCACTTATGATAAAGAACTCTATGTTGTTGTGCAGTCCCTACATCATTGGTGGCACTACCTTCTACATCATGAGTTCATCCAATGGTCTGACCATCGAACCCTCGACTACTTGAAATCCCAAAAGAAGTTAAGTGTTTTCCATGCCAGGTGGTGTGAGTTTCTCCAGGAATACACTTTTGTTCTCAAACATCACTTTGGTGTTGAGAATAAGGTTTTCGACACTCTCAGATGTTGCTTGACCACTCTCCAGTCATCTGAGTGTTGAATTTGGGGTCTTTGACCATTAGAAGGATCAATACCCCACCTGGATGGACTTTGGAGTTATCCATTCTGACATCCTTTGTAGCACACCAAGTCAATTTCTTTATTTTTGTAGTACGTAATGGATTTCTCTTTCCCAGTGCATATTTATGTATTTCCTCCACTTTAGTTTGATATTTTTTTATTTGATTGGTGGCCTCACTGGTCATTTTGGTAGGGATAAGAACATTATTCTAGTCAATGACATTTTATTGGCCTTCCCCTACGTCATGAATTGCTCACATCATGCCTTGTTGTCATGTCAGTTGGAAATTCTAAAAGATAAAATTTTGGCCTCTACACTCCTCTCCCTATTCCACATGAACCTTGGAAGGATATAAGTATGGATTTCATTCTTGTCCTACCCCACAATTCATGAGGCCACGATTTTGTGTTTGTGGTTGTTGATAGTTTATCTAAAATGGCCCAGTTCATTCACTATTGTAAGACTTACGATGCCTCTCTTATTGCTCGTCTTTTCTTTATTGAGGTAGTCAAGCTACACAGACTTCTCTCCACCATAGTGTCAGACTATGATGTCAAATTTATTAACTACTTTTGGAAGACTCTATAGAAAATCTTTGGTACCCACCTCAAATACTCTTTTGCCTTCGTTCCTCGGACATATGGTCGAACTAAGGTGGTCATAGGAGTTTGGGTAACCTTTCAAACACTTAGGAAACTGAGATTTACTCTTAACTACAGTCAAATTTGCTTACAATAGTTTGTCAAACGGTCTACAAGGAAGAGTCTTTTGAAGTTGTTCATGGTAACAAACCCCATTAGCATGTAGATCTAGTACCTCTGCCCACTGATGCCCACCCCTCCTATACTGTAGAGAACTTTTCCCAACACATTAATGATTTGCATATTCAGAATGCCAAAAACTTACTTTGCATTATAAAAATTATAAGCTCTCTATAGATGCACGTAGGTTTTAAAAACTTAAATTGGTATATCATGTATTAGTGTGTGTATGTCCTTAATAGTCCCTCAAAAAAATTGTAACGCCCGGGCCCACTGCCCAAGGCTCTAGTAGAGTTTTAGGAATGACGACTGTCCCCACAGACCACCACTAGCCTTAACTGTGCGTTTTATCCTCACTCATGCGCATGTCAGAATCAACTTCCCGACAGGTCACCCATCCCAGTACTAGTCCAAGCTGAGCACGCTTAACTATGTAGTTCTTAGTGATGGGCTCCCAGAAAAGTAGAGTTTCAGGAATGACGAATGTCCCCACAGACCACCACTAGCCTTAACTGTGCATTTTGTCCTCACTCAAGTGCATGCCAGAATTAACTTCCCGACAGGTCACCCATTCCAGTACTACTCCAAGCTGAGCAGCTTAACTATGGAGTTCTTAGTGATGGGCTCCCGGAAAAGGAGGTGCACCTTGGTGATATGGGTAGTCCGATCATTCCTTTTAAGATCAACTTATATGAGGCCTCAAATCCTGGGATGTTATAAAATTCTTTCAAGAATATTCATGCCAACCATTAGGATCATTCTAAATACTTAGTCGACAAGTTCATGATGCCTACCGTTCAAACACTTATTTGACAAGGACCTAATATCTATGTATTAGATCTCCCAGCAGAATGTGATACTAGTGTTGTATTCAATGTGAAGGATCTTTCTCCTTATCATCGTACATTCAAACCACCTCCACCATTGGATGCATCTTCTTCATATTGCCATTGAGCATCACCATCTTCAACAGCTACCTCCTATGCCTCAACTTAGTCAGTAGTTGCCTGAGCACATCGACACCATCCTTGATGATCAAATCGTTCCACCAACCATGGCACGATACAATGTTTCCTGGTCCGGTGGCTTGATATTTCTCATGCAGACACTACATGGATCCTCGAGGATGGCTTTTTTCATATTGATAATATATTCCTATGCTCTACCTCAGTACTAACTCAACAGAGTCGAGTCTTTTACAACTAAGAGGAAATGATGGGCAGCCTTGCCTCTATGCACTTCCAAGCGCAAAATTTGTCGTATTGTTATTTCAACTTTATTCGGCTTTCTTTATTTTATTATTATTTTCTTATTATTGGGTTCTTGTAAAGTTTGGTGGTTTATCCACCCATTCACTACCACCCATCTAGTATTTATTTTGAGTGCCTATCTAAAGATCTATTGTGTCATTGTTTATACACACTTGAAAATATGAATTGTTCTCTTTTGTCGTTAGCTACAATTTATTGTTTGTGAGTAGGGTTTACATTACTAAGCATGGTCAACTTTCTTTGTTTGTGATGAAGAGATATGGTATTGGATTTCCAAGATGGAGGAAGTTTCTCTCTGAGGGATATGACTTGCATCCTATCTTGTATTTGAAATCCACTAGTTGTGTACTTAGATATGACATCTTGGTATTCCGGAATTGGGGAGGAAATGGACTTGATATCACAAAAACATGGTTTAAATATAATTTTCTATCCCCTTATTTTGCATACTAAATTTATTATCTAAGGCTTTCAAGAGTTCGAGAGATGTATGGAATTTAATTTGTATGTCATACATCTCATTATATAAGACAGAGAGAACCCTACCATGGAGAAAATAATTTATTTCTTTAGAAAACTTGATAGGAGTCACATGAGAATATTGGTCACTATAAAACTCTAACATGACATATGGCATCGTGAACGGAATGGAAAAATATTCCTTTTCATTGGATAGATCTATGGCTCAAGTAATCTTAAGGATTGTCAACTAGAACTTCTTCTTTTCTTGCCATATGTTGAAGTGCATACCAACAAACTTCTGAAGCTATAGGACGTAGTGTCCTTCATGCTTATAGGTTTCTAGGATCCATCAAGATAGGTATCAAAAGAGGTAAACATCAAATTTCTAGAATAAGAAATTATTTAATTAAATAAAGCTATGAATTTTTCTTCATTAATGTTGGAAATATTAGTAAATAGTATGTATCTGACCAGAGTAAGAAATAGAAAATGAGTGTAGAAAGTTGTGTATGGGTTGAAAGTGTGTCTAAGAATCAATGTAGTGAAGACAAATTCCACAAATCCTATGCATGATTACCTCCCAGATTCAATCACCTCCTAGTAACTCCCCCAATGCTAACAAGAGAACAATATCAAACAGCTTGTTAGCCCTTCTACATCCTGACCGGCCTAAATTGTGCGTCCAAAAAGTGGAGCATATTTGAAGTAGTCGGACTTTTAAATTTATAACCCGAAACCTTCTAGGCCCCCGCAACTTTGTTTACGGGGTCGAAGTAGATATATGGGGTCGAACACAGGGACAAGGGTGGTAGTGTTGAGAACGCGGAATCGACACGTTACACTCCGGTAAGGGCAAGGAGATGATAAAAGTTCCCCCAAGGGAACAACAGGTTAAGATCGATAAAACAAAAGAAACCTATCTCCAACTGGAGCAACGAGGAAAAATTAAGGTTTTAAGCATTTATCAATTTTTAGGGTTTTTGCGCAATGGAAACAGAGAGATAATACCATTGCTTTAGCAAGGAACGAAGGAGAAAACTCCGGTAAAACAAGTGGCAGCAGAAAACATCATGTACCCCTCCTCTCGAAGAGGGTACCTCTAACTAAGCATCAACACCCCTCTCGGGGTTGCTGGGCTTAAATTAGAGTGGATAGGTTACTACGGCAGCTCCGATCCTGGGCACTCTCATACTCCAGTATCGGACCAAACACTAGAGCCATAACACCTCTCTTGAGGTTGTTGCAATGGGAAAAACACGATTCGGTAGCTAATCGAAACGCAATCTAAATGTACAAGCTAGAGTTCATATGTTAAACATAGCAATCATCCAACAAAGGTACCAAACATAAAGAAGCATATAATTAAACTCTTATAATCCCATTGACATATAAGGGTCTGATTACATTGCATAAGTAAATGAAGTAAATGACTGAAATGAGAAAAGATAAATGTCGCCTCCTTGATCTAGAAGGGCGACAGACAACAACAGACTCTCCGGCCCGATACCGGGCAGGGGCCTTGCCCGATACGCCCGTGTCAGGCGGCACACCCTCTCAGGTGACACACTCATAACGGGTAGACGTATCGTGCAGGGCGTCCTTGCCCGATATGATTGTGTCGGGCGGCACCCTCTCGGGTGACACACCGCGACTGGCGATACGTATAGGGGTTTGGTATCATGTCGGGCTTAGAGTGTCATTTTTAGTATCGGTCACTTGTATCGGGTATCCTTGTTGGCCGATATCGGCCTGCAGTGGTGCCCAGGACGACCCTAAATGAACCATTCCCTCCCTCTCGGGATGGGGAAGTGCTCACCTAGAATCGCCCGACACACCTCTAAGGCACGATACGCTAGCTCCATGCTCTTTCCTCTGGTAGCTCTCGCAAGGTTCCGACCCGTCCCATCGGAGTTCTGTAGCTGCTATTTATAGGCAGCGATTGGGGGAAGTTATGGTACTCCGGACGCCACGTATCCTCCTTCAGCTCCATTATTGCGGTTGTAGGCATGCCCGATTCGCGTATCGGCCGGTACAAGGACGTCGGGCTGTCGGTCATCGTGACAAGTGGCACCTGCCGGTGGGTGGCCTGTATCGCGTGATACATGAGTCCGACATCCTGTCGGGTAAATGGTGTATCGCTCGTCCGCTTCCTCTTGCACGGTACCCTTGTGTCGCGCGTCAGTGTATCACGCTGTCCTGTCGGGCAGTGAGCGTATCGGCTGACTTCCTGGGGAAAAAGGCCGATGTAGGTAGAACACGTTTATGGGCCAGGACGGGCCTTTTTGCTGCTAAATGAGTTAAAAATGGAGGAAAACTCTGCAAAAGATGGAAATATTGAGTTAAAAGCATAGTGTGGCCTGTTATTGCAAAAATACATATAAAAGAGAGGAAAACAGTTAAAAAGGGCAGTTTTGATAACAAAATAAGGGCCAAAACATCACAAAATTTGGTGTTATCACATCCTCATAGAAAATTGAGTGGAAAACACTAGTCGCACAACCCAAAATGGACGATGGAAGAAATGGAGCCTCATGTGGATTTTTTTTTATTGGAAGAAATAAGAAATAAGAAGAAATTAGCAGGTGCTCATATACACAATGAACTATATCACTAATGTTTCTATTTTCAAATGTAGATATCAGGTTTTTGATTGTGCCAAATGATTAGAACTCGTCTTCTTATAAGAAAAAGGCTTCTCCTAACCTACATGGCTAAATGCTTTTGTTTGAATTAGAGATCTTCTATGTTACATATTATGACACCTATAATCCAATGATTTTTTATTTTTATTGTCGTGCTTATATACCGGTAATGTTTTTCTCTTTTTATCGTGCCTTCATACTATTCATTCCTACCGTACCTTTATACTGGTAGTGCTTGTGGTTTGACACTATGTCGTCATTTAGATATCTATTCATCTAAAAATATTTGTGACTATCTACACCAATCAGTCTCATGATTCTTTTCATAGTTGGTGTGAGGGGGGATACAGTAATAGGAAAGAGATGAGATAGGGGAAAGAAGATGAAGAGAAGAAGTCATATCATATGACTATGTTGTGTAGTTTATGTATGTTTATCCGTGTTAACTAGCACATATCCCTATAGTTTAACGTCTCAAACACATGTCCACCTGCTATAGTGCAATATTCTAATAGCAGTGCTCTTATTCCAACTAATGTGTGTTGTTCTAGTATTGGTGTCTCTTTTGCGGAACTACATTGACAACAATGGAGACTCAATGACTTCTACACGTATTCTCCACCATCTATTTCTTTAGATGCTTGTCAAAGTTTTAGAAATTTATTCATGACACACGGGGTCTGACGATCGTCAATTTTAGGGGGATCTCATCTACAATTAAGGCTTCTATACTCATGTTGCCTTCATCAAAGGAAGAAGACATGTTTACTGCTACGTGCTATCTTCTTTAAGGAGAGTGTTTAAGTGTCTATTTTTTTTGCAAGATTCAAGAGGAGATTCATTTCTTGTCATGGGCAGATCAGTTTATGCCTGGCTATTTTATCTTTTTCATGTATTAGTAAATTGAACATGTGTTTCACCCATGCTCTTACTTCAGGGGTAGTATTAGAGTATGTATGTTTTGGTGTTGTATTTAGTTCCATATTGGGGAGCAGTCTTTTGAAAAGCGGCGGGAGTGCCCACTCAAGTGGCAGCAGGGCCTTACCGCTCCAAACAACACTGAAGTGGCTGTTAGGCATATTGCTAATTAAGCGGCCTCTTAGAGCATGCATCACCTGCTCGAGTGCCCACCTGAAGGTCGATTCTCAGCATCCGCTTGGACCCACCTCTGGTCTGAGCGACCAAAGTCAGGCCTAATTTTTTTCTTTTTTTTTTCTTTTCCTTATTTTTTGGTAGCCTCTATACTCCATTCTATTTTTCAATATTATTTGCTGACATTAGTATGCTTAATAATTCTCACTAGTATAAAAGTACATTACATAGTTGTCGTAGCATAATTAATATATTTTTGTTGTACACACATTGTATGATAGATGATTCTATAATACATAACATACATTTGTATGTTATATGTTAATTCCAAACTATATTTTTCTACCTAATGAATATTAGTATACGTTGGAAATAATAAAGTGTTGTATATTGAATTGATTCAATGAATAAAAGACGTACATCCGTGTCCTATATATAGGAGCAAGGGAGAAACCCTGAGACTTGGGACACAAGTAATCTAAACGGGCCAAGACACTAAAGGACCACTAACTATTTAACCTAATAACTAAATAGGCTAATATTTACTCTCTAACACTCTCCCTCAAGATGAAGCATGGGTGAAACACATGCCCAAGTTTAGAGTTACAAGACTTGATAAAATGATAAAAGAAATGATAAATGAAAGATTAAAATGATAAAAGAAGATACATGTCACTCCTAATACAAAATTGATACTCCCCCTTAAACAATACTCTCCCTGAATCATAGGATGACGACGCCTATTTTTAGTTGTGTTTTGTAGGCTGTAGATCCTCGAGCTTTGAAGGTCTGTTGGAGTGCATCTGTAAGGAAGAACATTTAAGCATGGAACCTGAATGCTATAGCAGAAATTTGCCACTTTGGAGCAAACAATCATCAATACCATGACTACACCATCTTCACTGGAATACGTACTTAACGCAGCACGAATGCGGATCTCCAATGATGATGTAGCAGTAGTGGAATCTTTCAAATGTCTGAAAAATGTGCATAATGTGGCACGAACAAGAATACAAGATGCGATGATGATACGATGTTGTACCATAACTGTAGCGCATGAACCTTGGGGGCTTGACCGGAAAGGAGATCATCCATCAAGGAAAGGCCCACGTAGATCAACAGAAGGTGATGCTAAAATAACAGATGCAACTCAGAGAAGACGTGATGAAAGCAGCTTGGTGAAGATATAACTGGATGAACTATCAACCTTACATATGTAGACTTGGCAAGCTTGAAATCATTGAGCTTCTGAGAAGTCTGAAGAAGCACCCATTTGTATATGAAGAATGCAGCAAGAGTGATCAATTGAACCACTATTAACACCAAAGGAAGAGAAAATGAGAGGGTTGGAATATGTGTAGCAAACTCTTGTCCTGACGTACATAATGCAGTATAAACGTGAGAAGTTTGGTGTCAATGGTGTTGTGAAGATCTTTCAATGCTATCTGGAAGTGGAGCACAAATGTATTGAACAATACGAAGCTCCATGAAGATAGTAATCTGGAATATATATATATATATATATATATACTAGTAAGTCCACACGTGCACATGCACGTGAATCTTCTAAGTTTGTTTGACTTAGAATAATAAAATACATTGAATATAAAAAATAGGATGTATTTTCTATATGGTGAATCATAGGGATGAGAATGGTGAAGAAATAAAAATTATTGTTTGTTTGTCATTGGATGGGAAAAGGAAAAGATTACACGGTGAATCTATGGAAAACTTGGTTTGTACTTGTCCTCATAGAGAAGTATGATAAAATCATTAAAGAAAAAGTTTCTTTCACGACTCCACTACTTATTTAAACAAATAAGTCAAAAAGCTTTCCAATAGATATGATCCATACTTGTACAACAAAATTTTATAAAGATATCCCCATTTTCATCCCCCACTTATGTAACAAACGAACATTTTTAAGTACCGTCTCAACCATTTCCATGCACATGTCAAACAATACATTTTAACAATTTCTCCTTTTCCATCACTAACTCCTTTTCCTTCTTTTCCATCCCTTCCCCATGTATTTTTCATCTGATCCTCTTCCTCATGTATGTTTTCACTGCGCACCATCTATATTCTTGGAGTTAAAGAAATTCTTAGTTTAAACAAAGAATTTTGAAGGTAACAATGTCAATTAATTCTATTGCAAATATATTAACCGTAAGTATTTATTTTGTTTGCTTCAAAAGGTCAACTTTGTATTTATAACAATAGAGATAAGAAAAGAATATACTATATTTTCTCAATAACCAAATTGTCTACAGTAGTCGTGTGTCCTAAGTTGTTTTATAAAACTGGCCAAAGCATCCTAACACCAACACCAATACACATGAATAAGTGTCATGTGTCAGATTGGTTTGATTGGGCTTTTTGACCAACCACATTAATAAGTATCAATAAATTTGTGTTCAATCAACGGATGATGAAAACGTGCTTAGGAATGTGATGAACGGTGGTGTCATTGCTTCTGCCAGCTGATGTCCCTGTGGTTCTTCTCCTTCATGTGGGTTGTGAATCACAGCGTGAAGCTGAAGGCTTCACTGAGATCTTCCACTGATTTTGTTGGGCGCCGAAGTGAACCTCACACATGTTGTGTATAATTGGTATATGTGGTGGCCTGAACCTATAACATGATGACCATAGTGAGTGTCTGTAAAATGGAAAGAAATGATATACACAAGATAAAAAAAAGAGATTATGGATTTATAAGTCACGGTGATTATTAATTACTACTGAAATTTGATTTGCATAGTCATCTACCATCGAGGCAAACAAACAAATAAGGGTAATGGGTAGCTAAGAAACTGACTCCTTCTGACATCAATGCATAATCTTGACTCTTGTTGATCTATAAAATCAAATGGAAAAGGAAGGGGAAAATATTGATACGGTGAAGAAAATAAAAATAAAGAAAATACCTCATTTCATGAGCATGTCTCATTGATGAGTCACACATATGCTTTCCTCTGGTGGCTAACTCAAAGATACATCTCTACCACAATTAATTCAAGGCATGTAAGTCACTATAAAACCTGGAAGCAATTTCTAGGCATTCTTAGAAATTCAAGAGAGTGACCAATTGGTGGTTGAACAAAAAAAAGATAAGATGCATAAATATTAATGGCCAAAGCCAAACCTAACAACAAAACTCACCAATGCTTAGTTTTTGGAATTCCTGTCACGCTGCCGATGATATTTTTGGATCAAACCACAAAACTTGAATAAGCTCTTTGTTGAGGCATAATATACTTTTAGTCTTTGTGTATCCTTAGTGCACATTCATGTTGTTTACTACCTTCCTGTTCTCTCTACAAGGCACCTTCACACCTTAGACTTATATTCTGATGAGTAGGGTGTTCTTCATTCTAAAAATGATGAGTAGGATGTTGTGAGTTTGGCATCTCAGTTTCTTTGGCGTTGAGCGAATGATGAAGGAAGGGAGATAGTGGTGATGGTTTTTTGGGGTTCCAACACAAAAAAATAGAAATATAAACAGAAAAATAAGGTTCGGTTGTGTAATACACGTCGTTGCACATAAGAGATATGGAAAATGGAATCAGAAAGAGTGGGGTTTGGTTATGAGATTTTAATTTAAGAAAGATAACAAAGGAGTGGGGGCTGATTGGGATTGAATAGGGAAACATACATTCACAGAAAATGGTGCAGTTTGGGCAGTTTCTTTGCGTTAATAAAAGTGAGAGAATTAGAGTTGTTATAAAAAGAAAGAGAACGACAGTGTTTTCTTAAAAATTGGCTATAATAAACAACAAGAGGAAAGTGTAAAGAAAAGAAAATTTGACATCAACTTTGGATGTTACCTAAATGCTTAGATTTAAATTGAGTATTGGAGAAGTTGGCAAGAGAGTCGTCCAAAGTATAAACTAATTATAAATGTTGATAGCATATCGATTTTAGTAAAATCAGACATGATCTAAGGAATATATTATTTATTAGAACAAAAAATCACATACTTCAGTGATTCATTTACCATTTGTATCAGTATTAAATATGTGATGGCCTTGGTCAAAAAAGAAATATTGAATAATTAGATACGATAAAATGACCGTTTAGGAAAGGAATATTGGGGATAATTAAGACATTGAATAGTTAAATGATATAAAATCATCCATTAAGAATGGGATATTGGGATAATAGGCATGCAGTTTACCTTCCATGGATAGTGGGGTCAGTTACACTTTGGTGGAACTGTGGAACGAATTAACTTGAATGAGGAAAGAAAGCTAGAGAGAGAGATTGTGAGAATTATAAGGAGAGTGGGGTGATGGTGGTCGTTTATTTTGTGTGGGGGAGGAGGAAGAATAAAAAGAAAACTCATAAAATCCTTGAAAAAAGAAGAGAAGAGAAAGAGTTAAGGAGAATGCAGTTATTGAAAATAGTACAATCTGATTGGCTAGTGGTATGTTTGGTAATTTGAATAAAAAACTCCCTCTTTTTATAGTAGTATAGATTAGACGTGATCTAAGGAATATATTATTAGTTAGTACAAAAAATCACATACTTCAGTGATTCATTTACCATTTGTATCAATATTAAATATGTGACGGCCTTGGTTAAAAAAGAAATATTGAATAATTAGATACGATAAAATGACCATTTAGCAAAGGAATATTGGGGATAATTAAGACATTGAATAGTTAAATGAGATAAAAGCATCTGTTAAGAATGGGATATTGTGATAATAGGCATGCAGTTTACCTTTCATGGATAGAGGGGTCAGTTATACTTTTGGTGGAATCGTTGAACGACTTAACTTAAATGAGGAAAGAAAGCTAGAGAGAGAGAGATTGTGAGAATTATAAGGAGAGTGGGACAGAGAGTGGGGTGATGGTGGTCGTTTCTTTTGCGTGGGGGAGGAGGAAGAATAAAAAGAAAACTCATAAAATCCTTAAAAAAAGGAGTGAAGAGTAAGAGTTAAGGAGAATGCAGTAATTGAAAATAGTGTAATCTGATTGGCTAGTGGTATGTTTGGTAATTTGAATAAAAAACTCCCTCTTTTATAGTAGTATAGATATAGATTATTGATAAAAATAATGCCAATGGAATAGGGATAATAAAGGTTTTTACCACTTAGGAAAGATAACGAAGGAGTGGGGAGGCTGATTGGGATTGAATAGGGAAACATACATTCACACAAAATGGACGCAGATTGGGCAGTTTCTCTGCGTTGATAAAAGTGAGAGAATTAGAGTTGTTATAGAGAACTATAGTGTTTGCTTAAAAATTGGCTATAATAAACAACAAGAGGAAAGTGTAATTAAAAGAAATTTTGACATCAACTTAGGAGGTTACCTAAACAGTTAGATTTAAATTGAGTATTGGATAAGTTTGGAAGAGAGTCGTCCAAAGTATAAACTAATTATAAATGTTGATAACATATCGATTTTAGTAAAATCAGACATGATCTAAGGAATATATTATTAATTAATACAAAAAATCACATACTTCAGTGATTCATTTACCATTTGTATCAATATTAAATATGTGACGGCCTTGGTCAAAAAAGAAATATTGAATAATTAGATACGATAAAGTGACCATTTAGGAAAGGAATATTGGGGATAATTAAGACATTGAATAGTTAAATGAGACAAAAGCATCCATTAAGAATGGGATATTGGGATAATAGGCATGCAGTTTACCTTCCATGGATAGTGGGGTCAGTTACACTTTTGGTGGAACCGTGGAATGACTTAACTTGAATGAGGAAAGAAAGACACAGAGAGAGAGATTGTGAGAATTATAAGGAGAGTGGGGTGGAGAGTGGGGTGATGGTGGTCATTTCTTTTGTGTGGGGGAGGAGGAAGAATAAAAATAAAACTCATAAAATCCTTGAAAAAAGGAGAGAAGAGAAAGAGTTAAGGAGAATACAGTAATTGAAAATAGTGCAATCTTATTGGCTAGTGGTATGTTTGGTAATTTGAATAAAAAATCCCTCTTTTTATAGTAGTATAGATTATTGATAAAAATAATGCCAATGGAATAGGGATAATAAAGGTTTTTACCACTACCAACCTTGACCCACTTACAAGCTTATTATAAGTAGATACTAAATAATTAGATAACTTATACTTTAAAAGTGAAACCCGTTTGAACAACTAACCATGTGCAAATCTAGACAAATTAATGATTAGTTATTCACCGTTTAGATACTTCTTTAATTAGAGAAAATATTTTATAAATGACAACTTTTATGCATGTATATTTGAGTGACTTATATGCAAATTTGATAATTGAAATAAATATTATAATATGAATAGTTTATAGTAACTAAAAGAAATTGTGATGAGGATGATTTATTACATCCTTAAGCATGTCCTGACTTGAAACGAAAGTTGCAAAAAGAAAACAAGCTCCAAGACGTCAGATCAGGAAAATATAATACATGGTTTAGTTCAAATAAATATCTTAGAAAATTGATTGTCGATTGTGGAAAGCAAGGAACAGTTGGTAGTGGATTACACTACGCTTGACTTTGTGTTTGTGAACATCCTGAAAGTATAATAAAAAGTTGCAGCCACAACTATGTATACACGATGTAAGGATTACATCAGAAGAAGAGACAGACTTGTGATTTGAAGTGACCTGATAAGATCCTACTTGAAATACATTTTCCAATCTCCTCCATAGTTTACTGCTCTGGTGGCCATCCTCTCTCATATCAGTTTTTACCACTACCAACCTTGACCCACTTACAAGCTTATTATAAGTAGATACTAAATAATTAGATAACTTATACTTTAAAAGTGAAACCCGTTTGAACAACTAACCATGTGCAAATCTAGACGAATTAATGATTAGTTATTCACCGTTTAGATACTTCTTTAATTAGAGAAAATATTTTATAAATGACAACTTTTCTGCATGTATATTTGAGTGAATTATATGCAAATTTGATAATTGAAATAAATCTTATAATATGAATAGTTTATAGTAACTAAAAGCAATTGTGATGAAAACAAGCTTCAAGACATCAGATCAGGAAAATATAATACATGGTTTAATTCAAATAAATATCTTAGAAAATTGATTGTCGATTGTGGAAAGCAAGGAACAGTTGGTAGTGGATTACACTAAGCTATCTTAGAAAATTGATTGTCAATTGTGGAAAGCAAGGAACAGTTGGTAGTGGATTACACTACACTTGACTTTGTGTTTAGGAACATCCTGAAAGTATAATAAAAAGCTGCAACCACAACTATGTATACACGATGTAAGGATTACATTAGAAGAAGAGACAGACATGTGATTTGAAGTGACCTGATAAGATCCTACTTGAAATACATTTTCCAATCTCCTCCATAGTTTACTGCTCTGGTGGCCATCCTCTCTCATATCAGTTTGACCGGCTATGTTGTTGGATGCTGATGACGTGATGCCACCAAGAATTATGAAGGTTAATTAGGTGATATGGCCATCCAAGAAAGCATACCTGAGGGGCCGGATGCGGCAAGAACGAACACATAGAAGAAACATAAACAATACATGGAATCGGAAGCATCCCTGAGGGGCCGGAAGCGGGAAGAACGAACACATAGAAGAAACAGAAACAATACATGGAGTCGTCAAAGCATTGAGGCAGAGCGATTATACAAAATAAGACGCACCTGAAGGATAAAGACAACCGTCAACCGAGCAGTACAACCATCTAGGTGAGCGTCGCAAGCACCAGCCTGAGTATTGGGTCCGCTTGGAATTGAAGTGAAGTACATCCGTCGAAAGAAGAAACACAACCACCAAATGAAATTATTAATCCTCCTCTCAGTTATGTTGTACACCGAGTCCTTATGATACTTCTAGAGCGATGAGGCCCATGATTAGCGCTACTTTCATGGCAAATGATGCCAAAACCAAATAGATAGTAACTACTTAAAAGCGTAAGAATAGGATATGCAAGAGGAGAGATACAAAAGCCGGTTTAAATTGTTTCCTAAAATCACGAGTGGTGAAGGATCGTGAGGGGAGGGATCGTGAGGTTGTTAGGGAGGATGAGCCAAAAATGTGGTTAGTGGGAAGTTATTCTAGGGGAGAGAGAAAATACAAAAAATAAAAAAGGGAGAAAAAACGTGAGCAAAGAGTGGAAGCAGGAGAACACAGCTTTTTGAATTCTAATGTTCTGATTGGTTGGTGAGACTTGAAATGGCAGAGTCGTAATTTTGAAGAAAAACTCACTCTTTTTATAGTAGTATAGATATATCACTCTCATATCTCTCTCATACTCTTACTCGTGCTCTCCCTCATAGTCTTCTCATGCTTTCTCTATCTCTTCTCATACTCTTCCTCTCCTCTGTATCCCCCCCTGCACACCAAATACGAGATGTATTTGGGATGTATAGTATGTATAGAATGGAGATTGATAATCGGAGAGGAGATGCTAAATGGGTCAATGTGAGATCCGAGTAGGAAAATTAAATGGATCTCAGAGCCCCCGCAAAAAAAAATTGACCACAAAATTTTGGAAGACGTCAGAAACTTGGGAGAAGATAGAACAATTGAGGGTGACGACATGGTTGAGTAGGGTGGAGTGATGAAGAATAATAGCTTGAGGGATCAAGGTGGAAGCAATAGAACTTGGCAACGACAAGGATGACAACCAAGGAAGATAGATGATGGCACTGGGGAAGCAATGCAAGATGTAGCAAAAGATAGTTGGATTATGTCGCTTGACTGATGTAGTACTTGGCCGCAACGGAGGAGATGATAAAGGTCTCCTGCATGGCTCCAGAGATATTGCATGTCATGAGGATGCATGCGAAGTCGAGTGCGGAGCCCCTTCATAAGCGGTGGTGAAGGCTGGTGTTGAGGACGTCAGGGCATTGTGATTGTTGGGCAGCAGCAACAAGGATCGGTGAATGGTGGTGACGTGATGCGGCAATGACGTTGATGATTGTCGTAGGTTGCGGTTGTTGCTGCTAATTTGTGGCATCGTCTGTTGTGCGACGGGATGGCAATGGCGGCGGTCGCTCTTTGTTGTTGTGCTTGGTGATAGGTGGCGACTGCTATTTCGAATGATGGAAGCAGGCGACAGTGGCGCTGCTTGCTGTTGGCCACGGTGGTTGTTGTTACTACTGGCCGACTATTGTCCTGGTCGGCGGCGGCTGCGGTTAGCAGTATTTGTTGCTTGGCCGACAGTGGCTTGATGATGGCGGTCGGTAGATCGGTCGTCGTGAAGGACAACGACGGCGGATGGAATTGAAGAAAGCTGGGAAGGATGATTGCCGGCATACAGAATAAAGATCATTATTATGAACTGAGAATAGAGATGATCATGGAGGCTGGGATTTGCCTAGCGGGTAGCCGACCTAAACCATGAATATGGCGGCCGCTTCCCGTAGGCGGAGGCAGAGCCCCTATTGCTCTCTCTCGGAGAGAGGAGCGACGACAAGGGCTTCTGTTTGCGGTGGCTAGGAAAGAAAAGAGAAGCGGCGGCGACTAGGGTTCCCTATGAGAAAACTTGCTCTGATATCATGTGGGAAAAAATGTTGTATATTGAATTGATTCATTGGATAAAAGACGTACAACCATATCCTATATATAGGAGTAAGGGAGAAACCTTGAGACTTGGGACACAAGTAATCTAAACGGGCTGAGACACTAAAGGCCCACTAACTAATCAACCTATTAACTAAATACGCTAATATGTACTCTATAACAATATATTTTGATACATAATACACATGAATTATTTGGGGTTTTTTTTTTCTCATTTGTTGCCATTGTTGCGATACTCTATTTCATTTTTTAATAATTATTTGCTGACATCAGTATGTTTAATAATATTATACTAGTATATTAGTATGTTACATTACCGTTATAGCATATCTAACATGTTTTTGTTGTACATATATTGTAAAATAAATGATTATATAAAACAGAACATACATTAATACATTATATGTTAACTGCATACTATATTATTGTACCTGATGTATATTATCATATTTGATACATTATACATAAACTATTTGGATATTTTATTCTGTTGTGTAAGGTGTTTGGATATTTTTAAAAGTTGCCCAAAATATATTAACTATATATAAATATGTGTACTTTTCTACTAAATTATTGATAGATGTGGCACTTGTTTTTCCAAAAAGTGTATGTCCGGTGCTCAAGCGGCAACAAGGTATTGTCAGCACGCCTCCCGCTTCCCGCTTTTTAAAATAGTAATGGAGAGTATATGAATACTACTTTATCTAGATTTATATTTTTGTAAACTTGTTATCACTTGTTGGTATCTTAATTTAATTACATTTGTTATTCTACCCTTTTAAAAATGAAATGCTATGCCAACGAAACAGCTTAGACGTGGCGTGGTGAGGTGGTGGGCCCACATGGCCCACGAAAGCTCATTAACATATTTTTTAAACAATAGAATGCATGTCGCATGATGTGTATGTGATTTTACTATGATAAATCTTATTAAATCAAACACCCCAATCAATCTTAAATCTCACACCCCGGCAGCCCTATATTACCTTTTGCTTCCACTAACACTTGAGGGGACAATACTTATTTTAAAAGCAAATATGATGGGACCATAGTTTAAGATATCAATTTCGATGCTATTTCTGATGGTCCAGAATCAGAATTCTGGTCAAAATTTTGATAATTCCGCTCCTGTTTATACAAGATTTTGACACAAATGTTGACAATTCGACGACTAAATAAAAGAATTAAGTCATGAAATTTTGCCCAGATGATCCACATACATAAATATGCCTAATATCCGATAATATCATATTTTGGTATAGGGGACCTACGAGTGTGAGTGAAACGATACAAAACTGTTTCAATCATGATTTCCATTATGCAATGTATACATATGTACTACAACACACGGCCGGTAAAGCCCACACTTTATTTTATACGCTTTTCAACACGTGTAAAATATAACTAATTTAGTCAAAAAAACAAAAAGAAAGTGTAAGACTGAAGTCTCGCGACAACACAGTGCCAACAGGCAACAGCCCCAAATCGTCCGCGCAGCTTGCCCCAACCCTCGCCGTCTACGCAGAGTATCCCCACGCCCTCGCGGCTTGCACCCATGATTATGCCCAACGTCCCTGATGACCTCGCGACCACCACTCCCCGTCTCCTTGATTCCGGAAACAACTCCTCCTCTCTTTCTCATCCTAGCCACTCCTATCCCTATTTTCATTCCCCGTTTAAAGCCGTTCTCCCTCTCCGAAAGTCCTCAAAACCCATATTAAATCGCATAGGTCATAGCTTTCGACCGGCCCACAAGCTGACAACGACCAGGTGGCCAAGGGGCATCATTGGAGGCAAAAGTGCAGAAGAGGAGTTGGGGAAACTTCTACAGCAGTCGACTGATCTGAAATCGCATCAACAGAGGGAACCAGATACGTTCTGGGAAGAACAAGGTACGATGAGTTTGTTCTTAGGCTATCCAGGAACAAGTTGTTTCCCTGGATACTTGCTGCAAACTTTCATTTCCTCTCCTGCCAACGGCGGCGAACATTTATACCTATGTCATTCATCTACGGTCGTTGCCTATTTAGCTAGCATCAAGCTTTCGTCTTTATCTGCTTCAGCATAAATCTGTTGCCCTGTTATTCTACCGATCGGAATGAATCATGGGAAACAAATCTGTTAGATCAGTGCATCCCGTGTGTGCAAATTTGAACTTGTTAGGTTGGATAAAAAAAGAAAACGAGTTTCTAATTCAAGATTCATAAGTGGACTTGTTGTTGTTTGTAACGTAGTATATACTATTATAAAATTAGATTAGAAGTTAGTGCTTCTTTTACATCTAATCAATTTTGTACGGCGGTGTATGCAATTAACAGTTGCTCTTCTCATTCTGGTTAGTTCTCTCTGACTTCCAACTATGGGGCTCTCAAATGTGTGGAACTCCCAACCTAAAAGATTTTGATTGATTAAAAAAATCTGATTTAGTCAAAGATCATGATGATGGTATTGTTTAAAAATCCTACGCTTGTGGCATATCAACAGAATTATATATGAAAGTAGTTTAAAAGTAGTTGAATTCTAAAGCAATCATTGAAACTCATTTTCCTGGTACTGAAGTCAAGTTCGTGGACAATGAGTTTTGCTAAAAACTCTAGTTTTAGGAAACCAATCGGAGCCTTACGGGAAGTGAATGATGGGGGTGGAAAATTAGTGGGCATTATATGATCTGCTTTTTCTTCTTAGAGTGCACTATTGATTTTCTTTTCTTCTCTTGTAGTTTCTTCCTCTTGTTTGATAAATTTTATATGCATCGGATATGATATGATGACTCTCCTTTCTTTTAAGGGTTGAGAAGGTTTCTGATGGTTGTTCATCTTTGTATGATGTGCCTGATCGTGTTCATCCTTATTGTTTCGGCCTTTTCATCAATAGAAAATAAATATTCATTGTCGATTTTATACCAACGTAATTATTTGTCATCTTCATAAAATATATGTCAATGTCATTGTTTTATCCCTTCCGAAATCTTTTTTTCCTCTCCCTAATCACTCTTCACTTTTGATGCACCCTGCTCTAGCTTGGTTGTCCCTTTAGATTCTCCTTTTTTTATTTCTTTCTTTCCTATGATGATTAGGACCAACCCATTAATGACAAAAACTTTAGCTATGTCGTTTAATTGATAATGATTGTGGTGCCAGCGGGTTATTTTTTCCACTAACACATGTTTTTTTCCAGTGGTCTCAACAGTGGACATGTTTAGACAGGTTCAAGAAATTTGTGCTTCACAGACAAGGGAGACGTCTTCTCTGTGTTAGTACATAGAGGGTGATATTCTAGAAAGAACACATTCTAGGTCTATTTTCTATAAACTCTTATTCTGATGCTATTTTTACAATTTGTTCTAGAAGACATTTTGTTAATTTGGTCATGCTACCAATAATTTAATTTTCTATTTAACAACATCTGTAGTAATAAATATGTCTGTGTGTAATAGCTTTTGTCTTGGGTAAAAAAATATTATTCACGTAGTAGTCATGACTATCTTTTTTAAACTAAGAGATTCTAGCTAAAATAGGACATCTATGACCTCTGATATATAAATTTTAGTTTAGTCTAGTATATAGTTTTTGGGCATTCTTCCACTTTAGATCACCATATCTTTGGGTCATGTCTTTTTCTTTCTTGCTTCTACCCACATTTCTTATTTATCATAGATGTTATATCATATTCTGAGTTAGATATTATTTTACAAAATACTTCTTGAACTGGATCTGTTACATTCTATTGGTTAGATCTTAGCATATACACATAGTAGTGTCGATTGGTGTCATACTTGCTATTTTTTGAGATTGGAATTTGTGGGAAAATGCATAAAAGACTCTATGGATCTCAAATTTTGACAATGGCTTGTTTTCTAACCCCCTAAGGTCTATATTTTTTACTTTACAAGCTAGTAATTTATACATTATACCATTTTTTAAAATAGAAGGGTTAAATGTACCTATATCTAATTTATTTTTGTTAAAGTGGATCATGTTTCTATTCAATGGTAATATATGCTATTCTTTGGATAATTATATTGTTCCAATACTGGTACCATGTGTTGAATGTGCTTGATGTCTCAGTGTTGTATTTATTTGAAGTAGTTGGTTGCATAAAATGTAGATCATGTCATGTCAATAATAGAAAATGTCAAATTAGTTTCAGCTTACTTAGGAAGCAATGTGGCATTCTATAAATTATCTTGACGTAACCTTTTGTGCTTTGTATGGTTGATCTATATAATATTTAATTGTTTATTGTAATTAAGTAGTGAGTTTGTTGATAGGTGCATGTTTTGTTTTAATTTTTAGTCTAATTTTGGAAAGTGGCTAGCAGATAGAGAGAAAATTGTTGGTTAACAAGTATAAATAAAATGGCAAGCCTTTGCGAGATGTTAGGTGCACTACATGGTCCATGTAAGATGACCTCGATGGTCCTCACCTCACAGATATTGTGTGAGCATGCTAGATCTTATAGAGAGGATGGATCAAGGGGGTAGGGCTAGAGGCCATAATCATCCAATCATGTATAGACCTAGTAGCAACCAATGGTGTGTTTAATGTGGTAGGTATCATATCAATTTGTAGTAAATGTGTTACATAACTTTAACAAGTAAAATATATGCAACTCTCAACCAACATTCTATTTTTTCATAAGTGTAATTTTTTTATTTTAATTATTTTAGTGGTAAAATGAGATCTAACTAAGTCTTTTCTAATGACACACTGTGATACAATTTTAGAATTTTCTTACCTAAATATATAATAATTTGAATCTAAGAGATTTTTAATACATTCATCCTGATAAAAAAGGCTACTTATTGGTTTAATCACCCTTTGTAAAAATCACCCTTTGCAAAACAAGTTGTGCCTCTTTACTAGAAACATATATATAACTGATAGTTCGGAATCTTAGTAGTAGATTAGACCAAGTGAAGATGTGCGAAAGAATTATCGAGACGTGGAAGATCTGTCGAAATGTGTCAGTTGGGCGGAAAAGTTTATCTAGACATGGGTTACATTTTTAAACACAAACAATCGGCAGAGTTCACGAAGAGAAGTTAGCATTATATGTGATTCGATAAAAATGGAGAGAGTTTATAGGCAAATGGACGGATGAGTTTATAGGATGGGCACAGAAAACACATCCATTAATCCATGATGTTTCTAAAATATTTTAGGAAGACCTTAAAATTTTCTGTTGTATTTTTATTCACATTAAAATTGAAAAATTTGCACCAATGTACATAATGATTGAAATGAAATAGAAGAGAAAATTAAGACCGAGTAATGTTGATGGAATCAAACATACTAACCAAAGATATAATGTTATATGAAGACACGTAACTCCACGACACTCATCATTCTCGTAGATGATATGATCTGAAATGCATATCGATCTCAAATGAATAAAAATATGAAGAAAATAGTACAAGAAAAAAGAAGAAAAAAGGATTACTCCACATGCATGCAATGTCGGGTCACTTATTAAGCAGTTACTTCGTCTAGGAAAATGTAGAAAAAATGTCATTAAATATTGTGATAGAAATAAAGTGGACATAGGAGGCATCACATAGTGGGGTGGCATTGATGTATACCGTCATCATAAAGTGTTGCGGTCGTTCACCTACTCGTCCCTTCCACTAAAGTTTAACGATTCGCAATCACTGGAGGAACTGACAGGGAAAAAAGTGACAAGTGGACGTCAAAGAAAAAGAAACTGTGAAGGAACCGTCTTGCTGATGATAATGGGAGATGGGAGATGAGGGGAGAAGGTGGGGTTCCATTGTTTTTAATAGCAGAAAGGTTGCGATCAGGAAGAAACCGCTTTTAATCGAATGCGGAGAGAGAAATAAACGTTACTGGTGGTAATGGGAGAGTGGGGTTGGAGTGGGGGAGGTGGGGTTTGGTTGTTTTAAAAGCAAAAAGGTTGCGATTAGGAGGAGGAAAGTACTTGAAACAAGGACAGAAGAGAGAGAGAGAGAGAGTTGAGGAGAGTACACCATTTTAAAAATGCTGAAATTTGATTGGTTAGTGGCATTATTGTAATCACCCTTTATAATAATATTTCCAAAATATTATGACAAATTGTCTCCTTTGACTCATAATATGTAATCATACTTGTCCTTACGGCTAGGAGCAAGCCTTTCTAGACTTTTTTTCTATTTATTTACATAGTTTTAGTCTTTAATACAATTATACATTTAACGACACACACACATATATATCATGGTCCACATATATTATTTTTAACTAAGCTAAATCAATCCAAAGTTGACATAAAGAAATAAAAGCTAACATGGTTGGAATTAGACCTAATTGATCATAATTTAACCTACTTGACCTAAATTTATCAAAACTAGAACCAACTTGCCCTTATATATCTTAAACCAACCTAAATTTCTATAAGAAAGTTGATTTAAACCTAAGTTACCCAAATTTATCCGAACTTCACATTGAATGGGCTAATAGTTTTAGATCAGGCTTTGTTTGGCCTAATAAGAATCTTATTTTGTCAATTCAGACCTTAGTTGGACTCATGGTTGTATAGGCGGCTAGGCGACCAGGCATTGCCTGGGGACGCCCAGGCCGCCTAGGCGCCCAGGCGGAGGCCCAGGCGTTTCCAGGCGTTTATATATATATATATATAGATTAATTTAATGGATATATGTAAAATTTATGAAAAACAAAGTTTAATCATAGATGGTTAAATAATATCAAAATCAGTACATAAATAAACACAAATCCGTAGATAACTAAATAAAAATAGTAGCTAAATAAATACAAAAAGTAGATGACTATATACAACTAAGTGGATAAATAAATACAAATCAGTTGATCAATAAAGCTACATCAGTAGATGATTATATAATTTCAAAATCAGTGCATAATAAATTCAAGTGAGTAGATAACTAAATAAAAAATAGAAGACGAATAAATTCAGTAGATGAATAAATACAAATAAGTAGATGGATAAATACAAATCAGTTGATAAACTAATATAAATCAGTAGATGATTAAATAATACCTAAATCAGCACATAAATAAATACAAATAGTAGATGAATAAATACATTACATACAAATCAGTTGATAAACTAATATAAATCAGTAGATGATTAAATAATTCCTAAATCAACACATAAATAACTACAAATAGTAGATGAATAAAATACAATAAATACAAATCAGTTGATAAATAAAGTTAAATCAGTAGATGATTAAATAATATGAAAATTAGTACATAAATTAACACAAATCAATAGATAACTAAATAAAAATAGTAATAAATAAAAACAAATAAGTAGATGAATAAATACATAAGTGGAGAAGTAAATATGAATCAGTTGATAAATAAAGTTACATCGGTAGATTCTTATATAATTTCAGAAGCGATATAAATAAATTCAAATGAGTAGATAGCTAAATAAAAAATAGTAGTTGAATAAATTCAGTAGATGAATAAATACAAATAAGTAGATGAATAAATACAAATCAGTTGATTAACTAATATAAATCAGTGATGATTAATCAATTCTCAAATCAGTACATAAATAAACACAAATAGTAGATGAATAAATATAATATATACAAATCAGTTGATAAATAAAGTTAAACAGTTGATAACTAAAGTTAAATCAGTAGATGATTAAACAGTATCAAAATCAATACATAAATAAGCACAAATCAGCAGATAACTAAATAAAAACAGTAGATAGATAAATACAAATAAACATATGAGTATATACAATTAAGTAGCGCCTGGGCGGGTTGCCTAGCCCGCCTGGTTGGACTAATCAAGACCTTATTTGGTCAAACTAGACACTATTTGGCACTAATCAGAGCTTATTTGGATATTTTGTTTTCTTTTTAATATTTTTAGTTTTGGAATCCTTATCATAATACATGTTAGTTGTTCATATTTAATTACTTTCCATGTTAAGTTAATATTTTTAGCCAATTTGATATCGTTTGAAATGTTTTTTCTTCTTCCTAGATTTGGTTAGTGGACATTTTATATATGGATAAGAGTTGGATTGAGCAACCACTTGGCTCACAAGCTTATATAGATGGCATTTATCAATTTCTTAACTATGCTAGGACTGGAATGGAAGATGGAAAGATTGTTTGACCTTGCAAGAAATGTAAAGTTTGTAGGAAAAAGGAGTTTTATATTGAGGAGGTGGAAAGACATATTCTATTCCATTGATTCTTTAGAGATTATAAAAATTGGATTTTCCATGGTCCAAAGAATGTTATTGAAAATCTTCTTGGAAGTCAACAATTAAATGATGGACAACAACTTTCTAATCATGAAGTGAATTTAGGAGGACAAGATGATATGGAAGGATTACTGAGAGAGGCAATTGGGCGAGATACTAGATATGTGGAGGATTTGTCATACACTGAAGCTAATGAAGGGGGTACATCCTATGATGATCCCTACTATCAACAATCCAATAGTCCTCACATTATTGAGGATGATGAGAAATACAGGAAGTTAATAGACCTCTCTAATAGAGAGCTTTATCCTGGTTGTAAAAATTTCTCCACACTCTCTTTTTTGCTACGCCTGTTTAATTTTAAATGCATGTTTCGTTGGCCAAACAAATCTTTTAGTCAACTACTGGAGCTTCTATTGGATGCATTTCCACAACTGGATGCATTCCCTTCCTCTTATCATACAGCAAAGAAATTGATTAAGGATTTAGGCCTTGGATATGAAAACATACATGCTTGTCCAAATGATTGTATGTTGTATTGGGGTGAAAATTCAAAAAAGAATCGATGCAGTGTGTGCCAAACTTCTAGCTGGATGATGGACAAAGGTAGTGTTGGTGATGGTGTTGTAGGAGAGGAAATCCATTCTAAAGGTCCTCCGGCTAAAGTCATGAAGTATTTTCCCTTAATTCCACGATTAAGAAGGATGTACATGTCATCTAAGATAGCAGAAGATATGATTTGGCATGACAAACGTCGAGTGAAGGATGGAAAACTACGACATCCAGCAGATGCAGCCGCATGGAAAGAGTTTGACATTAGATATCCAGAATTTTCCGGCGACCCTCGTAGTGTGAGAATTAGTCTTGCTAGTGATGGCTTCAATCCATATGGGATACAAAATACTAATTATAGTACATGGCCAGTTATACTTAGTGTCAATAACTTACCCCCGTGGCTATATATGAAACCATCTTCCTTAATCCTATCTTTGATAATTCCAGGAAAATCTGGTCCGGGAAATGATATTGATGTATATATGCAGCCATTGTTGCATGAGCTGAAGTTGCTATGGGAAGGTGTTGATGCATATGATGCTCACATTGGAGAGCATTTTATGTTGCGAGCCTCTTTGATGTATACCATCAGCGACTTTCCAGCTTATGCCATGCTATCAGATTGGAGCACGAAAGGTTATCGTTCTTGTCCATGTTGTGCAGAATCAACTTATTCATATAGATGTGGGTCAAAAATTTGTTATGGTGGTCATCGTAGGTGGTTACCAAATAACCATCCTTTTCGTTCCCAAAGCAGTTTATTTGATGGTAAGGAAGAGTATGATGATCCTCCAACTCCGAAATCTGGAAGTGATATTCTACAAGAACAAGAGCGTGTAAGCTTTGAATATGGAAAAGCTCCGAGAAGGATAACTAAGAAGAGAGGAAGAAAAGGAGGAGATGCTTTCACAATGAATGATGTCACAATGGACAATAATGACAAAGGTGACGTGCTTTGGAAAAAAAGAAGCATATTTTTTTATTTGCCATATTGGGAATATAACCGTCTTCATCACAACCTTGATGTCATGCACATAGAGAAGAATGTCTGTGAGAATGTGTTAGTAACACTTTTGAATGTGGAGGGAAAGTGTAAAGATGATGAAAATGCTCATTTGTTCCTTGAGGAAAATAATATAAGGCAACATTTGTGGCTCCAACGTCAAGAAGATGGAAACTGTTTGATGCCCCCAGCTCCATACTCCATGTCTTATAAAGAAAAGGAGCGATTTTTAAATGTTCTAGCTAAGCTCAAAGTTCCAGATGGGTATGCATCCAACATTTCTCGATGTGTTAACATGAAACAGCGGAAACTAATAAATCTAAAAAGTCATGATCATCACATCCTCATGCAAGATATACTTTCTGTAGCACTACAGGCTTCTGGAGCTACTGAAGTTGTTGATGTATTATCAAAATTATCTTCTTTCTTTAAATCTTTGTGCTCTAGTTGCATTGATCTAAATAAGCTTGATGAGTTACAAGAAAGCATTGTGGACACACTTTGTCATTTAGAGATGGAGTTTCTTCCTCATTTCTTCACCATTATGGTTCATCTCTTGGTTCATTTGGTGGATCAAGTCAAGCTTGGTGGACCGGTTCAGTATGAATGGATGTATCCAATTGAAAGGTCAGAATATTCTAGTTGGTGTCAATTATCACTTTATCCCAATTTTTTAAAATTTTAAAATAGGTTTATTTTGATATTTGATACCATCATAACTTTTATATAGGTATTTAGCTCGACTGAAAGGTTATGTAAGAAATAAAGCACAACCTGAAGGTTCTATCGTGGAGGGTTATATTTTGGAAGAGACAATTACCTTTTTGTTCTAGGTATATGGAAGGTACAGAGACAATATTTAATAAACCTAAAAGAAATGAAGATAACATTCCAAACAAAGGTCTATACTTGTTCAATTCTGGTGGACGTCGTGTTGGGGCTGAAAAGATCATTCGTCTTGATGAGAAAAGTATGGAACAAGCACATCGTTATGTTCTACTTCATTTTGATGACATTATGAAGGACTTGAAAGAGTAAGATGTGTTGTTGACACAATTTATAATTATATAGAAAATTCAATACGAGCTGACATGTAGTGTTGTTGTAGACAATTTTTATATCACAAGCGAGAGGAGTGTCTACAAAAAGGAATAAGGGTCAACCAATCACTAGAGGCGAAGTGGTTGCTAGAGGATTTTTCTAGGTGGCTTAATGATTAGGTAATCAATAATGATAAAATATTTTCAAGGGTCAAATGCTACAGTACTTAATGTGGCCAATAACGTTTACACTCTTATAGGCACTGATGATTGATGTGAGTAGTAAAGAAGGAGAGTTAAGAAGGGCCTTAGCTCGTGGCCTTAATGTTTATGCTAAAAGGCTAAAGGGCTATATAGTCAATGGTCACAAATTTCTCATATTAGAAAGAGAAATATATAGAAAAGCACAAAATTCTGGAGTCATGGTTGACGCTGATGGGGATTCTTATTATGGAAGACTAACAGATATATATGAACTAGACTACTATGGGACTTGTAAAGTAGTGCTTTTTCGTTGTGACTGGGTGGATATAACTTCATCAAGGGGATTCAAGCGTGATAGAAACAACAATGTTTGTGTGAATTTCTCTAAGTTGATGCATACTGGTAGATCACTAAAAGTCCATTTATTTTTTCATCTCAAGCATAGCAAGTTTTCTATGTAGAGGATGAAATAGAGAAATCTTGGTTACATGTTGTTGAACATAAGATTAGAGATTCTTTTGATGTCGGGGTAGTCTCGGAACTTGTCAATGATGACATTGACCCAACTTGACTATGAATGAGAAACTTTTGCAAGATCAGTTGATGCAGTGAATGTTTCTTAAGATGAAGACAAATGGTTGTAAGTGTTCTCTCTCCTTTCCGTGTTCTGTTTGTTTTAGATCTTCCAAACTATTATTTTATCATGTGAAGGAAACTTATTTTTTTCTCAATTACAGTTACTTATCATGGTAATGGGAAAACATAAGACCAATCACTATATCATGTAGTGCAATTTCTTCTTTTGATTGTCACTTAACTTTTAGTTGTAGTCAACATTTTATTATGTAAAATGATGTATAAATTTTGTTGCTCATGCTTTAATAAAACATGTATTATATTCAGACATATGAGTTTCATTTAATGCCCTTTGTATCATATGGGGCTTCTACCAAATTTAAATGATACATTTGATTCAGGCATAATGATATATATGTTGTTATGTTTTATCAAATTTCAGGTGTCAAGTCTTTAAAGGAGAAATATGTGGCGAAGTAAAAGAACAACACCCAATGTAATGTCAGACGAGCCAAGTCCAACTGAGCATGAAAGCACATATAGATCACAACAATGTGGAGGAGAACATAATGATGAAACAGAGGATTCCCAACCAGATCATGAGCAACCTAAAAGTGTGCCTTGGAATGAAAATATTTCAATTCTTGAGGATGATGTCCTGGAAACTGTTGGTGAGTTATCTGTTGTTATTTTTTTAATTGCAACACCCATTAATAAGATTATTGCTGAATTTATTAATGTTTGGAAAATATTGTAGATTCTGATGGAAATATTGGGATAAAGAGAGGCCAAGTTCATGTATCACAAGTATGGCTTCTAGAGACATTGAAATATGTTGTCAAGTTCAACAAGTATAAACAACCAGTTGGAAAAGGGGGACATTTGCTAGTAAGGTTCTTGGGGGAGGTGGCCAAGAGAAATGCTCTTTGTCCTATTGGTGAAACCAGCTGGCACTATGTGCACAAGTCCTACAAACTTGACATTTTGAGGTTAACTCAAGTAAGTAATTAAATTCCTATTTTGTACTTGTGTACTAAATTTTGGCATTCAATTTAATGGTACTTTTTCTTATTGAACTAGAGTAAATTCCATATTCCAAATGACATGGAAATCGATGAGATGGTTCTTTCACATGTCAACGGAATCTGGAAAATGTATAGGTCTCAATTAAAAGCTCGCTACTTGGATCCCAACAAAACAGAAGAACAAATTGCAAGCCAAGTTCCAAAAAATATCATTAGAGAGCAGTGGGTACGGTTGGTTAGATATTGGTTTTCAACAAAAGGGAAGGTGGGAGTGATTCTTTTACACAAATTTAATTGGCATATATTAGTGTGATATACTAACTTGTTATGATATTATAGACCCTTTCAGCAATTGGAAAGAGAGCACATGCTCAAAAGGCTGATAGCCATACTACAGGGTCAAAAAGCTTTGCCCAAAAGAAGTTTGAATTTGTGAGATATAATTTATAGGCTTGTGTCTATTATTAATGTTGAATTTTTATTTTATTTACTTACCATATATTATGTATTTTGATAGGCCACAAAGAAAAACAGGGAGCCTAGCAATTTGGAAGTTTGGAAGATGACCCACCAAAGAAAAGATGGAACCTACATCAAGGATACAAATACTAAAGAATTCATGGTTTGCTACATGTTTTTCATTTTATTTAAGTATTTAGATTTTAGTTGCTATATATGATGTAGAAAATAATACACATTTTGATCAATTTCATTTAGGAAACGGCTAAAAAGTTGGTAGATGAACGTGTTATTGAGAACCCTGAAATGCCCAGGACATCTATAGAAGATGCAGTTTTTAATCAATTAATGTATGATGAAGAGGTTTCTAATCAAAGAGTTGTCGGGTATGGCCATGGAGTATCTAGAAGTCAAGTATTTGGTTTGAAGGCTGACTTGAGGAAGAGTGGTTGTGTTGATGACTTAATAGATGTCAAAGGAAAATTGAATTCTATAGAGAAAGAAAATGAACAATTGAAGAAAGGACATGTTTTGTTAGAGAAAGAGAATGAACAATTAAAAAATGTGCATGCAAGCCTACAATCTCAACTGCGTTGCATTACTTCTGCACTTGCTAGGAATGGCATTGTGCTTAGTGGTCCTAATGGAAGGGAACATAGTGAAAGGAACATGCATGATGAAGAAGTAAGTAATTTTTCTTTATAGGAATTAAATAATATGTTGTTAGACCATTATTTTCTATATAATGTATGCCTATGGTCAATGTGCTGTGTGGTTATGATTTTCTACCTTATAAGTTTGATTTTCATCCTCTACTTGGAAGCTAGACATAATGTGAATATAGGTATAAATCTTATTAGTACAATAAAATATGGTTTACATGAAATATTTTTGTCCACTTCTTGTACCATCCACTTTTCTGACATATGAAGAGAGTACTTAAGTGGATGAAGGAACTTTTCTTGCCTTATTTACTCTAGGATATTTGTAGTAAATGAACTGACCAATAGAAGTTATATTACATAACACACTTTCCTGTCATTTAGTTTAGAACTAGAGTGATTTCTAGTGAAAATTTTTGGATATGTTTGCAGTAAAATTCCTAGGGTATTGAACATATTTTCACTAACAGTGAGAAGACACCAATGAGAAGGCCCAAATGTAAAGACCATCATAAGATTATGTTTGAGTTCAGAATTCCATGTTAATATGCACATATATTGTAATGTATGAAGTGAAACAATCAATCTATTTTTGTTCCTAATGTAATTTTGTCAACATTTTAGGTCATTGCACACGCTTCAAGTGGCCACAGAATGCGGGATGGAATGTGAAGTACATCAAGAATGGGAGTTTGAGTTCAACAAAACATTTCTATTCCATTTAAGATTTTATTAGAGTAGAATAGGGTTGTTAATGGTTTTTATATATATGAACTTTGTATTTTGAATATGTCGGTTATATTCTTTTATTTATATGTTATTTTTGTGCTTTGTATCAATGAATATCGATATTTTTATCAACAATATGTCCCTATATATATCAAAATGTGATGAATGAGACATTAAGTTAGATGTGTGTATCTTTATATGCTCTCTCTCCCTGGTATGTGTCTCTGTGGGTGTATTATACATCTCTAGAAACATGTGGTACACAAGTTTTGCTACTTCAAGGTATACTAGGTAATGATTTCAATTATTACCGTGGTCAAGGAAATCATGAAGGTATCCAATAGAGAAGTAATCCTTACACTAGATTGGTAACGATCTTCTAGTATAATTTCAAATGTTTTCTTGTGCCATCTCATTTCTTGGTAATCTTATTGTGCGTGCAACCTTGCAGGTGCAACAATAGCAGAAAAGTGGCTTCTTTTCACAATTCTTGTGTCTTCCACCCCACCCAGCTCCAAAAAGGTATACAAAATAAGTTAAAACTACTGGTGTTATTAACGCCAGGGACCGAACTAGAACTTAATGTGTATATTTATATGTTTGCATTTTTGTCCCTTAGATATAGATTAATTTTTTATAATTTATGTTTCCTTCTCCCACTCATTTTCATCTTTCTTCTGCCCTCCTCATATTCCTTCTTCATAGAAGCACATTCCTCTTTCAGCACTTCTATTTATAAGGAACATGCTGCCTCATGAACTGCAGGTCGTACAATTTGATGGCATCAGTCATTACTCAATTGTAATAAGCTGGAAATTGATGCTACCACAAATTTCAGCTCAAGCCAAATAACTACCGGCTCGGTTTTACACAACGAAGGCAAGGTCTACAGGCCCACTTTAAAGCGTCTTGGTAATATAATATTATTATTGAGTAGTTTTGGTTCTTAATTTGATTATTGAGTAGTGATGATATTAAAACTTAAAGGACCACATTGTAAATTTGTTGTTGACTTTTATAGATGTGTCATCATTGGGTATTTCTGTTAACAAAGGGTTGGAGTTTGCTCCCATGGAGAAAATGAGTGGGGAATCAAATGGAATGACATTACATATGACTCTGGGACTATATGTCTTTGAAGATTATTACAGAGTTAAGTAATTCCAGGGATCCACCCTTCATCCAGTATCTTCAGACTAGCATCTGCTTGACCAGGTCACTAAAGGGTGGATCTTGTCCCTACATTGATATTCCCTCCTAACAGGCATGGCCGACCACGCTCTCTGGGTGTGGTATGGATGGGTTTTGAGCTACATGAATTTGAATTTGTGGATGTTCTCTACAACATATGTTCAAGTGTCCATTGAGAAGGTAAGTTAAATTATGAATAAACATACATATGATAAATACCAAACATGGCATGATTACTTGCTACAAATCATTTAGGAAGACTACATCTAGAGTGCATGCCCCATCCATATATTAACACACTTATAATAAGTATTGTTATTCACCATTTTTCATCTTCTTGTAGGTATGCACTGCAAGGCATTCTTAACATTGGCTTCCCGACGTTCATCACATTTGTTGATTTCTTAAAGATATAGGTAGTGTGTTTGAATGTAAGTACATATTCTCATATGAGCATATGTGTTTAATCTATATTTAGTATACCTTTGAATCTTGTACTTAGTTTACTCATCACATTGCTAAGGTCGCTTCCTTATCACAGATGCATACTTCCATTACATGTATAGTATGTGGCAACATGCATAGTCCACCAAGGAGAGATGATACATCTCATAATCAAAGCAATAGGTACATCACCCTAAAATTATTACTGTCTTTTTATCGGTTTTCTCCTGAAGATCCCCAAGGTTGTAATGTACTAATTTTAAATCAAATCATATATATTCTTCCAAACTGATTCCGTTCCTTCTATTTATTGCATACATTTTACACATGGAGAGTGGAATGATAGATTTTTGGATATCAATGCACATTATGCTCCTTAGTTACAAAGGGATGAGGACCCATACCACCCATGTAACTTCTGACTCGAATGTTGCTGGGATCCTCCACTAAAAGGTACGTTTATCTTACAACAAATGAATTAACATAAACAAACACATGGATCACTGGACCATAAATTCCAACAATAAATTGTTGGATTGTTGGAATATATCTGGATGTTCCTTTGGATTTCTTTCTATATCTCTCAACATTTTATATGTCTACTTTTGTTATTATTCTATGTCTAATTGGCAACCTACTATAATTTGCATTCAGTCATACACGTAATAAATTTTTTATAATAGTCATAGCTAATGGAAATATAGACTACTACATCAGTCTTACTATTCTAATTTGCAAAATAGATGGATACTCTAGATCATTGTTATAGACAGATTTAATAATAAGGTCATGTAATGTCGAATATACTGTCTGTTTGTTAGTATTGAATATACAGAATCTGACCAAGATTCCATACATCTAGTTTACTATCTTATTTTTTCACTATGCCAATATGATACATACAGGTCTGAATATATCAATGAATTTATAGATTTTACATAAGTTTCATAACCCAGGTTCTGTTATACTATTATCAACTACCTAGCTAATTGAAATCTTTGAAATTGATGCACAGGAATATGGTGACTAAACCTACCCACAGAAGGATGAATAGGTTTGCATGATTGCTCATCCTTGGTGGATGGAGTGGATTTGGTCCAGAATGAGTTGGATGTCCTTTATAGATGGTCGTCTGCTTATCTAACTTGGATCAGTGCCAACTAAAAGTAGTCCATGCGGCATGTGTGCTGTATGATTGGATCTCGATCTCCAATAATTGTTGTTAAATGCTAATGTGATCCAGTAATAAGAAGACCATGGAATCGTGCACTTGATATGAGAAGGTTGTCCTTAATTAATTATGACAGAAATGTGTCAGACAATGCCGCTTCATTATGTGCCACTCAAAGATTAGAGAAACAAGAGGGATAGAGTGACGTCTTGGAATTTGTTTAGGATGTTAAATATTGTTTAGTATAATGTTCATAGATGCCAAATTGTGTATTGATTTCTTCTATTGAACATATTTTATACAATTTTTTCTGTAAATACAGCAATGTAACATTACTGGATTAAATATATCAAAGGATTTGTTTACAGAATTCTGACTACTTTTTGTGCATACATTGATCTGTTGTATGTATTGTCTAATATAAAATATAAATAAAGGATTTTGAAAAGGAAATGAATGTATGATCCTTTACTTCCAATTCAACACGTGAAAGAGTTCGTTTTGCCTAGAATACGAACAGGAATTGATACTATTTTCCACGCTTTTTATTGTGAATTTCTTTTCAAAAAAATTCTGTTATTTTTTTCTACACTTCTACATTGTTTTCCACCCTTTTTACGGTGGATAAGTTTCACCCGCCAAATAATAAAAAAAAAAGTATAAATCCACGGAGAAAAGTGTGAATGACTGGGATTCCACATCTATAAGCGGGGTTGTAATTACACGCTAAGAAGAGTGGGTAATTTCTGACTTTAAAATTTACTACACAATTACCAAGAGTGGACAAACTATTTTTTCACGCTTTTTTGAGTGGAAAACCATGATTTGATGTGTGGAAAAATGCAGAAGTTTTTTGTAGAATTCTTATGTGATAGCATGTTATATCTGATATCTTGTATTCAATAATAACAATTCTCTTTTTATAATATTTCAAAAAAAAATGAAATTAAATAGTAGAAATTTTGACATTTGGGAGGTAGGTTTCGATGTTTGGTAATCACATAAACCAAAATTTCAACCGAAATTTTGCAATTTCGGTGGAAATTATAAAGCATGGATGGGGCTAAAGGTCTGGAATTTGAAATACTTCAGTAAACTGACAAGAATCTAGCATATATGGCAAGGCCAAATTTTCAAATGATGTCATACACATACACTTGACAGTAAACAAGCTTGCTTTTACACAACGAATGGTCAATCAATGGCATACATTATAGTACAACAACGTTACTGACTAAAATTAGTTCGAAAGTTTCTGCATTTAAAGCAGCATGATTTTTTTTTTACGTTTCTAAGTATGCAATTGGTATAATGAGAAAACCTGTCTTAAGTGTATGTACTAACCTCCAAACGGATGCCATAGTGCTCCAGTACTTCCACAAGTATCATGGGATCTGTTTGTCCATGATGCTGCAAGAACAACGGCAAGAATACATGAGAGATCAGTACCAAAATCAGAAATTCGAAATACTGGCTTAAGAGTGTCAATCGTTGGAAATGACGCTAAATATTGATCCTTTCCGAGTTATAACCATCGCAGTGTCATCTTCCGGACAAACCTACTTTAAACTTGCAGCTTGGTCATAGTTTCATTTAATTTAGTACATGCACACATCTTCCTTCCAATATCTGGAATACATGTAGCAGGCTCGTTTCTTTTTAAAGGCCTACAATTACTTGTTGGTTGATATTGACTCACGTTTACGTACACGTATGGTATATTCAGAACTCAAAAACGAAGGAGGTGGATATACGAAAAAGAAATCAACTTTATCACGAGTACAAGGTCCATATTTTATACAGCAGAAGAGATACTTGAACCGTTTCTTGTGAGCTAATGGAAAACATTAAACGAGACAAAACTTCGGCAACCCGTTTCGTCCGGTAACCCCACCAGCAACTAAGAAAGAGGAGAATGGATAACAAACTTGAACCTGAATGACGTCGATATCGCCGTTCTGGATGCCGAAAACAGTGAGGAAGGCATGGGCGAATGCCCTCCGATGAAGGTTGTTGGCGTTGGGAGTGGCGCGTCTCATGAGAGTGCCGTCGATGTCAAACGTCACCAACACCTTCCTCCTCTCCTTTCCGATATGCCTTGGCCATCAATAGCAGCTCCACCTATTCTGCAGCAGTATGCTCTCACAGAGGACGAAGGTGAAGAAGGAGAAAGCGTTTGTTTAAACCTCGTCATTCTTCTAGTCTTTGAATATGATTTATTTCCTCCAGCGTCATCGTACCAGAGAATAATCAAAAGTAAGCCCTCATTAAAAAATTAGTAAACTACTACCTCAAGTTGCGCCCTTCTTTGAAAGATGCGTCAAAAAGTAAACACTTTTTATTAAAAGAATAAGTAAATTACTACCTCAACTTACGCCCTCTTTGACAGATGTGGAACCTTAATGAAAACAGACAATTATTAAAACCCATTAAAAAAATATTCATGTTACACTTTGATGAATAAATAGAACCAACGACCTCTAGTACAGGAACATTAATTAATGAGCTGAAAACTCATCTTCTTGCTCCTATTGCCATCTTGATCACGATAAAGCAAAAAATCAACCCGTCCTTTCTTACCCACTCCGGCTAAGCACCCGTCCTTTCTTACCCACTCCGGCTAAGCATTTTTCGGCAAAAGCTTGACACGCACACCATTTGTTAATTTCTCATCTCTTAAGGAGTAATCATTCTGAGTGTTTGGCAATGCAAATGGTAATTTGAGTTTAATTAATGGATCTGTGTTTCGACAACGATATGACATACAATATTGACCAAAATCAGACGAAATTGTGGAATACATTTTATCCAGATCCGAAATATGTCGATATCGACGCAACCCAGATTTTGTTATCTCAATCCCGTGCCAAACAAACAATGATGTTCAAACAGCTGAATACGTTCTATACCATCACTGCCATGTGACAATACTCAAATGTATTTGTGATGACAAATCTTAGAGCAATTATCAAATAATTAACAATTTAACAGAAGTCTATTATTACGTTCACTTTTGTTAATTAGAAACCGATCCTTTTTGCTCTTATGGTTAACAAACCCGTATACATATTGGAGATGCATGAACGTCAGTTAGTTTTGAATTTCATAGTTCAGCAGTCGCATCTCCAAGCATATAAAGATCTATATTAACGGCACCGTAATCCCACCATGACTATCCCGTGGCACATGGGAGCCAAATCCAAGCTTTGCGGTTGGGCTCAGCGTGTAGGCCTAATTGAGCTCCACTCCGTCGAATCAATCAGACCATGGTTGACCAGTCTGAATTAGTCCAAAAAACCGGTGAATCAAACCAGACTTGACCAACGGTTCAATTAGAAATAAAAAAGAGCGTAAAATCTAACTTGTGACCCTCCTAACTAATTACGCAAATTTTGACTGTGTGAAGGAAATATTGTCACCCAGCAGCAAACGTTGCCACGACAGAAAGGCCACAAAGGAAATCGTGTGCCCCGTTGTCTTATGATTTCTCTTTACCGCCAGCGACTACTGCAAAGTCCATTTGGTCGACGTCCATAACAGCTGATTCCAGTATAAGCCTACTAACTAATGTGCCGGAGTTTCAACTTTTAACGTGTGTGTGCCTACGTGCATGCATAAGGGGACGTTTGGTTTCCTGTATTTTACATAATTGGATCGTATTTGCTAATCTAACAAGCGAAATTCTACGTTTGTGTAGCAGGAGTCGTAAAATGCGTAAAATTAATGCAGGAGTTTCCGCTATAATAGAAATGCAGGATTAATGATTCCATCTGAAAAGTGTGGGACACTGCAATACAACAAGCTATCATGCTCGCCTAGCGTCTTCTCCGACGTGTGTTTTATGTGACGAGCAGAGTGCTGCTTACCCAGAAACGAAACGACGATGCAACTGTGTTCGTTTTCTGTAGCATGATACTCTACGGGGCTACCTCCCTCGGTGTTCTCTTTTCCTCGGATGCTCTCTCTCCCTCCATTCCGGCCATACCACACAGCTTCAAACACCTGCTCCGAAATATATAGGCCATTCTCCTCTAGCTCCTTTGTGAAAAATACATCACCTGGCAAGGGCGTCACGCATGCCCGACCAACATCATCTGGTCCCTCCTTTCCCTACGGAACCTGGTGGGGAAAGCTTCATCTGCTACCTGAAGGACCGCCGGTTCTCAGCTTGAATGATGGGTCCAAGTTGTTCCTCGAGAACAACAATTTAACGATAGGGAAAAACTTGAATCTGACTTTCAAATAATTGTATGGGTTGTCCTCATTGGCAGGATTTAATGACAGAAATCTCAAGCAGCTTTTGCTTGTGACGCCAGGTGCAGTTGTTGCGTGGTATGGAGCAGTCGTGCAGTTGAAGTGTTTGAAGGAAGTTCACTGTAGGAGTAAAGAGCTTCCTCGCTCCATCTTGTTGGTCTGTTGTTTGATTCAAGCAGGCAAACCAAACATAAACTTTGATTTTGCTGTATGCGGCAAAGCTCGGAAATTCAAGTTCTTGGATTTAATTAATCCAAGATTATTCTAAATCCAAGTTAATCCTGCAAAGCAAACGTCCCCTAAAGCTATCCAATCATGTATAAACTTGGTATCTCCTTAAATCCCAACAAGGACGGCAAGTTGGGTGGAACTTTGTTTTTCCTATGATAGGAGTTATACACTAAAAATAATCCCAAGTCATTACAAGGTACTTTCTTTTGCATAACAAAGGTAGATAATAATGCATACATTACAAATCAAACAGATAATTTCTTGCACTTCAACAGTGCCTTCTTGTGCCTTATCCAAAACATTTTCTTGTTCTTTCTGAAGCAATGTTTGCTTTAATCGATATATCTCTGAATCCTTTCCTTCTAATTTTTCTTGCAAAGAAAAAACCAACTCATTTAAACGATCGACATCATTTGTCAGTTCTCAATCTGCTTATATTAGGCTTCAAATTGACTTTCTAGTTCGCCTCTGTAGTGCAAGTTTCACTGAAAATTCATGGATCTTTCCTTCCAATGCCATCTCGCCAATCTCTTTGTTTTCCTCCTGCAACGTCCTGCATTTCGCCATTAACATATATCCCATTTTGCTTTGTGGAGTAAAAACAATAGCCTTAGATTTTCCTCCAATTCTTTTATCTTCTTTTCTTTCTCCTATGTTAAGAGTCTTTAATCAAGTGAATTCCTCGTGAATGGCGGGATCAAGTAAGAGTCTCCTTCCCTGCATGGATAGAGGCTTCAACCATTTTTTAAGATCCTAGAGAGCAGACTTCAACTCTGATATCTCATGTTCCTTTTTAACAAGCACTGCCAAAAGCACAACTTCTCTTTTGTTTGATTTTTTGAGATGTTCCTTTAGAGTCTCCCTTGAAGATTTCAGATTTCTAAGGTATCTGACTACTTGCAAAGGTTCTGGAGTTGCACCTGCAGGAGCTGCAGGTTTGCTTTGAAATGCAGAATGCCACTTTTGGAGTTCTGATTTCTTTGCTTCTAGCTTGGTCTGAAAATTTGAGAGTTTGAAGTCATACTCCTTTAAACCCTAGCGAAGGGACAAAATCATGCCAGTTTTCACACTAGGTGCACTTTCTTCAGTGTTATTCTTCCCCTTTACCACTGCCAAAGACATCATCTTCATCCCCATCCTCTTGTCACCTGGGCATCTGGAAATTTGGTTTGCAAGTTTCACAATTCTGTCAAAGCTTTGACAAAGGTAAATGCAATGGAAGATGGTTGGTCATATTGAATTATATTGTTAACTTGAAAATTACAGATCATAGAATACATTGAGTTTGCCCCGCGTATCAATAATTAAAAATAGTACATGCTTAGGAGCATGATATGTGAGTTGTTCATGACATACAAGTTTGAAGAAGATGCTTTGCATACATCACATATACCAAGTTTGGATAATCCCAAGCCCCATCACTAATCATAGTCAATTGAACACACATTTGATTTATATGACTACCTTTAGAACTTGATAACCACCTACAACCATAATGATAAACTTTATTAACACATATACACAACATCATCAGATATGTTCATGTGGAGTATGTACTACTACTAATCAACAATTCCTCAAATCCACAACCCCAGATCCCTCGCCCCCAGTAGGAATGGACTAACAGTAACCTGAAAAATTACAGCATTGAAGTCTTGTGACCAAATATGATTAAACAAGATGACCTACTAAACACCCCAAAATTCTAAAAGGAATACTTTTATTTGATCTTTGAATTCAGATCATGTAGGTTCAACAACAAATATGTTGGCATTTGAGGACAACTTGTTGCTCGTATTGACAATCATATTAATAATTACTCAAGATGTCTCAGACTTTCCTACCATAAAAGATGCGAGATCATTGATATCTCTAGGCTAATAAGAAGGTCGTTGTTAACTTCTCCATAAAGACAAAGGAATAATGTCAACAATATGTTTATCAATTACGCAAGTGCAAACTGACAAGTTACATCAAACTTTCAAAGTGTCAAGTAAAAGCACATCAAAAAAAACATGTCGGTGATTTAGAGAAAGGTCATTACTCAACAACATGGATTCTTGTGTAGCATGTGGTCAAGGATGGCAATGAGTATAGATTATGTCAATTCATATCCATTCCCCCATCTTTGGTGATCTAACAAACCTCTTCCACGAGCTTCTTTATTTCAACATGGGTAAAATTAAAATTCCCGAGCCACCCACTCTAGTGTCTGTGGATATGCATCACAGCCCCTATCAACATTGAACTGAAAGTTCCAATGTATAGGTTCAATGACAAAGAAGCCACATGTGCACACAACTCCCTTTCTCAATTGTCTTATAATTTGGAGTATGATAGTCTGTTTGGCTTAATTTTAATGTCCTTTTTAGGCTGAACACCATGTCTTTTATGGTAGTGAAGCTTTTTGGACTCAAAAAGTTGAACACCATGTGTAAAACTGGAAAGGAATGAACATGTTGTTGTATCACAAAGATTCATCACACAAAGTGAGATGGATGCTATCCATTCCTATCGTGTAGCATGTTTCCATTAGGGCCTTTGTATCCATTTTTCTAGTCAAACATTATGTGAGTAGTAAATTGAGTGTTATTAATCAATTGATGATGATGTATTGATGAATGTATTTGTCATGTCAATGTAGTATTTTTTTCAGGTGCACGTCCATCATTTATATTCTCCAGTATGTCACTTTGTTATCTTTTTCCTACAAAATTTATGTTGTGGCAGATCTATATGATAATATGATGTATTTATACTACCTGTTTATCATTTTACTATAGGATATTTCTATTTCTTTGTCATCATAAGTTCATAGTATGGTATCATGTCATCATTGTCATCTTCATCTAAGCCTCATCCCCAAGACTTCAAACTATGTTGGGGTCAGCTACATATATCCTTTTCCATTCATCTTTAATTTGGGCCATATTCTTGCTGAAATGTAATCAATGTTGATCTACTTATAAGATCATTCATATTTAATTTCGTTCTACCTCTTTATTTTTTAATCCGTCTAAATAAATTGCAATACTTAATACAGACACCGTTGTACATTTCCAAACAATCTGAGGTGGCCCTCTCATAGTTTGTCCTTGTGAGAACCGCACAATCTGTGAGAGCAAAGCAATGTGCTCCTCTCCTTTTATTAGGTATAGAAAAGGAAAAATTACATAAAGGTCCAGTTGAATAGAAAGAATTACATAATGAAATAAAACATAATATAAACTAATTATATTAACACTCCCCCTCAAGCAGGAGCGTACACATCATGTATGTCCAGTTTGTTACTAAGACTCTGAAAAATAGTTGGGCCCAAAGACTTGGTAAGAATATCAGCAAATTGGTATCCAGATTTGACATGAGGAGTCACGACCTTTCCATTCTTGATTTGATCTCTCATGAAATTACATTCCGCTTGTATGCTTAGTGTGTTCATGAAAAATTGGGTTCTTGACAATATAGATAGCAGTCTAATTATCACAGAGCTCTACAGAGGACATCACTAGAATTTTTAATTCAAAAAGAATAGACTGAACCCACCGCAATTCAAAACAAGCATGAGTCATTGCTCTATACTCTGTTTTTGTACTCGAACAAGCCACAACATTCTACTTCTTACTTTTCTAGGTGATAAGATGATTTCCCATAAAGGTGCATTACCCAGATGGGGACCGTCTATCATTCTGATCACCAGACCCGTCAACATATGCATAACCAATAAGAACAAGTGTAGACCTAGAATTCTCTGGTTTGAAGTATGTAATCCCTTTCCCACATGCTCCTTTCAAATACCTTCGAATGTGACAAACAGTTGTCCAATATGATTGTTTAGGTGCACTCATATGTTGACTCATCACTCCAACAACAAAAGAAATAATAGGGTGAGTGGCTGTCGAATATATCAATTTTCCAACTATCTCCCTACCATACCATGGATCAAAATAGTCAGGATCGTCAGCATTTCCCTTCACATGACAGTCCATAGGAGTAGATGTAGGTTTTGACTCACTCATTCCTATCTCAAGAAGTAGATCAAGAACATATTCTCTCTAAGATGAACTAGTACATGTATGTGAGCAAAGTACTTCAATTCCCAAAAAATATCTCAATTTGCCCTGATCCTTTGTATGTCTAAAATACTAAAAGGCTTATTATTAGATGAGTAAATCAATTACAGAGGCCTCTCTTCTATAGTGCAAGAGAGTAAAGCATAAATTAGAGACAAGCAATATGGGATAAAAGAAAGAGGCTAATAGACAAGACAAGTCTAAAGCCCATAACACAATAATAAAAATAAACCAAGTAAAATATAGATATTAATACTCCCCCTCAAGCTGGAGCATAGATTCTAATCATGCCCAACTTGTCCATTAGAGTAGTGAATCTTGTCTTCAGAAGAGTTTTGGGGAAGATGTTAGGAAATTGATCTGAAGTATGTGTATAAGGTGTAGAGATCTGACCAGATAAGACAGCTTCCCGCACAAAGTGGCAATCAACCTCAATGTGTTTAGTGTGTTCATGGAATGTGGGATTGTTGGCAATAAAGATGGTTGCATTGTTTCCACTGTTCATGGGAACATGCTTAGAATTAGAGACACTAAATCTTTCAGAAGTCCTCGTACCCAAAAGAGTTCACATGTAGTATGAGGCATCACTCAATACTCGGCTTCATCACTAGAACGAGCAACAACAGTTTGCTTCTTGCTTTGCCAGGTGACTAGGTTACCACCTACAAAAGTACAATACCCACATGTAGATCTACGATCTATCTTGCTTCCAACATAGTTAGAATCAGAATAGCCAATAAGATTATAATGCTTGTGTTTCTTATAAAGAATGTCTTTTCTAGGAGAACATTTTAGGTACTTCAGAATATGACATATAGCTTCCCAGTGACATTGTCTGGGCTTATCTAGATATTTACTAATCAGTCCAATAGGAAAATTGATATCAGCCCTAGTGACAATAAGATATATCAGTTTCCCAACCATTCGTCGACATTGATGATGGTCAGGGTAAGGAGGAGAATTTTCATCATCCCGGTTAGTATTTGGATCCAAGGGAGTAATAGGAGGCTTGGCCCCATGCCTTTTTAGAGAGGAGATTCAGAACATATTTCCATTGAAGCAAGCATAGACCAGAGGAAGATCGAGAAACCTTAATGCCCAGAAAATATCTCAATTTGCCTAAATCTTTGGTAACAAAGTGCTTTTTCAAGTAATTTTTAGTGGACTAGATTCATGTGGAGTCACTACCAGATAAAATGATGTCATCAACATAGACAATCAATATGATGAGACTAGAAGTAGTTTTCTTAATATATACAGAATGATTAAACTGGGAACAATGAAATTCAATTTTTTTAATAATGGAGCTCAACTTGTCAAATCAGACTCGAGGACTTTGCTTAAGGCCATAAATTGCTTTGTGTAGGTGAAAGACTTTGGATGGCTCCACCTTACTCACAAATCTAGGTTGTTGCTCCATGTATACCTCCTCGTGCAGATCACCATATAGGAAAACATTCTTCACATCCAGTTGAAATAAAGGTCAGTCAGAATTTATTGTCACATGAATAAGTACACGAACCGAGTTAAGTGAGAGATAGGAGAGAAGGTTTCAAAGTAATCTACTCTATATGTCTGAGTGTAGCCTTTGGATACAAAATGAGCTTTGAGTTTCTTAATAGTTCCATTATGATTATATTTGACTGTAAAAATCTATCAGCAACCAACTGATAAACAACCAGCAAGTGCACCAATTAACTCCCAAGTATGTCGATCAGTGAGAGCCTACATTTCAGATTTTATGTCTTGACGTCATGTTGGATGTTGAAGAGCTTGGGCAGCATTTTAAGGATTTGAAACAGTAGATAGAGCAGAAGTGAAGTTTGCAAAATTAGTTCCCAAGTTAGAAATAGTGCAAAAATTCTCAATTGGATGTTGAGTGCAAGATCGAGTTCCTTTGCATAAACTGATATGAATATCTAAGTCAGAAAATACCTGAGGTGGAGGTGGATATGTCGAAAAGGATGGAGGACTTGGAGGAGCCATGGAGGGAGTTGGAGCCTTCGGTCTTCTTTGATAAACCTTCAGCGGAGGAGTAGATGCAACAGTTGTATCCGGTAGAGAAGTATCATCAATCAGAAGTAAAGGAGTATCTGCAATTAAATCAGATGTTAGGACAGAGCTGACAGAAGAATAGAATAGCATATGTTCAAAAAAGACAACATCAGCGGAACCCATCCAGTTCTTGGTAATCAGATCATAACATTGATACCCTTTTTGTGTCCTAGAGTACCCAAGAAAACACACTTGGTAGAACATGAATCTAGTTTGATTAAGCCAGGACGCAGATTTTTTATAAAATAAGTACTTCCAAACATTCGAAGAGGCACAATGAAAAGAGGTGCATCATGACATAGAATTTGATAGGGCACTTGATTGCCAAGAATAGAAGAAGACATGTGGTTAATGAGATAACACGCAATGGAAATGGCTCCGACCAAAAATATTGGGGGACATGGTAGTGGAAAAGGAGAGTGGGGGAAACCTCAAGAAGATGATGAGTCTTGCGTTCAACAATCCCATTTAGTTGATGTGTGTATGCACATGAAGTTTGGTGAATGGTACCCTTTTTTTGACAAAAAAGACTAATTGAGGTTTGCATGAACTCAATGGCATTGTTGATACGAAAGATTTTTATAGTTTTATCAAACTGGGTACGTATCTCAGCAAAAAATGATGTGATAGTATCAAGTATATGAGATCTCTCTTTTACCAAAAATAACTAGGTGGTTCTAGAGAATCATCAATGAAATTCATAAAGTATCGAAAACCAGAAATGTTGGAAATAGAACATGGACCTAAATGGCTGCATACTATATCAAATAGTTGTTTTGAGCCAATATAACTTTTTTTGGAAAAAGCAGATCTAGTTTGCTTCCCCAATTGGCATGTTTCATAGTGAAAAATTGAATTAGAAATTTCAAGTAGTAAGTATTTCACTTAGCCGGCGAAGAGAGCCCCAAACAATAGTGCCACTAGATGTTGGTCAAAAAAGTAGTCAGGAATGCAACAACCTTTGGCATGTCTGGGTACTATAAGTTGCATGGTACCTCATAGCCTGAACTAATCTTCATCCTTGTGTGCAGATCCTAAAAGATAACATCATTCGAGTCAAAAGTTATAGAGCACCGTAGGCTCTCAACAGTTCTACTCACAGATAACAGATTTATAGAGAATTCATGAACATATAGTGTTGAACATAATAAAAGATGGCCAGGAGTGTAGATATTCTTGATTCTTAAAATAGGTGTTCGTGAAACATCAACAAGTGTAATAGACGGAATAGAACAAGTTATGTGCAAGCTATAAAATAAAGTATGATTGTCGGTAATATGGGAGGTTGCACCGGAGTCAACCACCCATGTATTTTTACCAGACTATGCTAGTAGAGCAGAACTACCATCAGTAGAAGTCTCGGTAGAGGAAGTCATGCTTGGAGAAACTTCGCAAACTTGGATTGGATACAGTCAGCAAAAGGTGGAGCAAACGAAGTAATTGTGGTGTCAGGCTATTCTGACGTAACTTGATTTGCTCAAGCAGGTTTGCCATGCTTGATCTAGTAGGATCTTTAGTATGATTGGTGTGCTTGCAGAAGTTGCAGTAGCATTGTTCACTAGATGAGGAGTTGAAACCAGACGAGTACGAACCATGACCAAGGCCTCTAGTAGAGCGCCCTTGACCATGCCCACGATCATGGCCAGGACCACAAAAAAAATCACCAGACGAACACCAAGGGATGCACCATCATAAGACTCGAGAGACGCTTGAGAGACAAAAGGTAAGTGTTGTACACATTTTAAATTTTCTCGCAAAGTTGGCAGAGGATCACTGGATAGAATCTTATCAACAACACCAGCAAGGAGGGTGGTAATTCATCCAGGAACTGAGCAAGTTGAAGCTCATTGCACTGTCATTGGACTTCCTTAATATCAACTGTGACCGGATGGTAGATCTCAAATTCATCCGAGAGTGTGCAACACTGATTGTAGTAGTCTTCTATAGGATCAATATTAGTGTACTCCTTCTTGGACAAGTATTTGAAGATATCAAATACTTTCTTTGGATTTTGTTGATGAGAGTACATGTGGGAAGTTAATCCCACATGCTCTTAGCCGTCCGCAGTCGCAGGAGAAATTGGTTGATTATAGGTTCAGCATTGTTGGCCATCCAGGTCATAACACTAATCTTCTGTGCTTTGTCTTGTTATCAGTAGTTGTAGTAGGAATAGTCAAGTTTTTACTATAAATATGGGAGTAGCATCCTTGAGCCTTGACATAAAGCTTAAAAGAATCCACCCAGGTGTGATACTTGGAGACATCCAACTTGACAGTAGTGACGCATAGATTCTTGTGTGGATCAGTGGACACCATGAGTCACATAATATTCAAGACGCCAAAGTAGGCAGGAGCAGCAGGCATGAATATAGTAGGCAAGAACAACAGGTAGGAGGTAGTCAGTAGAAAAAGGTAGCAGTAGGAAGCCAAGACATGATCAGAGCTAGTAATACCCGCACGGGGGTAGATGATAGTAGAAGCAGATATGGGGCATCAGAGCTCAGAAACCCACGTAGGAGTAGTAACAGATATAGGAAATCATATGCCAACATGGAGGAAGAGCCACTACACCATGAGGCGTAGGCAGGCAGAGAGTGAAAATGGATTAACCCGTCAACGTGCTATAACTGCAAAGTTTTCAGAGACGTCCAAAGAGTAACGAGGAAGAGAGAGATTGATTGGGGTGGCAAGTCGGATGAAGATATGGTTGGTGGAGTGAGAGACGGGTGATGTGGTAGAGAGGTGGGAGAGGGTCGTATGGAGGTAGGAGGTGGCAGTGGGCATGTGGGATTAAGAAGATGATGGCGGAGGGCGGGGGCTGTAAGGGGGTGGTGGGATCTAAGGGGTGTGGTGGCGGGTGGGAGATGGGTAGGGAGTGGTGGCGGCATTGGGGAAGGGTGTCGACAGGTGTAGCAGTAGCTGGCGGTAGGTGGGAGAGGGAGGAGGGGGTCAGCGGTGGCGTGAGACAGAGGGGGGTGGCAACAGTGGGCAGGGTTGAAGGAGGAAGAGGAGGGTTGAAGAGGAAAGGGTGGCATCTAGGGTGGAGAGGATAGATGGAGGCTAGGGTTAGAGGTTGGCACAGCGGCTAGGGAGGATTACACTTTGATACCATCTAATATACTAAAAGGCTTATTATTAGATGAGTTAAAAAATTACAGAGGCCTCTCTTCTATAGTGTAAGAGAGTAAGTATAAATCAGAGATAAGCAACATGGGATAAAAGAAAGAGGTTAATAGACAAGACAAGTCTAAATCCCATAACACAATAATAAAAATAAACCCAGTAAAATATATATACTAATATTATGAAAATGCTTTTACAGTCCATCCTTCACATTAGATATGCCTATAGAATCATTGTCAGTGATAACAATATCCTCAACATACACTGCAATAATAATGGATCCATTGGGTGAACTAGAATAAAACAAGGAGTGATCAATGACAGATCGTGAGAAACCCATTTGTAATACAATATCACTGAATTTATCAAACCAAGCTCGAGGAGATTGTTTCAATCCATAAATGGATTTCTTCAGTTTGCACACCTTGTAACACTCACCCAGAGCAACAAATCCAGAAGGTTGCTCTATCTACACTTCTCTATGTAGATCACCATATAGGAAGGCATTTTTGACATCAAGTTGAAATATTAGCCAATCAAATGTGGTTTCCAGAGAAAAATAATCCTCACAGAATTAAGACGAGCCATAGGTGAGAATGTTTCATAGAAATCAACCACATATGCTTGAGTGTATCCTTTTTCCACCAATATAGCTTTCAATCTTTCTACTGATCCATCTGGATTATGCTTGATAGTGAAGACCCACCTACAGCCCATGGCGTTCTTCTCTGAAGGCAAATCACTAAGTTCCCATGTATCATTATGTATAAATGCATATATTTTAGAGTTCATGGCATGTAACCATCCACTGTCCATCATTGCATCCATATGGTTCTTTGGAATAATCACATAATCAATCCCAAGAGAAAAGGAGCGAGCCTTCTTAGATATATTGGATAGACAACAAACACCCGTAATAGGATGATGAATAGTACAAGAATGAATACCTTTATGAACAACAATGGGTACATTGAGATCAGATGGATCTTCAGGATTCTCTTGAGCAGAGGAAGATGGGAAAGGCTCATGGACTGGAGTCTCTACTTCATCATGGTCATGTCTTCCTCATCTATAATACACATGTGAGTATCGCTGAATTAATGGAACATCTCTATATGGTTCTTGTTCAATTGTAAGATGTTCAAGAATAGCAGGTGGTACTCTCTTACTGATTTGTAGTGGTGGCACTCCCTCACTCATTTGTGATGGTGGCACTTCCTCACTCTCATATAGTTTCTCCCCCCTATTGTGAACACTTGATAATATAGAGTTGACTCGTGGAATGTGACATCCCTAGACACAAACATACAACAAAGGCTAGGGCAGTAGCACTTGTAAACCTTACTAATGTTAAGAGTATCCAAGAAATAGTCTTAATAGACCTGGGAGATAATTTACTAGCCTGCGAATCAAAATTGTGAACAAAGGAGGTACAACTAAACAAACTAAAGGGAACAAGGAGTGGCTCATCATTATGATGCAAAATAGAGATAGGAGTGCTTCCTTGAAGAACTGAGGAGGGCTTCCTATTAATAAAAAACAAGCAGTGAGTAAAACATTAGGCAAAAATTTCTTAGAAACATTGGATTGGAAGACAATCATCTTGACAATATCAAGATGATGAATTTTCCTCTCAGCCACCCCATTTTGTTGTGGGGTGTGAGGAAAGGATGTACGATGCACCATCCCTATAGAACTATAAAAATCCGCCATAGCATGTTGAACATATTCCAAGGTACTGTCGAATTGAAAATGTTTAATATTACAATCAAATTGGACCTTTATTTATTGATGAAAATGTTTAATAATGGATAACATAGACTTTCTACTCTTTAACAAATATACCAATGTCATACGAGAAAAATCATCCACAAAGGTAACAAAATATCAAAATCCATTATAAGTATTTTCCTTTACAGGACCCCAGACATCACTGTGGACTAAATCAAAGGGGTGAAGAGCCCTTTTATTGACACGACTAGGGTAAGACATCCTATGATGTTTCCCCAACTGACATGATTGACACTCTAATGAAAACATCTATAATAACATAGGTTCTAAATTCCGCAAACTCTTCAGAGAAGGATGACCATATTTGTAGTGCCACAGTAAAGGAGAACCGCTCAAAAGAATAGCAGGAGCTGAAGCAACAAATATTTGATGAGGCAGACTTGCTCCATGAAAGAGGTAGAAACCACCTTTCGTTGGACCCCCACCAATCATCCTCATACTCTTGAAATCCTATAATACAAAGCAAGAAGGTGTGAATGTCATTGTATATTTTACAGTATCATTCCATTTGGCAACAAAAAGAAGATTAAATGGAAATTCGGGCACATAATGTACAGATCTAAGGTCAATATTAGGAGTAAAGGAAACACATCCACTGACTAACAATCTTTGCACTAATCCATATGCTAATGTCACATACTAGTGTGGAATATGTGAGTCAATTATGTGAAGCTCTAGAGTCAACCACCCATGAAGGAGATGAACTGGAAGCTAGTAAAGAAGTATCATGATTACCAGTAGTAGACGTTGCGTTGACTGAAGAAGAGCCCGTACTCAAGTGTTGGGTATCCAGAATGAATCTATCATATTCCTCCTAAGTAAGAGTGATGCCAGAACTCAAATCATGAGGCTTAGAGGATTCATCACTACCAATAAAGTTGGTTGTCCCCATTGGTGCCACAGAATGTATACCATGCTTATTCTAACATTTCCTCATAATGTGTCCTATACAACCACACATAGTTCATTTAGGTCGTGTGACACCTCGGCATGTACCTATAAGTGTTGGTATGTATTCCTAGATAGCCAATCATATGATGATTGGATTGGCATATATTCTGATTGATTTGATAAATATCAAAGGCAAGCTTCCAATTTATTCTAGCTCAATTGATTATGAGATAAATGATGGAGCAGAATGAATGTCTAAAGAATGAAAATACTCAATGACGTATGTCTTTAGGTTGAGGACATGAATAATGAGATCATACTGATTTTAAGAGTATGTACATTCTTTTTATGTCTCTAGTCAGATATCATTATGGAAGGTTGATAGATAACAATGACACATCAAGCCTAGAGTTTGTGTTGGTTGATGATAGTGTCTCATTAGTTGTGATATATGATATCAAACCAAGCACACAGATACATGTTGGAGAACAGTGTATCAAACAGACCCACCATGAGAGTGATACATGGAACCATGACATGGTAGTCAGAATCATCTCTCATAGTAATGGTGGTTATTGTGATTCTTAGACCTAAAATCACTACACTCGTCGAATGTGATTGGGTACACTTTAACATCATCAAACACAATCCTAAAACATGGGTTGTTATAACGGTGATGATTGGGTGGCTTTGACACATGAGATAGACTATGAGTGATAGATATGGGATTTGTCCCTCCTAAGGAAGTATGATGTCCAGGCCACTTGATAAGCAAGACTGAGAAAGGAATGTGCATGCACATGTGAATCAATATATGATATTGATGTCACACATATCTCAGTCAGTCTGCCCTAGTTCAAGAAACATGAATGAATGTTGAAAGCATGACAAATCCATGCCTTGAGTTCATTTAGGATATCAGAGACGAAGGAATTATACATTCACTGGAACACCAATCACAGACTATAGGATTGAAATTTGTTCTCCAACTTTCCTTTTCACTTGGGTAGCACTGATGTGCGACTAGGTACCACTTTTTTCTCGTGATGTCATAATCTAGTTATGGACATTCACTGCCAACGTGAAATGGGACATATAGTGTCACATATAAAGGATTAACCTAGAAAAGGCGTTTATCCATGAATGAAGTTTGGATTGATTACTAAAGTGTTTAGGTATTCAATCAATAGACTTGACTCAGAATCATCAAGTTTAAGTGTTGAACCAAGTGATTAGAGTGCCATATTGATTGAGAACTAAATTGGCTATGTTCTACACAATCTGGACCACCAACCGATCAGTTCACTGGGTGAACCGATTGGCTCATGGTCAGTGAGATGACTGGTTCACTCCGCTAAACTGATCAGTTCAATTGTCCTAATGAGCAGTGCGAGTTTGTCCCGATTTGTGAGAAAAAGTTTTCTATTTCATTTGCTCAATTCGATTGGGACAAGAAATAATATTTGTGTTAATTAGAAATGAACAAACAAAGTCAATTGTGGGCAATTTTGGGAAGTGAAACGACCGGTTTACTAAGTGAACCGACCAGTTCACACTCCTTACCGACCGGTTCATTAGTGAACCGATCATATCACCTTGCCAAATAACTGTTTCAGTTATGAAACGACCAATTTTCCTGTAAAAGTGCAAATTGTTTATGGAAATTCCGGACCCTTCTACTCCCACATAGACTGGGAACCTTGACCCTTCCCTCTACTATAAATAGAGGGCTACAGGGGGCTTCTCCAGTGACAAAACTCGGAATATCAGTTGCTCTACAAAGTTGTTGTCCTCTCTGGTTGTGGTAACCGAGAGAGCCCAAGAAATTCTACCCATCCAGGGAGGAACAACGAGGGAAAGACAACTGCAGAAAATAACTAGTTGTAGTAGAGTGTGTCAGTGACTCGTACGCCGACAGAAGGGGATAACTCCTTCTAGTTCATTCTTCAGGATGACTAGAGTTTCTGGTAGTCTGTGTGGACTATCTATAGAGGCGGGAGACTTTTGCCGCTTAGGAGAACGATAGTCAACCACAGTCCAAGTCAAAACCTGGAGCTACATAGACGCCATCGACGACAGGTTGTTGAAGACCACACTCGTTGTGAGGTATTGTCGCTGAGCAAGCCTCGGGACCAGGTATATCTTGCTAAAACCATCTTTCCCATTACATAGATGTTGATGCGATCTGCTGGCTATGGGTATATGGTCAAGTAAAATTTTTGTTTCTGCTGCCTACTCTGACCATTTAAAACCCAACAGTGGTATCAGAGCCACGCCAATACTCTATATTTTGGGATAATCAGTATGATCCGATTTTTGTTTTATCATCTTTTATTTATTGCATACGATGTGAATATTTAAGTGACTAAATGTTAATATCTGATTAATACCACATGATCCCAAACTAATATACACATATATATTATATGGTATATATACACAATTGATACGTGTCACCCTAAAATGGTTTTTATGGTGGATGTGTAGCATGATTATGGCCAATAAATCCTATGTGCATGTGTGTGGTTGGTTATGGTTGTTTGCATCTTGGTCTGCGTACTGAGCCCTCTTCTTCTATTCTGAATGTAACTCAAGATAACTCGAGATTCTCTTATACCTTTGCTCCCCTCGAATGTAACTTGAGGTTTCACAAAGATTATGTAAAATAGGAGTAGATTTATTTCTTATTATGATGAAGATTGAAGATGACCGCTTGGTGGACTGAGATAGCTGACTCAGGTGCAGTTGGTGGATGGACGAGAAGCCCAGATGACTAGACAAGCCGGCCAACTGGAGGAGCCAGATGACCGGCTCGAGGAGACCAACCGACTGGCCAAGAGGCGAGTCGACTGGTTCAAAGGTTGAACAAGTCAACCCGGATTGGCAAGAACAGATCTTCATCAGTAATAGGCATGTGATGTAAACCTTAGATGACCATAGTTTCCTATGGCTCTAAGGAACTATAATAGGATGGCAATAATCATCGCTTTATCATTATTACATGTTTTGTATGTGAGATATAGCATGTATATGATATGTACTATATATGTTGTGATTGGATACATATATGCATATATAAGCATATTAAAACCCCTCAATATATTATTAAGTCTTAGATGCCTTCCATAAGCAGCACACATGAAAAGCTTTATCGACAAGTGTAGGCATCCCAAGGGTGGTGTGATGTCTATCTTGAGGAAGTGTGTTGTTAGTTGTGTGGGCCCACCAAGCGGGTGCACACCTATCGTGTTGGCTTTTGGATCGGTCTTAACTCAATGGTCTTAATGACATTAAGAACTTAGAGGCATGCTTATGACTATGACAAAGAGTTGTGCATATCATCTATCCAAGAATTGCATATGATGCAATTGGTAAATGTTACCTACCTTAATAATTGATTATAGATGTTGGCGTTGGCCGAGTAATAACTCAATTGTTTTGGATCTTGACTAACTAGAAGGTTGTATGCTGCATTCTTCTGAATTGATGGTGAGGGCTATCAGGTTGTACACTGCAATCTTCTAAATTGATGGTGAGGGCTACTAGTTTGATCAAAATAGTGAGAAGAGAACATTAATTAAAGACCTAATTAAATATCATCAATTTTCAAATCAAATCAAATCAAAATAGTTTTGGACTAAAATTGCAAATTTGCTTTTTGTAGAATAAATGGCTACCAACAACAATCACTTTTTGTTGCAATCGATCCTTGAGAAAGACAAACTAAATGGAGCAACTTCCACGACTGGTTTAGGACATTGAGAATTGTTCTCACTCAAGAGAGAAAGCTCTATGTCCTAGATATACCAGAGCCAGAAGAACCTACTCCCAACACACCAAAGGCTGAAAGGGATGCTTATAAGAAGAATACTGAGGATGTCATTGATGTGAAGAACTTGATGTTGTGCTCAATGAACTATGAGTTGCAGAGACAACATGAGAACATGGACGTCATTGAGATGGTTCAACATCTCAAGAACATGTATCAAGACCAAGCATGGCAAGAGAGATATGATGTCTCCAAGGCACTGTTTAAGTGCATCATGACAGAATGAGATCCAGTAGACCCTCACACACTCAAGATGATTGGGTATGTGGAGAACCTAACTCGACTGGGATTCCCTCTGAGCCAAGAGTTGGCTATCGATGTGATACTGCAATCAATTCCCGAATCCTATAGTCAATTTGTGAAGAACTGCAACATGAACAACTTTGATAGGTCACTGACAGAGTTGTTGGGCATGTTGAGGATAGTCAAGGCACAGATGAAGAAAGACAAACCCAAATCTGGGATGATGATCAACAAAAAGAAGGGAAAGTCTAAAGGTAAGGGCAAGGGAAAAGCAAAGAAAGGTTTTGATGCTAGCCAACAACCCAAGTCATTTTCAACTCTCAAATCCAAGCAAGGGGTGAATAAGGGAGGCAAATGTCACCATTGTCATGAGTCAGGACATTGGAAGAGAAATTTCCCTCTCTACATAGATGAACTAAAGAAGAAGGAGGACGGGATGGAAGTATCCACCTCAGGTATCATGCAATAAAATTAAAATACCTTTTTATCTTAGGTATATGATACCAAGATATAGATTTGACATATATGATGTGCAAGATCTGAAAAGAAGTGATGGCATTTATGAAAGGACCAAGAAGGAACACTCATCAACATTGGAGCAAGTGTTGCTGCCATAGATAGTAGTACCTTTTAGTTTATTTCAGCCCAAAGGTCATGTAATAGAGTTATGAACTGCTATTTCATTTTTCCAATAAATAGAAACTTTTTATTTCTACATCTTGTAATGACAAGGATGTCAATCAATAAAAGTTCATGTTTCAATTTCAAAGATGTGATCTTTTATGGCAAAGCCTTATTTATCTTGTGGTACTTGATCTGCATGAGATAAAATAAATAATACCTATAAGTTATTGATGGCTCAAACAAATAAATTAGAATTATCATCTAATGAATGAGAAATTCATCTCTAGGTTCCATGTTGATGGATAAACTAGACTCTCTTGGTTAATGAACCATTAAGAGATATGAATGTATTGTTTATTGGGCATGATGACAAGTCAATATTCACTAGATGTAATGGGAGAATGACTATTATATTAGGTATAATAATATTTATGTATATGCATACCTATTAGAGTAAATGCTAATACTTCAAATATGGTATTTAATGAAATACCAATATGAATATCTTGAAATGTTCAAGAATATCATAAATGAAGAACAAACTTGGTAAAAGTATTGGTTCTTTGATATGATCAATGAACGAGATACTTAAACCAAATGTTTGAGGACCTTGTGAGTAACTATGATAGTGTTTCATAAGGAACTCATGATTAAGGCATAATGATGTCTAAATCAAAGAAGGAATCATACTCTACAAAGTAAGAGCATGATCATCAAACAAATAACTAATCTTCTAGATTTATTCTAAAGAACATTATTTACACTAAATAAAGGTACAAAAGGAGATTAAGAATCACAAGTGTTGTGGAATCTAAAATTCCTTATGTAACAGATACACCTCATATATCTAGTAGAAAACACCTTGAGCTTGATGGATAATGATATCCTCCAAACTCAAAGGTTATGAATTGGTCATATGATGATGAGTCAATAATCTATCTAGATGATGTTTAGGAACTAGATTTTGAGTTATGGCTTGAAGCCATAAGATCCAAAATTACTTCCATGTGAATCAAATAAGGTATGACCTTAATGGTAGCACTTATAGGGATAAAACCCATAAGTGAAATTGGGTCTTAAGAGTTAAGACTGACATGGATGACATTTGAAGAGCTAATTGATTGAGATAAATTCAAGTGAACTCAAGGTGTTGAACCTGATGATTTTATTTAACCAATTGCAGTGGCTATAGGCCATACATGATCATGCTTGCTATTGAAACTTGAAGACTATGAAATTTGGCATATGGATATCAAAATAACATTCCTAGTAGGAATAACATAAGGCTGTGTATGTGACACAATGTGAAGGATTTTATAATTATGTTAATGCAAATGCAGTCTATAAGTTACAATAAATTAATCAATATGATTGATTAAATACAAGCTTCTCAGAACTGGAGTCTTTACTTTGATTATATAGTCAAAAGGTTAGACTGATATGTCAAAATAAATAAAGGATTTATTACTACAAAGATTTAGTGGGAGTGTATTATTATTCCACATAATGATGAGGAATAAAACGTTCTAAGAATAGAAACTGGTGTGGAAATACTAAAAGGATTATTATTAGATGAGTAAAACAATTACTGAGGCCTCTCTTCTATAGTGGAAGAGAGTAAAGCATAAAGTAGAGACAAGCAATATGGGATAAAAGAAAGAGGCTAATAGACAAGACAAGTCTAAAGACCAGAACACAATAATAAAAATAAACCCAGTAAAATATAGATATTAATACTCCCCCTCAAGCTGGAGCATAGATTTCAATCATGCCCAGCTTGTCCATTAGAGTAGTGAATCTGGTCTTTGGAAGAGTTTTGGGGAAGATGTTAGCAAATTGATCTAAAGTATGTGTATAAGGCATAGAGATCTGACCAGATAGGACAACTTCTCGCACAAAGTGGCAATCAACCTCAATGTGTTTAGTGTGTTCATGGAATGTGGGATTGTTGGCAATAAAGATGGTTGCATTGTTTCCACAGTGCATGGGAACATGCTTAGAATTAGAGACACTAAATCTTTCAAAAGTCCTCGTACCCAGAAGAGTTCACATGTAGTATGAGGCATCGCTCGATACTTAGCTTCATCACTAGAACGAGCAACAACAGTTTGCCTCTTGCTTTTCTAGGTGACTAGGTTGCCACCTATAAAAGTACAATACCCAGATGTAGATCTATGATCTATCTTGCTTCCAACATAGTTAGAATCAGAATAGCCAATAAGATTACAATGCCTGTGTTTCTTATAAAGAATGTCTTTTCCAGGAGAACTTTTCAGGTACTTCAGAATATGACATATAGCTTCCCAGTGACATTGCGTGGGCTTATCTAGATATTTACTAATCAGTCCAATAGGAAAAGTGATAGCAACCCTAGTAATAGTAAGATATATCAGTTTCCCAACCATTCGTCGAAATTGATGATGGTCAGGGTAAGGAGGAGAATTTTCATCATCCCAATTAGTATTTGGATCCAAGGGAGTAATAGGAGGCTTGGACCCATGCCTTTTTAGAGAGGAGATTCAGAACATATTTCCATTGAAGCAAGCATAGACCAAAGGAAGATCGAGAAACCTTAATGCCCATAAAATATCTCAATTTGCCTAAATCTTTGGTAACAGAGTGCTTTTTCAAGTAATTTTTAGTGGACCAGATTCATGTGAAGTCACTACCAGATAAAATGATGTCATCAACATAGACAATCAATATGATGAGACTAGAAGTAGTTTTCTTAATATATACAGAATGATCAGACTGGGAACAACGAAATTCAATTTTTTTAATAATGGAGCTCAACTTGTCAAATCAGACTCGAGGACTTTGCTTACGGCCATAAATTGCTTTGCGTAGTTGAAAGACTTTGGATGACTCCGCCTTACTCACAAATCTAGGTTGTTGCTCCATGTATACCTCCTCGTGCTGATCACCATATAGGAAAGCATTCTTCACATCCAGTTGAAATAAAGGTCAGTCAGAATTTATTGTCATAGAAATAAGTACACGAACCGAGTTAAGCGAGCGATAGGAGAGAAGGTTTCAAAGTAATCTACTCCATAGGTATGAGTGTAGCCTTTGGATACAAAACGAGCTTTGAGTTGCTTAATTGTTCCTTCAGGATGATATTTGACTGTAAAAATCTATCAGCAACCAACTGATAAACAACCAGCAAGTGGACCAACTAACTCCCAAGTCTGTCGATCAGTGAGAGCCTGCATTTTAGATTTTATGGCTTGACATCATGTTGGATGTTAAAGAGCTTGGGTAGCATTTTTAGGATTTGAAATAGTAAATAGAGCAGAAGTGAAGTTTGCAAAATTAGTTCCCAAGTTAGAAATAGTGCAGAAATTCTCAATTGGATGTTGAGTGCAAGATCGAGTTCTTTTGCGTAAATTGATATGAATATCTAAGTCAGAAAATACTTGAGGTGGAGGTGGATATGCCGACAAGGATGGAGGACTTGGAGGGGCCATGGAGGGAGTTGGAGCCTTCGGTCTTCTTTGATAAACCTTCAGTGGAGGAGTAGGTGCAACAGTTGTATCCGGTAGAGCAGTATCATCAATCAGAGGTAAAGGAGTATCTGCAATTAAATCAGATGTCAGGGAAGAGCAGACAAAAGAATAGAATGGCATATGTTCAAAAAAGACAACATCAGCGGAACCCATCCACTTCTTGGTAATCAGATCATAACATTGATACCCTTTTTGTATCCTAGAGTACCCAAGAAAACACACTTGGTAGCACATGGATCCAGTTTTATTAAGCCAGGACGCAGATTTTTTACAAAACAAGTACTTCCAAAAATTCGAAGAGGCACAATGAAAAGAGGTGCATCATGATATAGAATTTGATAGGGCACTTGATTACCAAGAATAGAAGAAGACATGTGGTTAATGAGATAACACGCAATGGAAATGGCTCTGACCAAAAATATTGGGGGACATGGTAGTGGAAAAGGAGAGTGCGAGCAACCTCAAGAAGATGACAAGTCTTGCATTCATCAATCCCATTCAGTTGATGTGTGTATGCACATGAAGTTTGGTGAATGGTACCCATTTTTTGACAAAAAAGACTAATTGAGGTTTGAATGAACTCACTGGCATTGTTGATAAAAAAGATTTTTATAGTTTTATCAAACTAGGTACGTATCTCAGCAAAAAATGATGTGATAGTATCAAGTATATGAGATCTCTCTTTTAACAAAAATAACTAGGTGGTTCTAGATAAATCATGAATGAAATTCATAAAGTACCGAAAACCAGAAATGTTGGAAATAGAACAGGGCCCTAAATGTCCGCATACTATTTCAAATAGTTGTTTTGAGCCAATATAACTTTTTTTGGAAAACGTAGATCTAGTTTGTTTCCCCAACTGGCATGTTTGATAGTGAAAAATTGAATTAGAAATGTCAAGTAGTAGGTGCTTCAACTTAGCCGACGAACGGAGCCACAAATAATAGTGCAACTAGATGCCGGTCAAAAAAGTAGTTAGGAATGCATCAGCCTTTGGCGTGTCTGGGTACTATAAGTTGTATGGTACTGCATGGCCTGAACTAATCTTCATACTTGTGTGCAGATCTTGAAAGATAACATCATTTGGGTCAAAAGTTATAGAGAACCGTAGGCTCTCAATAGTTCTACTCACAGATAACAGATTTATAGAGAATTTATGAACATATAGTGTTGAACATAATAAAATACGGCCAGGAGAGTAGATATTCTTGATTCTTAAAATAGGTGTTCGTGAACCATCAACAAGTGTAATAGATGGAATAGCGCAAGTTATATGCAGGCTATAAAATAAAGTATGATTGCTGGTAATATGGGAGGTTGCACCAGAGTCAACCACCCATGTATTTTTACCAGACTATGCTAGTAGAGAAGAACTACCATTAGTAGAAGTCTCGGTAGAGGAAGTCATGCTTGGAGCAACTTCTCAAACTCAGATTGGATACAGTCGGCAAAAGGTGGAGCAAACGAAGAAACTGTGGTGTCAGGCTATTCTGACGTAACTTGATTTGCTCAAGCAAGTTTGCCATCCTTGATCCAGCAGGATCTTTAGTATGATTGGTGTGCTTGCAGAAGTTGCATTAGCATTGTTTACTAGATGAGGAGTTGAAACTGGATGAGTACGAACCACGACCAAGGCCTCTAGTAGAGTGCCCTTGACCACACCCACGATCATGGCTAGGACCATGAAAAGAATCACCACGTGAACACCAAGGGATGCACCATCATAAGACTCGGGAGACGCTTGAGAGACAAAAGGTAAGTGTTGTACACGCTTTAGATTGTCTTGCAAAGTAGGTAGAGGATCACTGGATATAATCTTATCAACAACACCAGTAAAGGAGGGTGGTAATTTATCTAGGAACTGAGCAAGTCGAAGCTTGTTGCACTGTCGTTGGACTTCCTTAATATCAATCGTGACCGGATGGTAGATCTCAAATTCATCCAAGAGTACGCAACACTGATTGTAGTAGTCTTCTATAGGATCAATATTAGTGTACTCCTTCTTGGCCAAGTATTTGAAGATATCCAACACTTTCTTTGGATTTTGTGGATGAGAGTACACGTGGGAAAGTTAATCCCACATGCTCTCAGTCGTCCGCAGTCACAGGAGAAATTGGATGATTATAGGTTCATCATTGTTGACCATCCATGTCATAACACCAAAATCTTCTGTTGATCACAGATCATATGTCTGCTTTGTCTTGTCATCAGCAGTTGTAGTAGGAATAGTCGGGTCTTTAGTAGAAAGATAGGAGTAGCGTCCTTGAGCCTTGACATAAATCTTAAAAGAAGCCACCCAGGTGTGATAGTTGGAGCCATCCAACTTGACAGTAGTGACACACAGATTCTAGTTGGATCGGTGGACACCATGAGTCACATAATATTCAAGATGCCAAAGTTGGCAGGAGTAGTAGGCAGGAATATCAGGTAGGAGGTAGTCAGCAGAAAAAGGTAGCAGTAGAAAGCCAAGACATGATCAGAGCTAGTAATACCCGCACGGGGGTAGATGATAGTAGCAGGAGATATGGGGCATTAGAGTTCAGAAACCCACATAGGAGAAGTAAAAGATATAGGAAATCCTATGCCAACATGGAGGTAGCGCTACTCTACCATGAGGCGTAGGTAGGTAGAGAGTGAGAATTGATTAAACCGTCAACGTGCTATAACTGCAAAGTTTTCAAAGATGTCCAAAGAGTAACGAGGAAGAGAGAGATTGATTGGGGTGGAAAGTCGGATGAAGATATGGTTGGTGGAGTGAGAGACAGGTGATGTGGAAGAGAGGTGGGAGAGGGTCGTATGGAGGGAGGAGGTGGCGGTGGGTAGGTGGGATGGAGAAGATGATGGCAGAGGGTGGGGGTTGTAAGGGGGTGGCGGTGGGGGCTAGGGGATGTGGTTGCGGGTGGGAGATGGGTAGGGAGTGGTGGAAGCACTGGGAAAGGGTGTCGGCAGGTGTAGTAGTAGCCGGAGGTTGGTGGGAGAGGGAGGAGTGGGGTCAGTAGTGGGGTGAGTCAGAGTGGGTGGCAACGGTGGGTAGGGTTGAAGGGGGAAGAGGATGGTTGAAGAGGAAAGGGCGACATCTAGGGTGGAGAGAATAGATGGCGGCTAGGGTTAGAGGGTGGCATGGCAGCTAGGGTGGATCACACTTTGATACGATCTAAAATACTAAAAGGCTATTTATTAGATGAGTAAAACAATTACAGAGGCCTCTCTTTTATAGTGCAAGAGAGTAAGCATAAAGCAGAGATAAGCAATATGGGATAAAAGAAAGAGGTTAATAGACAAGACAAGTCTAAATCCCATAACACAATAATAAAAATAAACCCAGTAAAATATATATACTAATAGTATGAAAATTCTTTTGCAGTCCATCCTTCACATTAGATATGCCTATAGAATCATTGTCAGTGAGAAAAATATCCTCAACATACACTACAATAATAATGGATCCATTGGGTGAACTAGAATAAAACAAGGAGTGATCAGTGACAGAGTGTGAGAAACCCATTTGTAATACAATATCACTGAATTTATCAAACCAAGCTCGAGGAGATTGTTTCAGTCCATAAATGGCTTTCTTCATTTTTCACACCTTGTAACACTCACCATGAGCAACAAACCCATAAGGTTTCTCCATGTACACTTCTCTGTGTAGATCACCATATAGGAAGGCATTTTTGACATCAAGCTAAAATATTGGCCAATTAAAGGTGGTTTCCAGAGAAAAATAATCCTCACAGAATTAAGACGAGCCATAGGTGAGAATGTTTCAAAGAAATCAACCCCATATGCCTGAGTGTATCCTTTTTCCACCAATCTAGCTTTCAATCTTTCTACTGATCCATCTGGATTATGTTGGACAGTGAAGACCCACCTACAGCCCATGGCGTTCTTCTCTGAAGGCAAATCACTGAGTTCCCATGTATCATTATGTATTAATGCATATATTTCAGAGTTCATGGCATGTAACCATCCACTGTCCTTCATTGCATCCATATGGTTCTTTGGAATAATCATGTAATCAATCCCAAGAGTAAAGGAGCAAGCCTTCTTAGATATATTGGATAGACAACAAACACCCATAATAGGATGATGAATAGTACAAGAACTAATACCTTTATGAACAACAATGGGTATATTGAGATCAGATGGATCTTCAAGATTCTCTTGAGCAGAGGAAGATGGGGAAGGCTCATGGCTTGGAGTCTCTACTTCATCATGGTCATGTCTTCCTCATCTTTAATACACATGTGAGTATCGCTGAATTATTGGAACATCTCTAGATGGTTCTTGTTCAATTGTAAGATGTTCAAGAATAGCAGGTGGTACTCTCTTATTGATTTGTCATGGTGGCACTCCCTCCCTCATTTGTGATGGTGGCACTTCCTCACTCTCATACAATTTCTCCCCCTTATTGTGAACACTTGATAATATAGAGTTGACTCGTGGAATGTGACATCCCTAGACACAAACATACAACAAAGGCTAGGGCAATAGCACTTGTAAACCTTACTAATGTTAAGAGTATCCAAGAAATAGTCTTAATAGACATGGGAGATAATTTATTAGCCTGCGAATCAAAATTGAGAACAAAGAGGTACAACCAAACAAACTAAAGGGAACAAGGAGTGGCTCATCATTACGGTGCAAAATAGAGACAGGAGTGCTTCCTTGAAGAACTAAGGAGGGCTGCCTATTAATAAAAAACAAGCAGTGAGTAAAACATTAGGCAAAAATTTCTTAGAAACATTGGATTGGAAGATAATCGTCCTGACAATATCAAGATGATGATTTTTCCTCTCAACCACTCCATTTTGTTGTGGGGTGTGAGGAAAGGATGTATGATGCACCATCCCTATAGAACTATAAAAATCAGCCATAGTATGTTTAACATATTCCAAGGTATTGTCGGATTGAAAATGTTTAATATTACAATCAAATTGGACCTTTATTTCTTGACGAAAATGTTAAACAATGGATAACACAGACTTTCTACTCTTTAACAAATATACCAACGTCATACGAGAAAAATCATCCACAAAGGTAACAAAATATCAAAATCCATTATATGTATTTCCTTTACAGGACCCCAGACATCACTGTGGACTAAATCAAAGGGGTGAAGAGCCCTTTTATTGACATGACTAGGGTAATACATCCTATGATGTTTCCCCAACTGACATGATTGACACTCTAATGAAGACATCTATAATAACATAGGTTCTAAATTCCACAAACTCTTCAGAGAAGGATGACCATATTTGTAGTGCCACAGTAAAGCAACACCGCTCAAAAGAATAGCAGGAGCTGAAGCAACAAATATTTGATGAGGCAGACTTACACCATGAAAGAGGTAGAAACCACCTTTCATTGGACCCCCACCAATCATCCTCATACTCTTGAAATCCTATAATACAAAGCAAGAAGGAGTGAATGTCATTGTATATTTTACAGTATCATTCCATTTGGCAACAAAAAGAAGATTAAATGGAAATTTGGGCACATAATGTACAGATCTAAGGTCAATATTAGGAGTAAAGGAAACACATCCACTGGCTAACACTCTTCGCACTAATCCATATGGTATTGTCACATACTAGTGTGGAATTTGTGTGTCAATTATGTGAAGCTCTAGAGTCAACCACCCATGAAGGAGATGAACTGGAAGCTAGTAAAGAAGTATCCTGATTACCAGTAGTAGACGTTGAGTTGGCTGAAGAAGAGCCCGTACTCAAGTGTTGGGTATCCAGAATGAATCTATCATATTCCTCCTTAGTAAGAGTGATGCCAGAACTTGAAGAATGAGGCTTAGAGGATTCATCACTACCAATAAAGTTGGTTTTCCCCATTGGTGTCGCAGAATGTATACCATGCTTATTCTAACATTTCCCCATAATGTGTCCTATACAACCACACATAGTGCATTTAGGTCATGTGATGCCTCAGCATGTACCTATAAGTGTTGGTATGTATGCCCAGATAGCCAATCATATGATGATTGGATTGGCATATATTCTGATTGACTTGATAAATATCAAAGGCAAGTTTCCAATTTATTCTAGCTCAATTGATTATGAGATAAATGATGGAGCAGAATGAATGTCTAAAGAACGATAATACTCAATGACGTATGTCTTTAGGTTCACTACTACAGAAATAGCGTTCAGCGTCACTTTTCTGGGCGTCGGTTATTAAGGAAAACCGACGCCTATAATATCAGGCGTCAGTTATTTAGGCAAACCGACGTCTATATTCGAAGACCAGCCAGACACGGGTACCGCTTTGTATTCAGCGTCGGCTTACTATAACCAACCGACGCCTAAAAGCACCCGCGAAATCCAATTTTTGACCGAAAAAAATTTGGGCCGCATACAGCGTTGGGTTTTTAACTATTCACCGACGCCTATTTAAAATGAAATTCTGCGCGAAAAGTTCCACTTTAGGTGTCGGTTATCCTTGGATAACCGACGCTGATAATAGTTCCCGCCAACTAATTTGGGGTCGGTTTTTTACTATCAACCGACGCTGAAGATAATAGGCGTCGGTTGGTTGAAACAACCGACACTATTTGGGAACTTAATAGCCCCGCGAAACAGAGTACTCTTCCCAATTTCTCTGTTTCATTGCGAACCTCCTGCTAGGTCTGGCGATTCTTACCGCTGGTGCTCCCCGCCGTCGTTGCCCCCCTCCCTCGCGCCGCCACCGCTGTTGCTCCCCCGCACCGCTGCTCCTCTCCTCGCCGCCGCGTCGCTCCTCTCCTCAGCTTTCCTCGCCGCCGCGCCGCTGCTCTCCTTGCCGCCGGTGGCTTCTTTGGTGTTGTCCTTGCCGGCGCCGGTTGCCTGTAGGTCTCTGCTCAGGCCGCTGCTCTCCAGGCCAGGCATTCTTCCTCTTCTCTCAAGGTACTGCCTTCTTCCTCCTTCCTTCCTCCGCCATGTCCTTGAGGCTATTCTTTGTATCTAGAGTTTGAATATGTGCATGTCAGGTCTGGATAATAGGCATTTATCTATGTCCGCTAAAATTGGATATTCTTAATGGTGAGACTAAATCCTAACTTTGATATGCACTTTGAATTATCTTTTGGAAACCATGAACTCATTCAGATGTATTCTTCATTGATATTTGAATTCCTGTTATATCTGGTATGGAACCTTTCCACCCATGATTAATAATTTTATCTTCTCATCACATCCTTCTATCACTTGAAGTTGTCCAAAATCAAATACAGTATTTTGACTTCTCTAATAAGTTCATCTTTCATTGGATACACTGGTAGTGTCTAATTTTAGTGGTGTATTCTAGTTGTTGATGCCTAATACACAAACCATATATTTTTAGTTTAGGATAAGAATGACAACACATGTATTTGTTGGCCTAGAAACCCGTCCAAGATTTACTCATTAGGAGTAAATCTTGGATAGTCCTCGGTTTGGGACTGTTCTTGAACACCTAATCTCACTTATGATGTAAGTGTATAATGTGTATTGGGTTTTTGAGAAAATTTCGGTAGCATTTCCCCATTTGTTCTCTAAGTACATATGTACTTAGAGAACAGCGGGGAAATGCTGCCGAAAGTTTCCTGAAAACCCAATACACATTATACACTTACTAGTGAGATTAGGTGTTCAAGGATGGGATAGGTGGTACACATTTATTATATATAAGAATGACATCAAATGTGTTTGTTGGCCTAGAAACCCGTCCAAGATTGACTCATTAGGAGTAAATCTTGGATAGTCCCCGGTTTGGGACTGTTCTTGAACACCTAATCTCACTTAGGATGTAAGTGTATAATGTGTATTGAGTTTTCGAGAAAATTTTGGTAGCATTTCCACATTTGTTCTCTAAGTACATATGTACTTAGAGAACAGCGGGGAAATGCTGCTGAAATTTTCTTGAAAACCCAATACACATTATACACTTACTAGTGAGATTAGGTGTTCAAGGATGGGATAGGTGGTACACATTTATTATATATAAGAATGACATCAAATGTGTTTGTTGGCCTAGAAACCCGTCCAAGATTGACTCATTAGGAGTAAATCTTGGATAGTCCCCGGTTTGGGACTGTTCTTGAACACCTAATCTCACTTAGGATGTAAGTGTATAATGTGTATTGGGTTTTTGAGAAACTTTCGGTAGCATTTCCCCATTTGTTCTCTAAGTACATATGTACTTAGAGAACAATGGGGAAATGCTGTCGAAATTTTCTTGAAAACCCAATACACATTATACACTTACTAGTGAGATTAGGTGTTCAAGGATGGGATAGGTGGTACACATTTATTATATATAAGAATGACATCACATTATACACTTAGGATGTAAGTGTATACCCTAATCTTTTCCTAATATATACTTGTTTCCTAACATGTACTTGTTTTCTCTGATCATAGAATGGATAGATCATGGATGTCCATTCGTAATTGTTGCACCCCAGAGTTTATATCTGGTCTTGATCAGTTTATTAGATTTGTCGAGGAACATAGGAAAAAACCTACAGATAGGTTCTACTGTCCATTTAGGCATTGCGGTAACAACTTGAAAGTCAACACTGGTGAGGAAATCAAAAGTCATGTCATGTGCAACAGGATTGTACAAGGCTATACAGAATGGCACTGGCATGGAGAGATTTCAAAATTGAAACCAGTAGATGTCGATAGCAGTGCTTGGGTGGAAGAAGAAATTGCCTCCGATGACGTAAATGTGAACGAACCAGTTCCAGTAGACATCGTTGATGCGATGCTGGATAGTTGTAGGGTAGAGCACACCGATCCACCTCCTATCTTTAGAAACATTGTGCATGATGCTGAGATACCGTTATACACAGGCTGTGCTAAGTTTACGAAGCTTAGCGCTGTGTTGAGATTGTATAAGTTGAAAGCTAACAATAGATGGAGCGACAAAAGCTTCACTTCATTGTTGACTTTGTTGAAAGAAATGCTTCCTGAAGGAAACGAGTTGCCAATCTCAACATACCAGGTAAAGAAAATGTTGTGCCCAATGGGAATGGAGGCCAAGAAGATACACGCATGCCTGAATGATTGTGTATTATTTCAAAAGGACTATGTAGATTTGAAAGATTGTCCAAAATGTGGTGCGTCAAGGTATAAATTGACGACTTCGGGGGAGTCCAAAACTAGTTCTCCTGCCAAGGTGTTGTGGTATCTACCTATAATATCATGGTTTCAATGCTTGTTTGCAAATCTGAAAGATGTGAAGAATTTGAGGTGGCATGCAGATGTTAAGAAAAATAATGATGGGATCCTACGACATGCGTCTGATTCCACACAGTGGAAGAAGATTGATCTATTGTACCCCAAATTTGGTGAAGAAGATAGGAATCTAAGACTTGGGCTTTGTACATATGGGATGAATCCGTACGGGACATTGAGCAGCCAACATAGCACTTGGCCAGTCATGCTTGTTATATACAATCTTCCTCCCTGGATGTGTATGAAAAATAAGTACGTTATGTTGTCATTGTTGATATCGGGCCCTAAACAACCCAGAAATGATATCGATGTTTATCTTGAACCTTTGATTGATGACTTAAAGAAACTTTGGGCTGAAGGTGTGATGACCTATGATGCTTCAGCAAGAGAGACATTTCGTTTGCATGCTATGTTGTTTTGCACTGTTAATGACTTTCCAGCATATGAGAATTTGTATGGATATAGTGTCAAAGGAGCTAAAGCGTGTCCTATATGTGAAGAAAACACTGATTCAATAAGACTAAAACATGGCGGCAAGACTGTATATCTTGGTCATCAAAGGTTTCTTTCAAAATTCCATCCGTATCGTAGGAAGCGCAAAGCATTCAATGGATGGAATGATGAACGGAGTGCACCTAAACCTATACCAGGGGATGTTGTTTATCTAAGAGTAAAAGACATTTTCAATGAATTTGGTAAGAAATCACAATGTAGTATGGCCACACGGAGTGACAATTCTTCATTCAAGAAGAAGTCAATATTTTGGGATCTTCCTTATTGGAGTTCTTTGACAGTCAGGCATTGTATCGATGTAATGCACGTTGAGAAAAATGTCTGTGATAGCATCATTGGTACTCTGTTAAATATACCAAGTAAGACTAAAGATGGGATAAAATCTAGACTGGACCTACGTCAAATGGGAATAAGGTCAGAATTAACAGAATTACGTGAAATGGGTAATAAAAGAACATACTTACCTCCCGCTTGTTACACGTTGTCTAGAAAGGAGAAGAAAACTTTTTGTGAATGCTTGGTAAATGTTAAGGTGCCACATGGTTACTCATCCAACATCCGTAGATTGGTATCAATGAAAGATCTGAAGTTGATAGGTCTTAAATCTCATGATTGTCACACTCTAATGCAACAAATATTGCCCGTGGCAATTCGATCTATATTGCCGAAGCATGTAAGGTTTGCAATTACCAGACTTTGTTTCTTTTTCAACAGTCTATGCAGCAAAGTTATTGACCCTGATACTCTCGATAATTTGCAAAGAGAAGTGGTTGTTACCCTATGTCAGCTTGAGATGTATTTCCCTCCTTCATTCTTTGATATCATGGTACATCTTGTTGTCCACTTGACTAGGGAAGTGAAAATGTTGGGACCAGTTTTCTTGCATTGGATGTATCCCTTTGAACGATACATGAGCGTTTTTAAAGGTGATGTTCGAAACCGTTATCGGCCTGAAGGGAGTATTATTGAAGGTTATGTGGCGAGAGAGGTTATGGATTTTTGCAATGACTTTCTCAGTGGTAATGACATTCCTGATAATGACAAGAATATTGAGGAGGGCAAAGGAATTTTGGGATCACGGGTGAAAGTAATCAGCCGTGAGAAGTTGGAACAAGCTCACTTGTATATTTTACACAATATGGACGAAGTGAGTGTTTATATCGAGGAACATACCAATTTCATAAAGAGACAACATCCTCGAGCAAGTTCAATGTGGCTTGCTAGAGAGCATAATAAGACTTTTACTAAGTGGTTTGAAGATAAAGTCTTACATCAACTATCTCAAACACCAAATGATATTACAGAAACTATCAAATGCCTCACCTTTAAACCAAAACCGAATGTTATGTCTTATGAAGGGTTTGACATTAATGGATTCACATATTACACAAAGCGCCAAGATGATAAGAGTGTCGTCCAAAATAGTGGGGTCACTCTTCAAGCTTCGACTATGTACTTTGAAAGTGCAAAGGATAAGAGTCCACGTGAAGCTAAAATGTCATATTACGGTGTCATTGAAGACATTTGGGAGTTTGACTACATAGATTTCAAAATTCCGCTCTTTAAATGTAATTGGGTTGATAACACCAAAGGAGTTATAGTGGTTGAATTGGGTTTCACTTTGGTGAACTTTGAAAAGATTGGCGAGAAGGGTGAACCATTCATATTGGCATCACAGGCGAAACAAATATTCTATATCGATGATCCTGCAAATGATAAATGGTCGGTTGTTCTTCATGGTAAAAGACAGTTCATTGAAGATCCTATAGATGAAGAAGAGTACTATGATAAGTATGATGACTCCAGTCCATTCTCAGTTGGGTTGCCAACTCCACAAAATATTGAAGCTAATGATGACTTATATGTGCGCGGAGATCACAATGAAGGATTGTTAATTGATAAAAGATCACAATTTTAGAGACATGTATGTTTATACAAATGCTAAATGTTTGCCTTTTTCTAGTTAATACAAATGCTAAATGTTTGCCTTTTTAATGACATTTTCAGATGGCTGACCATGATGAGCATGATGTCCATGATGAGCATGAAGTCCATGATGAGCATGCTTTCCATGACGAGCATGGCAAGGATACCAATGTAAGTTCTAAAAACATATCCTGTATTTCTATAAAATTCATTATCTTCTAGTTATGTCATATATCTTATATTTCTATATTGGGCTAATTCAGTGTGTTTACTTTTTTGTCAAATTTTAGGTTGATGATGCACATGTACCCACTGAAGCACTGGAGCAACTTGATGCGCAGCACCAAACACTTAACAAGAAAAGGGGCATCACTCTGTTGAAGAAGTTAATAGCACTTAGTGGCAGTGGATCCAAATTGGTTGTGGAGTTTGATAATGGAGGAAATGCAATTGGAGTGAACCACAATAATTTTGTAAACTATCTTGGGTGTACCACTCGGAGCCATTGTGGTGTTAAGTATGATAATTGGCATAAAGTTCCTCAGGGGAAAAAAGACTTGATATGGAAGGATTTATGCGTGAGTTATTATTATTTGCAATTCTATTTTGTAGATTACAAATTCTATTATTTGCAATTCTATTTTGGATACTAGTTAATAACATTTCTATTTTACAGAATCTGTTTGCATTGGATGAGAAGTTGCATCGTAAAAGTGTGATGCAACGCGCTGGAAAGATGCTTAGGAATTATTGGGACAAATTTGAACAGAGAATACATAAAAGAGGGTGATAAGAAAAAGAAGTCAGCCCTTGAACAATGGAACTTCTTGGACAAAGAAGATTGGGACAATTTTGTTGCTTCAAGAAAATCTGAAGAATTCAAGGTATTAGGTGTCACTCCCAATTTAATTAATATACATTGTATCACCTATTCAAGATTAACATTTAGTGATACTAACCAAATCATTAATGTGCATACTAACTAGGCCCTCAGTGATGCACAAAAAGCAAGGCGTGCACTGAATGTGCATGACCACACTATGGGTCCAAAAGGCTATGCAAGCATTCGCCAAAGACTACATGCGGAGTCTGCGGCTACTCAGGAGTCTGCTCCTACTCAGGAGTCTGCTCCTACTCAGGAGTCTGCCACACCCATGCCTTGCCATGATATCTGGATAGCTGGGAGGAAAAATAAGAAGGGTGAAATAAAGAAGACCGTAACTGCTGAGGCGGCTGCGAAAATGGTAAAATACAACTCTTAGAGAAATCGTTTGAATATTGATTATTTGTGGTGTTAATTTACCAATTTCTGTTGATGGTGATTAGCGGGAGCTGCACGAGCAGAGGAAACAAGGCACGTTCATCCCTCAGGGCACAAGGGATGAATTGACAGTTGCTCTGGGTAACCCAGAGCATCCTGGACGTATTAGGGGTGCAGGCGCTGGTGTGGGCATCAAAGCATTCTTTGGGCCATCCCAGCGCAAACCCAGAGCGGGACTTTCTCAAGAAGAGGTAACCTATTCTTCTTTTAGAATGTTACTGCAAAAGGAAATTCAATAATAAGAAGCTAATGTTTCTTTTATCCATGTATAGGAGAATAAGAGAGTCGAGGATATAGTTGCTAAGAAGGTCAACGATGTAGTTGCTGAGAAGGTCAAGGAAGAATTGCTACAGTGGCAGGCATCTCAGGCTTCCAATCAGCCTATGGCGACCCACTCTTCTCCTGATGCACAGACTGCAAGTAATCCTGGAGACCCATCACCTAACACGTCTGCTGTAAGTATTGTTTATGACATTGTAGCTAGTCTTTTCAAGATGATATGTTTTCAAGATGATATGTATATATGTATAACATTCTTTACGTAAATTTGTAGGCATTGAAGCCATGCCTCTTAAGAATACAAGACTATGTTGTTGCAGAGGCGCAGGCTTACCCGTCCCTTCCTGGGGAAAGGTTTCACGGGACTCCAATGCCACAGGGCTACGTTCGTGTGGGCCCATTACGTGTGTTACCCGATTGGAGGGAAGCTACATTTCCATATCCCCACCCGGATATTGATACACTTGCTGAGGCAGAAGGCAGGGTCATATTGTGGCCCAAAGCAGATGTCGTCTACGCTACTGAAATTGTAAGATAAATTTACATTGATTTAGACTGTTAATGTGTATATATGATGTCAACTGATCTGAAATTATATATATAGGTTAAAAAGAAGACACCAGGAGCACCTAGGCCTCCACCTCCACTTCCCGCATTACCAACTTGGGTTCCAACTGACCTAGCATACCCGTTAGGTCCTGCTTGTAGGGGAATGGCATGTTGGCTACGAGCACATAATATACATTGCCCGGTAATTGTTTCTTTAGATGCAGATTATGCAGGTCAATCATACGATAGCTCTTTATTTATGCAAGATATTATTGAGCTGTTTATGTATGATTGGCTGAATACATCAATGATAGAGACATGGATAAGGTGAGATCTTGTTTATACATCCATATACCTTGTGTAAGATCCGGTGATCTGGTTTCTTATATATTAATGCATACGTAATACATGTTTTGCAGCTACTTAGTCGAAGATCATTGCAAACAATTTAAATTTGATCATGTGGGATTTTTGATTCCATCATTGATTAGTATGGTAGCTAAAGACCCTGATAATGTTCAACAATACTGTATAGATGCTTTTACAATTTTTGGTCTGCAAAAGAAGACGATAATAATAGCTCCATTCAATGTCAAGTAAGTTTACTTTATTTATAATTTGGACTTAAGAAAATTCCATTTTTATTGTGCATTTTGAGTTATTAATTGTTAACTTTTTACCTCTAGCGGTAAACATTGGGAGTTACTAGTTATTGTCCCCGGGACGTTCACTGTTTATTATCTAGATCCCGCGGGAAGTACATTAAACACTAAAATTGGACACGTAATGAGAATGCCATTATTCTGGTGAGAAATATTTCATTTTTGTATCTGTTAACATCTGTTATTACATTACTATTTACTTATGTAATTTACTGTGTTATATTAACATGTAGGGGTTTAGATGCATTCAAAAAGGCTGGAGGAACGATCCCAAGGAAAAAGAACCAGCCAATAAATTGGGAGAACGTACAAGTAAGTTCCCGACTCCAATGTATATATTATTGATGTGAATTGTGCTTAGTTGTATTATTTTGTATGTTTCAATTTATAGTGCGCTACACAAGACAATGGCTGGGCATGCACATACTATGTGATGTGATTTATGCAGATGATTATCAAACATGCCGCATTGGACATCGATACCATACATGAGGTATTATATATAGTCTCATTAGTTAGTATGAAATATATCAATCTTATTTTTATATTATTACTTATATATATACATCATTCTCTTTGCAGGTGTTTAAAACTGACCACACTATAGGTAAACGCTTAAAAAATATACATGCTCCATATACGATGGAAGCATTAAATGAAATAAGAGAAGAATGGGCAAAAGCCATACAAGCAGTGGCAACTGTAAGATATAATTGGGATGTTGATAGCGATAATGAATGATACTTTGTAAATGAATATTTCTGAATGTTAATACATGTATTTGAATGTTTTAATATGTGTGAATGTGAGAATTGAATTGATGTCTGAATGTATCCACTTGTGTGAAATTTTCCTTGGGACTTTTGTAGGTTTGTGGCCTGTTTGTAGGCTGATATCAATGGATGTCGTAAACCTGCAGTTCAGAAAACTAAACTGCAGGTTCTCATCCTGCTGACCAGCCACAGCAGGCCTGCAAACTGATATGAAAAAAAAATAGATATAGGTGTCGGTTATTTAAAGAAAACCGTCAGCAAAGACCTACAGCGTCGGGTTTCTGAACAAAATCGACGCCTAATGTGGCAACAGCCGTACTGGAAATGGCGTCGGCTGTTCGTGTCAAACCGACGCCTATAATACATATAGGCGTCGGTCTTTTAGTAGATAACCAACGCCAAACTGGTTCGCACCACAGAAAACAGCATCATCTAGGACACTTTCTGCGTCGTTTACCAAGTAAACACCAACGCTATAGTCCATATAGGCGTCGGTCTTTTAGTAGATAACCGATGCAGAATGTGTCCTAGATGACGTCGTTTTCTGTGGCGCGAACCCTTTTGGCGTCGGTTATCTACTAAAAGACCGACGCCTATATGTATTATAGGCGTCGGTTAAAAAACCGACGCCGAAGTGTTCTACCTTTAGCGGCGCCCACATAGGCGTCGCTCAGAAACCGACGCCAAAGGGGGTTAAACAACCGACGCCAAAGGCTGTTTCTGTAGTAGTGGTTGAGGACCTGAACAATGAGATCATACGGATGCTAAGAGTATGTACATTCTTGTTATGTCCCTATTCAGATGTCATTGTGGAAGGTTGATAGACAACAATGACACATCAAGCCTAGAGTTTGTGTTGGTTGATGATAGTGTCTCATTAGTCATGATATATGATATCAAACCAAGCACACAAATACATGTTGGAGAACAATGTATCGAACAGACCCACCATGAGAGTGATACACGGAACCATGACATGGTAGTCAAAATCATCTCTCATAGTAATGGTGGTGATTGTGATTCTTAGACCTGAAATTACTACACTCGTCGAATGTGATTGGGTACACTTTGACATCATCAAACATAGTCCTGAAACATGGGTTGTTATAACGGTGATGATTGGGTGTCTTTGACACATGAGATAGACTATGAGTGATAGATATGGGATTTGTCACTCCTAAGGAAGTATGATGTCCAGGCCACTTGATAAGCAAGACTGAGAAAGGCATGTGCATGCACATGTGAATCAATATATTATATTGATGTCACATATATCTCAGACAGTCTGCCCTCGTTCAAGAAACATGAATGAATGTTGAAAGGATGACAACTCCATGCCTTGAGTTCATTTAGGATATCAGAGACAAAGTAATTATACATTCACTGGAACACCAATCACAGACTGTAGGATTGAAAGTTGTTCTCCAACTTTCCTTTTCACTTGGGTAGCACTGATGTGCGACTAGGTACCACTCTTTTCTTGTGATGTCATAATCTAGTTATGGACATTCACTGCCAAAGTGAAATGGGACATATAGTGTTACACACAAAGGATTAAACTAGAAGAGGAGTTTATCCATGAATGAAGTTTGGATTGATTACTAAAGTGTTTAGGTACTCAATCAAACATTCAATTAATAGAGTTGACTCGATCATCAAGTTCACATGTTGAACCAAGTGATTAGAGTGTCATATTGATTGAGAACTAAATTGATTATGTTCTGTACAATCTGGACCACCAACCGATCGGTTCAATGGGTGAGCCGAGTGGCTCATGGTCAGTGAGACGACTGGTTTACTCCGCTGAACCGATCAGTTCACTTGTCCGAACGAGCAGTGTGAGTTTGTCCTGGTTTGTGAGAAAAAGTTTTCTGTTTCATTTGTTCAATTCGATTGGGACAAGAAATAATATTTGTGTTAATTAGAAATGAACAAAGAAAGTCAATTGTGGGTAATTTTGGGAAGTGAAATGACCGGTTCACTAAGTGAACTAACCAGTTCACACTCCCAACTGACTGGTTCATTAGTGAACTGATCGGCTCACCTTGCCAAATGACTGTTTCAGTTATGAAACGACCGATTTTCCTGCCAAAGTGCAAATTGTTTATGGAAAATCCGGACCCTTCTACTCCCACATAGACTGGGAACCATGACCCTGCCCTCTACTATAAATAGAGGAGTATAGGAGGCTTCTCTAATGACACAACTCAGAATATCAGTTGCTCTGCAAAGTTGTTTTCCTCTCTGGTTGTGGTAACTGAGAGAGCCCAAGCAATTCTACCCGTCCAGGGAGGAACAATGAGGGAAAGACAACTACAGAAAAGTAACTAGTTGTAGTAGAGTGTGTCGGTGACTAGTACGCCGACAGAAGGTGATAACTCCTTCTAGTTCATTCTTTAGGATGAGTAGAGTTCCTGGTAGTATGTGTAGACTAACTATAGAGGTGAGAGACTTCTACCACTTAAAAGAACAACAGTCAACCGTAGTATGGGTCAAAACTAAGAGCTGCACAGATGCCATCGAAGACAGGTGGTTGAAGACCTCACTAGTTGTGAGGTATTGTCACTGAGCAAGCCTCAGGACCAGGTATATCTTGCTAAAACCATCCTCCCCATTACATAGATGTTGATGCGATCTGCTGGCTATGGGTATATGGTCAAGTAAAATTTTTGTTTCCACTTCCTGCTCTGACCATTTAAAATCGAACAGTGGTATCAGAGCTAAGTCAATACTCTATATTTTGGATTAATAGATATGATCAAATTTTGGTTTTATCCTCTTTATATATTGCATACGATGTGAATATTTAAATGACTAAATGTTAATATCTGTAATACCTCATGATCCCAAACTAATATATACATATATGATATGGTATATTTACACAATTGATACATGTCACCCGAAAATGGTTTTGATGGTGGACGTGTAGCATGATTATGGCCTATAAGCCCTATGTGCATGTGTGTGGTTGGTTATGGTTGTTTGCATCTCAGTCTGCGCACCGAGCCCTCTTCTTCTATTCTAAATGTAACTCGAGATAACTCGAGATTCTCTTATACCTTTTCTCCCCTCGAATGTAACTTGAGGTTTCATAAAGATTATGTAAGATAGGAGTATATTTATTTCTTGTTATGATGAAGATTGAAGATGACCGCTTGGTGGACCGAGATAGCTGACTGAGGTGTAGTTGGTGGATGGACGAGAAGCCCAGATGACTAGACAAGCTGACCATCTAGAGTAGCCAGATGATCAGCTCGAGGAGACCAACCGACCGACCAAGAGGTGAGTCGACCGGTTCAAAGGTTGAACTAGTCAACCCAGATTGGCAAGCACAGATCTTCATCAATAATAGGTTGCATGTGATGTAGACCTTAGATGACAATCGTTTGATGTGGCTCCAAGGAACTACAATAGGATGGCCATAATCATCGCTTTATCATTATTTCATGTTTTGTTTGTAAGATATAGCATGTATATGATATGTACTATATATGTGGTGATTGGATACATATATGCATATATAAGCATATTAAAACCCCTCAATATAATATTAAGTCTTAGATGCCTTCCATAAGCAGCACACATGAAAATCTTGATCGACAAGCGTAGGCATCCCAAGGGTGGTGCGATGTCTATCTCATGGAAGTGTGTTGTTAGTTGTATAGGCCCATCAAGCAGGTGCACTCCTATCGTGTTGGCTTTTGGATCAAGCTTAACTAAGTGGTCTTAATGAGATTAAGCACTTAGAGGCATGCATATGACTATGAAAAAGAGTTGTGCATATCATCTATCCAAGAATTGCATATGATGCAATTGGTAAATGTTACCTACCTTAATAATTGATTATGGATGTTGGCGTTGGCCGGGTAATAACTCAATTGTTTTGGATCTTGGCTCACTAGAAGGTTGTACGCTTCAATCTTTTGAATTGATGGTGAGGACTATCAAGTTGTACACTACAATCTTATGAATTGATGGTGAGGACTATTAGTTTGATCAAAATTGTGAGAAGAGAACATTAATTAAAGACCTAATTAAATATCATCAATTTTCAAATCAAATCAAATCAAAAGAGTTTTGGACTAAAATAGCAAATTTCCTTTTTATAGATGAAATGGCTACCAACAACAATCACTTTTCATTGCGATCAGTCCTTGAGAAGGACAAACTAAATGGAGCAACTTCCACGACTGGTTTAGGACATTCAGAATTGTTCTCACTCAAGAGTGAAAGCTCTATGTCCTAGATACACTGGAGCCAGAAGAACCTGCTCCCAACACACCAAAGGTTGAAAGGGATGCTTACAAGAAGCATACTGAGGATGCCATTGATGTGAAGAACTTGATGTTGTGCTCAATGAACTATGAGTTGTAGAGTCAACATGAGAACATGGACGTCATTGAGATGGTTCAACATCTCAAGAACATGTTTCAAGACCAGGCATGACAAGAGAGATATGATGTCTCCAAGGCACTATTCAAGTGCATCATGAGAGAATGAGATCCAGTAGGCCCTCACACACTCAAGATGATTGGGTATGTGGATAACCTAACTCGACTGGGATTCCCTCTGAGTCAAGAGTTGGCTACTGATGTGATACTGCATTCGTTTCCAGAATCCTACAGTCAATTTGTGAAGAACTGCAACATGAACAACTTTGATAGGTCACTGACAGAGTTTTTGGGCATGTTGAGGACAGTCGAGGCACAGATGAAGAAAGACAAACCCAAATATGGGATGATGATCAGTAGAGGGAAAGTCGAAAGGCAAGGGCAAGGGCAAAGCAAAGAAAGGTTTTGATGCTAGCCAGCATCCCAAGTCATTTTCAACTCTCAAATCCAAGGAAGGGGTGAATAAGGGAGGAAAATGTCACCATTGTCATGAGTCAGGACATTGGAAGAGAAATTTCCCTCTCTACATAGATGAATTAAAGAAGAAGGAGGAGGGGATGGAAGTCTCCACCTCAGGTATCATGCAGTAAACTTAAAATACTTTTTTTATCTTAGGTATATGATACCAAGATATAGATCTGACATATATGATGTGTAATATCTGAAAAGAAGTGATGGCCTTTATGAAAGGACCAAGAAGGAACACTCATCAACATTAGAGCAAGTGTTGCTGCCATAGATAGTAGTACCTTTTAGTTTATTTCAGCCCAAAGGGCATGTAATAGAGTTATGAACTGGTATTTCATTTTTCCAATAAATAGAAACTTTTTATTTCTACATCTTGTAATAACTAGGATGTCTATCAATAAAAATTCATGTTTCAATTTCAAAGATTTTATCTTTTATGGCAATGCCTTATTTATCTTGTGGTACTTGATATGCATGAGATAAAATAAATAATATCTATAAGTTATTGATGGCTCAAACAATAAATTACCATTATCATCTAATGAATGAGAAATTCATCTCTAGGTTCCATGTTGATGGATAAACTACACTCTCTTGGTTAATGAACCATTAAGAGATATGAATGTATTGTTTATTGGGCATGATGACAAGTCAATATTCACTAGATGTAGTGGGAGAATGCCTATTCTATTAGGTATAATAATATTGATGTATATACATACCTATTGGAGTAAATGATAATACTTCAAATATGCTATTTAATGAAATACCAATATGAATATCTTGAAATGTTCAAGAATATCATAAATGAAGAACAAACTTGGTAAAAGTATTAATTCTTTGATATGATAAATGAACGAGACACTTAAACCAAATGTTTGAGGACCTTGTGAGTAACTATGATAGTGTATCATAGAGAACTCATGATTAAGGCATAATGATGTCTAAATCAAAGAAGGAATCATACTCTACATAGTAAGAGCATGATCATCAAACAAATAACTAATCTTCTAGATTTATTCTAAAGAACATGCTTTACACTAAATAAAGGTACAAAAGGAGATTAAGAATCACAAGTGTTGTGGAATATCAAATTCCTTATGTAACAGATACACCTCATATATCTAGTAGAAAACACCTTGAGCTTGATGGATAATGATATCCTACAAACTCAAAGGTTATGTATTGGTCATATGATGATGAGTCAATAATCTATCTAGATGATGTTTAGGAACCAGATTTTGAGTTATGGCTTGAAGCCATAAGATCCAAAATGACTTCCATGTGAATCAAATAAGTTATGACCTTAATGGTAGCACTTATAGGGATAAAACCCATAAGTGAAATTGGGTCTTAAGAGTTAAGACTGACATGGATGACATTTGAAGAGATGATTGATTGAGATACATTCAAGTGAGCTCAAGGTGTTGAACCTGATGATTTTATTTAACCAATTGCAGTGGCTATAGGCCATACATGATCATGCTTTCTATTGAAACTTGAAGAATATGAAATTTGGCATATGGATATTAAAACAACATTCCTAGTAGGAATAACATGAGGCTGTGTATGTGACACAATGTGAAGGATTTTATAATTCTGTTAATGCAAATGCAGTCTATAAGTTATAAGAAATTAATCAATAGGATTGATTAAATACAAGCACCTCAGAACTGGAGTCTTTACTTTGATTATATAGTCAAAAGGTTAGATTGATATGTCAAAATAAATAAAGGATTTGTTATTACAAAGATTTAGTGGGAGCGTATTCATATTCCACATAATGATGAGGAATAAAACGTTCTAAGAATAGAAACTGGTGTGGAAATACCTTCTTTAAAGGAATAAAGAGAAATGTCCTATGTGATAGGAATAGAGATCTATAGAGATAGTTCTCGAAAGTCTCTTGACCTGATAAAGAGAGAGCATACATTGGGAGTCTGTACTGAAGGGTTCAATATGCAAAGATTCAGTGGGAGAAAACTTGTCCATATTACACGGAGATAGTCTCTCTGATGCCTAGTGTCCTAAATGCTTATGAAGAATAGGAACACAAAGATATATGTCTAATGCAATTGGATCTATCATATTGTAATCATCCCATTGTTTTGTATGTATCAAACATGACAAGAAAATTCATATGCATTCATCATCTTGTATGTATTGGACATGACAATATGATATGCTCATCTAGTTCTCTCGTATGTGTTGGACATGATGAGTGGATGTCTGTCTACTTCTAGTGAGACACTGGAATACCATAAAGAACTTATTTAAGTACTTATGAAGCATTAAAGGATTAGTTCTATGGTAATAAAAGGAAGAGTTGAGTGCAAAAGAGTTACACTGATGCAAGCTTCTGAAATGAAAGAAAAATGATTGCAAAATATAAAAGTGAATATGTGTTGATAAATAGAAATGTTTCGAGTAAAATTAAAAGGCTATTTCATTATAAAAAGGAATGTTGAGTATCCTTGTGTTATGAATAGAAGAGGATACTATGTGGATCTAGACGTTCATACAGATGAACTTATAGATATTTCAACCATTGATGACACAGTAGAAATACTAAGTCAAACTATGGAGCTAATTCTTAGGCAAGGAATATTAGATACAAAATTACGGCAACTCCATCTCACACGAAATGTCGTACAGTGAGGAGATGTGAAAGATGCAATATACCAACTAAAGAAAACTATTGCTAACTCACTGGATTAGCACTAGCGCAACAGAAACATGTGGAACATGTTTAGAGATCACTAAGAATATGATTCAAAGGTGATTGGCTCTAAGTGCAAGTGGGAGTCTATTGGTATGTATTCCTAGAGAGCCAATCATATGATGATTGGATTGGCATATATTCTGATTGATTTGATAAATATCAAAGGCAAGCTTCGAATTTATTCTAGCTCAATTGATTATGAGATAAATGATGGACCAAAATGAATGTCTAAAGAATGATAATACTCAATGATGTATGTCTTCAGGTTGAGGATTTGAACAATGAGATCATATGGATGCTAAGAGTATGTACATTTTTGTTATGTCCCTAGTCGGATGTCATTGTGGAAGGTTGATAGACAACAATGACACATCAAGACTACAATGTGTGTTGGTTGATGATAGTGTCTCATTGGTCATGATATATGATATCAAACCAAGCACACAGATACATGTTGGAGAATAGTGTATCAGACAGACCCACCATGAGAGTGATACATGGAACCATGAAATGGTAGTCAGAATCATCTCTCATAGTAATGGTGGTGATTGTGATTCTTAGACCTAAAATCACTACACTCGTCGAATGTGATTGGGTACACTTTGACATCATCAAACGCAGTCCTGAAACATGGGTTGCTATAACGGTGATGATTGGGTGTCTTTGACGCATGAGATAGACTGTGAGTGATAGATATGGGATTTGTCCATCCTAAGGAAGTATGATGTCCATGCCACTTGATAAGCGAGACTGAGAAAAGCATGTGCATGCACATGGAATCAATATATGATATTGTTGTCACACATATCTTAGAGAGTCTGCTCTAGTTCAAGAAACAGGAATGAACGTTAAAAGGATGACAACTCCATGCCTTGAGTTCATTTAGGATATCAGAGACAAAGGAATTATACATTCACTGGAACACCAATCACAGACTGTAGGATTGAAAGTTGTTCTCCAACTTTCCTTTTCACTTGGGTAGCAATGATGTGCGACTAGGTACCTCTCTATGCATGTGATGTCATAAGCTAGTTATGGACATTCATTGTCAATGTGAAATGGGACCTATAGGGTCACACACAAAGGTTTAACCTGGAAGATGAGTTTATCCATGAATAAAGTTTGTATTGATTACTAAAGTGTTTAGGTACTCAATCAATAGACTTGACTCAGAATCATCAAGTTGAAGTGTTGAACCAAGTGATTAGAGTGCGAGATTGATTGAGAACTAAATTGATTCTGTTCTGCACAATCTAGACCACCAATCGACCGGTTTACTGGGTGAACTGATCGGCTCATGGTCAATGAGACGACCGGTTCACTTCGGTGAATGGACCGGTTCACTTATCCAAACGAGCAGTGTTGGGTTGTCCCAGTTTGTAAGATTTTTTTTTTTCATTTCACTTGTTCAATTTGATTGGGACAAGAATTAATATTTGTGTTAATTAGAAACGAACAAGAAAATTCAATTGTGGGAAAGTCTGGGATGTGAAACGACCAGTTCACTAAGTGAACTGACCGATTCACACTCCCAACTGATCCGTTCATTAGTGAACTGATCAGATCACCTTGCCAAATGACCATTTTAGTTATGAAATGACTGGTTCGCTTGCCGAAGTGCAAATTGTTCATGGAAATTCCGGACCCTTCTACTCCCGCACAGACTAGGAACCCTGACCATGTCCTCTACTATAAATAGAGGGGTATAGGGGCTTCTCCAGTGATACAACTCAGAACATCAGTTGTTGTGCAAAGTTGTTGTCCTCTCTAGTTATGGTAATCAAGAGAGCCCAAGCAAGTTCCACCTGTCCAGGGAGGAACAGTGAAGAAAAGACAACTGCAGAAAAGCAACTGGTTGTGGGAGAGTGTGTAGGTGACTAGTACGTCAATAGAAGGGGACAACTCCTTGTAGTTCATTCTTCAGGACGAGTAGAGTTCAGGATGACTAGAGTTCCTGGTAGTTTGTGTGGACTATCTATAGAGGAGGGAGACTTCTACCGCTCAGGAGGACAATAGTCAATGCAGTCCGGGTCAAAACTAGGAGCTGCACAGTCGTCGTCGAAGATAGGTGGTTGAAGACCGCACTAGCTGTGAGGTATTGTCACTGAGCAAGCCTCAGGACCATGCATATCTCGTTAAAGCCATCATTCACATTACATAAATGTTGATGCGATCTGCTGTTATGGGTTTATGGTCAAGTAAAAATTTTGTTTCCGCTGCCTGCTCCAACCATTTAAAACCCAACAGTAAGGCCCCCTCTGACTGCATCAGCAACAGATGCATGAGATTCTCCAATATAAGGAACAACTATAAAATTAAATGGCTCAAAGTTGGACTACATAATTTGTGAATAAGCTTCCTCCAAGCTGAGAGTTTTCTAGTAGCCAAGACTGTGGGCTGAAGTGAATGAAGAACTCAGGCCGGATAAGAACTTTGTTGTGACTAAATCATCCCTATCATTGAATTGTTCTTTAATGGTCACTGGATGATAAAAACTCAGTTCTTGAGCAATAACTTGGATCACCCAAAAGTACTCTTCCAATGGTTTGTCTCCCTATCATTTTGCAAACAAGTGGTCATATATCAGGAACTGGCGAAGAGCATTCTTTTCCTGAGAGTAATTCTTCTTAATTGCATCCAATATTTCTTTAGCAATGGTGTAGAACATTAACCTAGCAGCAATTCTAGGTTACATGCTCCCCCACAGCCATGTCTTCACCAGACTATTATGATGCTTCCATTCCACACAGCCTTTGTCAGTGATTGTAGGAGGATTAGAATCAACATTCTATGCCTTGTCTCGAGACTCCAACACTCTATGAATAACATTCATCCACACAAGATAAGTCTTCCCATTCAACTTGATGGAGGGGATAGGTGACATCTCCTTGTAGACAATTGGTGATGTGGTGTCCTCCATTATTTAGGTTGTGATATAGGGAGGATCTGGGCGATTGAGATACACATTGTTGACGATATGGAGGTGACAGAGAGATACACGTCACAAGGAAGACATGAGTGATTGAGAGATACATGTCACTGTTCTAAATCTGAGATGTGTATCCAAAGCCCCCAACTAAGAATTTCCTAATCACACATGGAGGAGGTGTGATCAGGAAGAAGCCTTTGTAAGCGTGGACCCTCCAGCGTGAGAGTTTAGGACTTCATCATGAGTATTCGACCGACCCCACACTATTGTAGTTGTGTCACGACACTGCTGGCAACTACCATGGTCGGCAACGATTGTTATGGTCGGTGACAGCCACTGTCCTAGCCGGCGGCGACCGTTGTTGCACTGACCAGTGGCGGTTGTTGTCCTAGTCGACGACAACAATTATTGTGTTGGCTGTAGCCGGCTGCTGCGGCCCTTGCCCTGGCCGATGGAGGCTTTCTGGTCAGGGTGACGTTTGTGGGAGGAGGGATAGGGCATGGATCCCTAGGATTGAGTCCGCTGTGATACCATGTGAGCGTCACATGATTGTAGTGTGAGAGAAAATCAATGTGTTTTCTCTCCTTTTATTAAGTATCTAAGGAACAATTACATAGAGGTCTAGGGGAATAGAAAGCATTACATAATGAAATAAAATAGTATATAAACTAACTATATGAATAGTCCTCAACATTGGTAATATAGAGATATGCTTATACTTCACTTAGTCATGTGCCTTGTATGTGCCTCACTTACATATTACTTGTGTTGTTTTGTCTCATATTTCTCATCTCTGTTTTATGTCTCCTCTCATATCCTATATAAGAGAATGCATTATACTCCTTTAAGATCATCTAATACAATTCTAATTGATAATTTATATGGTATCAAGAGTAGGTCTACTCCCATGCAAGTTCCCACCCTAACCCTACCCTCCATGACCTAGTTGCCCTCCCCCCCACTACCGAAACCCCCTCTCTTCTCCCCCGCTCATCGTTGGTGCCCTCCCCCTCCCCGCCTATAGCCCCTCCTACAACTATTGCTACACCCCTCTCCCAGCCACCGCCCCGACCCCCCTTCTCCCAACCACTGCCGCCACTACCAGCCCTATCGCTGGCTCTCCCCGCCGCCACCACCACCCCAAAAGCCACACTGCCACCCCCTCCTTCTCCTCTCACCTACCCCTCCCTCCTGTTGTTGCCTTCACCACCACTTCCCAACCCTGATCCACCTCCCACCAATCCCATTTCCCACCATTCCTCTCATCTAGCCTCCTCCCTTACTAGATATACTCATCTACTTCTTTTTACGTCTCCGGACAACCATCATAATTTCACGTTGAGAGTCTCCAGGATATTTGACTTCCTCTGCCTACGCCTCATGGTGGGATCTTAATTCTCCTCATGATGGCGTAGGTTATTTTATCAGTATTTCTACCTGTAGTGAGTCTCTTCTAATCTGATGTGTCAGATCTACACCTTCCCTCTACTGCCCCATAGCAGGTTTCTTCATATTTGTTGATCCCTGTTAGTGGGTTCTATTGTTGTTGCATTGGCAGTCTTCTCTACTTGTACTACTTTAGCCCTGTTAACCATGGGATCTGTTGAGCCTCCTCGTTCCCTATATTACCACAGTAAAGCTTGATGGATCCAATTATCATCTACGATCGACATCTTTCATCTTGTATGTCAAAGAACAATGTCACCATTATCATATCACAACTGACCCCCTCGCCGCCCCTGCTGCTACAATGGATGATATAACCAAGCAAATTGCATAATATACCAAAGGTGACTCAGGTGTTATGTCTTGGATTCTTAATAGCACCGAGCCATGGATCATCCAATATTTACTCTATTGTCATGATGCTAAGGAAATGTAGGATCAATTATCTCACATCTACTATCATCAACAAAATCCCAAGAGAGTCTTTGAAATATTCAAAACTTTGGCCAAGAAGGAATTTTACTCTGACATTTCTATTGAGGATTTCTATAATCAATGATCTTCCCTCTAGAATGAATACGACATTTATCCCCTTTGACAACTGTCATCAAAGAAGCCCATAAGCAATGCAATGAACTGCAACTCTTTCAATTGTTGTCCGCCCTTCCATCCTCCTTTTTTGAGGTGGTTGATAAGATTTTAACTAGTGACCCACTTCCCACCCTTTGGGATGTTCTCAGACGTGTTCAAAGACTACCTTTTGTGACCTCCACCCCTACCGTCGAACATCCTGCTCTTATTATTCACACCGCAGATTCTGTCCCTTGACGAGATCGAGCCCATGATCGTGGAGGTCGTCTCACTACTAACGGCAGTCGCGCATTTTCTACTACTGCTAGTCGAGGACAAGTTGTTGGTCCTTGTTTCTGCAACTTCTATAGACAAGACAATCACAATGAAGACCGATGTTGGATCAAGCATGGTAAACCAGGCATCTGTCGATACCTCAACTAATACTACTACATCTGAGCATTCGCCAGCTACGCCCTCGCCTATGTGGCTTTGCTCTAAGTTTGAGAAATTTTTTTAGGATCACACGTCTCAGCTCCCATCTACGTCTGTTGTTGGATCTTCTGCTTTGCTAGTCTCTCCTTCTGCTGGTAACAATAAATGGTGTATTCACTCTGGTGCATCAGTTCATATGGCCGGTGATATCAACTTATTTTCTGCTCTTACTAAAACTACTCAGATTCCACTCGTTACTGTTGTTGATGGTTCTAAAACTTCAGTTCATGGCATTGGAATTGTTCCCTTATCTTGTAATCTGCATCTAAAATATGTTTTATATATCCCAAAGTTTCTTGTTAACCTACTTTCTGTCAGTAAGATTGTGAAAAATCTTCAATGCTCCATTAAATTTGATTCTTCTATTTTGTTTTGAAGGATCTCCGCATGAAGACGAGGATTGGTTCGGGCCATGGGGGACCAGATGGACTCTACTACCTAGATGGACCACCATATTTTGTTTCTGCTCTTCTGTCAACATCTGTGATGGGACTATAGTGGCACTACTGCCATGACCACCCCTCTGCTACAACACTGAAGCATTTATTTATTTCTTTATCTGAAAAAACATGTACTAATGAATCTTGTCAGATGGGTAAACAAACTCCTATTGTCTTTCTTATTAAGAAAGATATTGTCTCTTTAGACATTTTTGACATTGTTCATGTTGATATTTGGGGTTTGTGTTCTATTCCTAGCCATTCTAGAATCAAATACTTTATGACCTTCATAGATGATTATTTTCGTGCTACTTGGTTGTTTTTACTGAAAGATCACAACACAATTTTGAATAATATTAGCATTTTTTTCTCTGAAGAGCAAACACAATTCAAAAAACCCATTAAAGTTTTCCTCACTGACAATGCCCTTGAATATATGCAAAAATTGGTAACATCATTTTGTTCAGTCCATGGCACTCTACATGAAACTACCTGCCCCTACACTCTACAACAAAATGGAGTTGCTGAAAGAAAAAATTGCCATCTTTTAGAGGTTGCTCGCACTATACTTCTTCATTATAAATTCTTCAATGTTTCTAGCCTGAGGCGGTCTCTATGGCTTGCTATCTTATCAATCGCATGCCATCTATTGTTTTTCTCAATCAAATTCCTTACAACATCATTTTTCCTGATGCCCAACTTTTTTCTGTCCCACCCATATTTTTGGGCATACCTGTTTTGTCAAAAACTTGCATCCAGGGTTAACAAAACTTGATCCTCACTCCACCAAGTGTATATTTCTGAGATATTCTAGAACCCATAAAGGATATCGTTGATTTGATCCAATTCTAAAACAATGGTATGTAAGTGTTGATGTAGTATATTTTTAGCATATTTCATATTACTCTGATGACGGGGCATCACTATCATGTGACATGTTAGCACCCACATTGTTGCCTAATGTTGTTGAGATTGTGCCACCTTCTAAAGATTGACCTCTGCAAGCTTACAAGTGAAGACTCAAGACTACCACTTCTTCCATGACCCCTCCACAACGAATTCCTCCTTCTGCGGATTATCATCGGAAAACTAAGGTAACCTATGACTTATACCTACCTAACAATCAGAGAAAAGGTGTTCGTTCCTACACAAAACATCCTATTAGTCATTTTTGCTCTTCTTCTAAACTGAATACCAGTTTTGTGTGCTTCACTACTACTATCTTTGTTGTCTCTATTCTTAAAACTGCTATATAAGTTCTTCTCATTCCTACATGGAAACAAGATATGGAAAATGAAATGCAGGCACTCTCTGATCGCAAGACATGGGAGCTTGTGGAATGTCCTGCCTCATGCTCTACTGTTGGCTTCCGCTAGATCTTCACTATTATATATGAACCAGATGGTACAATTTAGCGATTGAAAGCTCATCTCGTGGAAAAAGGTTACACACAAACTTATGGTGTGGACTATTTTGAAACGTTTTCCCCTATACCAAGATTAAATTATGTCATAATTCTTATTTCTATTGTTTTCAACAAAGATTGGCCTCTATTTTAGTTAGATTTCAAGAATTTCTTTCTATATGGAGACTTGCAGGAAGAAGTTTACATGGAGCAACCACCAGGCTTTTTTGCTCAGGGGAAGTCTTCCTTTAGAGTTTGTAAACTCAGAAAAGCCATCTAGGGTCTTAAACAAAGTCCTCATGCCTAGTTCGACAAACTTAGTCAGATTTTGATCAATTTTGATTTTTGTCATTCCCACTCGGATCACTCTGTGTTTATCAAGAAAATTGTGGTTGTGCTAATCATTCTCATTGTCTATGTTGATGATATTATCTTATCTAGTAGTGATATATTTGGAATTCAGGCCACAAAAACTTACTTAGAAAAGTATTTTGTCACTAAAGATCTTGGAAAACTGAGATATTTTTAAGGAATTGAGGTATCCAGATCATCTGCAGGCCTGATGATCTATTGTGGGAGACTGGTATGCCTGGATACAAACTAGCCAACACTCCTCTAGATCCAAATACTTATTGGGATGATGAAAATTCTCCACCTTATGTCGATCACCACCAATTCAGAAGATTGGTTGGTAAACTTATTTATCTCACTATTACACAAGCTGATCTTATTGGTGTTGTTGGATTCATAAGTAGGTATCTTGACAAACCTTGACAGTGTCACTGGGATGTTGTTTGCCATATTCTACATTATTTCAAAAGTTCTCCAGGAAAAGGATTATTATATAAGAAGCACGATCATTACAACCTCTCGAGTTTTTAAGATTCTGACTATGTAGGAAGTCAATCTAATCATAAATCTACATCTGGCTATTGCACATTTGTGGGTGGCAATCTAGTTACCTGGAGAAGCAAAAAGCAGACCATGGTAGCCAAGTCCATTACAGAGACACAATATTGAGCCATGGCTCACACTGCATGTGAACTTTTGTGGGTCCAAAGCCTTCTTAAAGAGTGTGACACATCATACTCTAGTCCTATATCGATGTTTTTTGACAAGAAGGATTTTATTTTTATTGCAAGAAACCTGACATTTCATAGAAGGACAAAACATATAGAGGTCGACTACCACTTCATTCATGATACTATTCTTTATGGTTGTATTCGTACTCCATATCTCAACACTGAGCAACAAGTAGCATATATCTTTAGCAAAATTCTTCCAAATGCTCTCTTCCAAGCTCTAGTAGACAGGCTAGGCATGTTCGACATCTATGCTCATGCTTGAGGGGGGTATAGAGATATGCTTAAACTTCACTTAGTGTCATGTGCCTTGCATGTGCCTCACATATTACTTGTGTTGTTTTGTCCCATATTGCTCATCTCTATTTTTTGTCTCCTCTCTTATCCTATATAAAAGAATGCATTGTACTCCTTTGAGATCATATAATACAATTTTATTTAGTAACATATAGGTCAATACCACTTTATTTTAACAATGACTCTTTCCTTACCTTACTACTGATTTCACCTATATATTCTCATTTTTCCCACAATCATCTTTTTGATATTGTATGCTTTACAATCCAACATTTACTACCATACCACATGACCATGCGTAGGTTGTTCTATAATCATTTTGGACATGTATATAAATATTTTAACTTATTATCTCTTAAAGAGAAATAGATTGGCTTTATGAGTGGTATTGATTGGGAAGGTAAGTGGTCTTTTTTTGGGCACGATTTCCTAAAAAAATGATGCATATTTATTCAGCAGCTTGACTGATGAAAATGAACTTGGTAAGATTGGCAAAAAGTGTTATAATCAATATCCAGAATCAGAAGGATAACAACAGATTGAGAATTACTAATATATATGCTTTATGATTGATATTTAGTTTGTTCTTTAGACTTGTCTTTGTCTTTAGGTTTTCTTTTAACTCATAGCTAGTAATTCTATTTGTCACTTATTCTCTTGTCCTTAAGAAGAGATGCCTTGTATTTGTTTTAGACATAACAAATAAAGATTATTGGTATTTACATGGTATTAGACGGTTATGATCCATCTTAACCTCACTCCTTCTCAACTCTATAGCTTCCCACCCTCATCTCACCCTGGACACCTCCCCCCTGCTCACTAGCCCTATCCCTAACTGGACATCACCAACCCACCCTCAACCTTGTGTTGTCACTACCCCCCCACATCCTACTTCCCTTCTCGGCCACAACCATTCCCCTCCCCTCTCATCTTTCCCACCAACATAGAACCCCCCTCCTCTATTTTTTCCACAGCCGCCGCCACCCAACCCCCATCTTCACGTAGCTGTCATTCACTCCTCCACCCTCCATAGCCACTACCACCTCAACCTTCTCCACCCTTTCAAGTCATCCATCACCTTCACTCCCTATCTTCCATACTATTCTTACAACCCTTTCCTCTGCCAACTCCACCCTTCATCCTCCCCACTTCTTTCGTCTCCTGACACTTCCTAAAATAGCTCGTTGAAGATGTAAATTGAACCTTTTCTCTGCCTACACCACTTGGTGGAGTAAATCTCACACTATGGTTGTATAGGTGCTTCTTGTTTCTCTCTATTGCGCCTATGTGGGTTTATCTAATCTCTTGATACGAACCTATTGTCGATGTTGTTTATTGTGTATTTCTCACTACAACTTCTTCTACCTTAGTGTGCTTCATCACCCTATATCTCATGGCATTTGTATCCTCCCTGATCTCTTTGTGTTACCACCATGAAACTTGATTGGTCAAACTATCATCTTTGGTTGGCTTTGTTTGAGCTCTATGTGAAAGTCCAAGGGCGCTATTCTCATGTCTCTTTTGCTGCTCTGGCCCCTCTGATGCCTCTGCCGATGAAAAAGCCAAGAAAGCATATGCTCAGTGGACCAAAGATAATTCAGGTGTAATGACATAGGTGGTTAACACTGTCGAACCAGAGATCAGTCAGTCTCTCCATCAAATTAGAATGTTAAAGCCATTTGAGACCAACTTTTCCATGTGTACTCTCTAGAACCCAGTGATTGTCATTGAGATCTTCAAGAATCATGCAAAAATGAGTGTTTGACTAATGGATCTATTGAATATTATTACAACCAGTGCTCGTCCCTCTGGAATGAATATGAAGTATATCATCCCCTCTCTTATGACATTAAAGAAGTTCAATACCTACGCATGAACTTCAATTAGTTTGGTTCTTGGTTGAACTCCCTCAGTCCTCTATCACTATCAACCAGATGTTATAAAGTGACCCTTTGCCTACTCTATTGGATGTTCTCAAGTGAGTTCAAAGCATCCCATAAATGTCATCCCTACCATCTACCTCCTCTGATCACTCTATTCTTGTCGTCCATTCCAATGATTTTGATAGAGGTCATGGATGTGGACCCAATCTTTCTTTTGGCACCTCTAGACAAGGTCCTTCACCTAAATCTAGATGAGGACAAGCTCACTCCTCTGTCACTATCAACCAGATGTTATCTAGTGACCCTTTGCCTACTCTACTAGATGTTATCAAGCGAGTTCAAATCCTCCTATAAATTTCATCCCTACCATCTACTTCCTATGATTACTATGTTCTTGTCATCCATTCCAATGATTCTGGCAGATGTCATGGACGTAGACGTAGTTTTTCTTCTGGCACCGCCAGACAAGGTCCTCCACCTGAACTTGGACGAGGACAACCTCATACTGGAAATTTCTTTTGTGACTTCTATGGGCGCACAAACCACATTAAAGACCATTGTTCAACAAAAGATGTTGAACATGTGTGGGCAAACCAGGTCACATCTGATACTATTGAAGATCCCTCTATTGACGCCTCCAATTCTACCATACCCATTGTTGAGTAGATTTGCTCAGAGTTTGAGAAACACCTTCAGACTCTCCTGCCTTTGCATCCTACCACTCATAATGGAGGTTCTTCTACTTTACTTACTTCCCTACCACTTATGGTAGAAAATATTGGGTCATTGACTCAGGTGCTTATACTAGTATATTTGGATGTTCCAAATTTTTTTTTTCTCTATCTAAACAACTAGAGTTCCACCAGTGAAAAAATCCAATGGAACTCAGTCTCCATTGTATGAAATTGGAACCATTTCTCTGTCTCATAATTTTCCCTTAAAATCTTATGATTTGTTTTAATATTTCCTCTTAATCTTTTCTCTATCAATAAAATTGTTAAGAGCCTTCAGTTCTCTATCACTTTGATTTCGAGGGTTGTGTGTTTCAAGATCTCTACAGGAAGATGAGAATTAGTTCGGCCCATGAAGAACGAGATAATTGTACAATACAATTATCCTAGCACTCGCGTGGTCTTCGCCTAGGCTCTCCTAGGCCCCCTAAGCTTTAGGTGGTTCACCTTAAACTGGGCTCCTAGGCTTTTAGATAACATAAGTGGATGCCTAAGGCCTTGTAGGCCCAAATTGAGATACTTGAAAACAAAATTAGCATAGATTAGGTTGGAATTTGGTCAAATTAGATCATGTTTAGTTATTTTTAGGAATAAATTGATCTGATATAGGACAAATCAGATCTAATTTGGGCATATTAGGTATGATTTTGGGGGAAATAGGTATGATTTGGGGAAACATGTCTTATTTGGTGGAATTAGATCTGATTTCACTAAATTAGGGCTCGTTTAGGTCAATGTAGGGCAAACTAGGGGAAGTTACGTATGATTAGGTCATGTTATACCAAAATAGGTTTGACTTTGGTCAAATTAGGTAAGAAGAAGTTAAATTAGGTCCAAATTAGATCATGTTAGGTCAAATTAAGGTAGAATAGTCTATCTTAGGTCATCACAGGTGTTATGTAGGTGAAGTTATGATTAATTAAGCTTAGGAATAACCAATACAAATGTATATAATGATGTGGATATTTGAATATAACTAAATGTATACGCAAAATCATTCATATATATGTAAAATATAAACAAATATGAAGAACACCTAGAAATGCCTAGGCCCCGTAGAGGCTTCCCCTAGGTGGGAAGGACCACCTATCCACCTACACAAGTAATTACTACATGGATGTGACAAAATATGTTGTTGCTCTGATATCATCCTCAATAACTATGCTATAATGGCAGGGGACATCCATCAATTGCTAAACTAAGATGCTAATTTCCTGAGATATCTGATAAAACTTTTCTTTGTGAATCTTTTCCATTTGGCAAACAAACTTGGGTTGTATTTCATAAGAAAAAAGACATGATCTCTCAAAGTATGTTTGATATTGTTTATGTTGATATAGGGCCATGCTCTGTTACTAGTCTCTCTGGAATTTACTACTTTATATGACTTCTATTGATTATTATTCTTGGACAAGTTGGCTATTTGTTTTAAAAGATCGGGTCACATTTTGGACACTATTACCACTTTCTTTACTGAAATTCAAACTTAGTTCAATAAAAGTGTCAAACATTTTCGAATTGATAATGCCTTAGAGTTCATGCAAAAATGTGTTGGCCTATTTTTTACTGCTCATGGTACTATCCATTGAACCTCCTATTCCTACACACCACAACAAAATAGTGAGGCAGAAAGGAAAAATTACCATCTTGCAGCGCTTACTATTCTTATTCACTATCATGTCCTAAAAAAATTTCCTAAAGCAGTCTCTACTACATGCTACTTGATTAACCGCATGCCCTCATCTATCGTGAAAAATCAAGTCCCCTATATTGTACTATATCTAGATGTGTTGCTTTTTCTTTACTCCATCGCATCTTTGGAAGAACCCATTTTATTAAGAATCTTCAACCTAGGGTGACTAAACTTGTCCCTCCCCCACTAAGTGTGTTATTCTGGGATATTCTAGAACACAAAAAGGATATTGTTATGCTATGATCATGCCAATCGAAAATGGTTTGCCACTGTTGATGTGGTCCTTTTTAACACATGTCGTACTACTCTAAAAAATGGTTTTCCTTATCCAGTTATCTATTGGATCCTACTCAACACTCTCATGTTGTGGAAGATGTACCCACTGAAGTAACTGAAGTTCTTGGTCCTCCCCTTAAATTTTACAAGAGAAGACCCAAGGTTACAGTCTCTTCCATGGCCCCTTGACAACTAAGTCCTCTTTCTTCGGAAGATCACAATACTCCAAGGTAACTTCTGACCTACACCTTCCCATAAGTTAAAGGAAATGTGTTTGTTTCTGTACTCGACATTTGGTTAGTAATTTGTCCTCTACTGCTAATCTTGGTGCTAGTTTTTCCTATTTTATTGTTGTTATCTCTGTTATTTCTATTCTAAATAATCCTATTCAAGTACTCAAACATCATGTCTGGGGTCAAAGCTATGGAAACTAAAGGGATTTCTCATCATGATCAACAGACTTGGGATCTTATGGACCATCCTCAAGATTGCTCTATAGTTGGATGTCAGTGGATATTCACTATTAAATACTCACCTAATAGTTTGATTTAATGGATAAAAGCACGCCTAGTTGTGAAAGGTTATATTCAAACTTATGGGGTTGACTATTTTGAAACCTTTTCTCCGATTGCTAGGCTTAACTCTATGTGGGTGCTTATACATGTTGATGTGAATAAAGATTGGTTCCTTTTCAAATTGATGTTAAAATGATTTTGTATATGGTGACTTACATGAGAAGGTCTATATGGAGAAACCACCTGGGTGTGTTACTGGGGGGTGCTCTAAAGATTGCAGACTTAGGAAAGAGGTTTATGGTCTAAAACAAAACCCACGTGCGTGATTTGATAAATTGAGTCAGATTCTCCTTAAACTTAACTTTTGACACTCACATTCTGGTCACTCTATTTTCATAAGAAAAATAACCTTTTCACTTGTTATTCTTATTGTATATGTGGATAACATAATTTTGTCCAGTAGCAATACATATGGTATTCAAGCTGCTAAAAGGTATTGAGAACAACATTTTGTTATGAAAGATCTAGGGAAACTCATATAATTCTTTAGGATTGAAGTTTCTTGATCCTCTTTTGGTATCTTTCTTTCACAACATAGGTATGTTCTAGATCTCATCAAAGAAATATGCAAGCTTGGTACTAAACCTGATATCACCCCTTTGGATCCCAATACCAACTGGAATGATGAGTCTTCGCCTCCTTATCCTCTTAACCACCAATATGGAAGATTGGTTGGTAAGCTAATCTATCTTACTGTCACTAGAGCCGACATTACTTCTGTAGTTGGGACTTGTCAGTAGGTATTTGGACAAAAACTTGACAATGTCATTGGGATATGTTGTTTGTCACATCCTTAAATATCTAAAGAATTTGCCTGGAAATTATTCTATAAACGACATGGACACTGCAGACTCACTGGATATTCTGACCCTGAATATGATGATAGTAGATGTGAGCAAAAATGTACCTTTGGCTATTGTATTCCTATTGGAGGCAATCTGGTTACATGGTGCAATAAGTAGATTGTAGTTGCTTGATCTAGTGCTGAAGTAGAGTATAGAGCCATGGCTCATATGGCTTGTGAACTGATGTGGGTCCAAGGACTCCTCAAGGAATTTGATATATATAATCCAAATCATATTTCTATGTATTGTGATAACAAAGCCTCCATTTTTATTGCAAGCAATCCTACTTTTCATGAGAACACCAAGCATATGGAGGTGGATTATCACTTTGTTTAGGAATCTGTTCTATCTGGTCGCATCTGCACTCCTTATCTATGGACAAAAGATTAGGATTTCAACATCTTCACCAAGCTACTTCCCAAGACTGATGTTACTACAATGGTAGACAAGTTGGGCATGTTTGACATCTATTCTCCAACTTGAGAGGGGAGTATTGATATATATGCTTTATGCTTTATATTTAGTTTATGCTTTGAACTTGTCTTTGTCTTTAGCTTTTCTTTTATCTAATATCTACTAATTGTTTTCTCACTTACTCTCTTGTCCTATAAAAGAGAGTGTCTTGTATTTGTTTTAGATATATCAAATAAATATTATTGTTATTACAAGCATAACTATGTTGTTTCATTTCATGGAATAAGAAAAAAGGTCTTATTTTCACATCATTTTTATGAAAATTTTGACAGATGTCGAACAAATAAATGATTTGACACAAGTTTACCATATTGATCGAGTAGTGTAAATCTACTTGTTTATGCAATAATATTTTATAATAGATGTGTCTGTGGAGTCTCCTCATGTGTGAGTCAAGGAAGTCAAAAAAAATTTATGTGGATATCGATGCATAAGTTATGAAAGTTTGCAGGCACAATATATAGACTTATAGCCACACAATTACGCAACAATATCATATGACGACCTTTAGGGAGGGGGGTCTTTATGACTCCATGGGTACACTAAGGAAAGAAAGTTACAAGTTACAACTAATTATAAGTTTGTAGCAATCTAAGATTTGTCAAATTGTATAAATGAAACACAATTATGGTTTGTCTGCCTAATTGAAGCTTAACAACCATGATTAATGTTGTCTTCCTTGTTGTCCATACATGAGTTGATTGATTTTATCAACATATTGGCCACAATTAATTTTATTTTATACAAGCGTTTATGTGTCTCAATGTGATATTTATATGCCTGGGTAGTGACAAAATGCATAGTCTAGGATAAACTCTTCAAGCTTTCCTTTTACTTGGTTGCATGCGTGTGTATCCAGAGGAGGAAACTATGCAATTGGAGGTGTAGTTTCTAATGGTGCAATGTACAAAATATCGTGGTAGACATGCCAGTATCATTACAAAATCATATGACCTCAACAACAAAACATAGCGGATCATCATAGCCATAGATACAACTCCCAAACCATGTCTAAGTATTTTAAATGAGAGAGAGATAGAAATAGGCCAGGAAGAGAGGAAGCATAACTTAGATTATCCCTAAAAAGCCCAAGGAGTCACATACTAAAAGTAATGGAAGTGGTAGCATGTACTTCAAAACATAACTTTTTATATGTTGTACTTTGCCAATACTTGGTCGATCTGTACCAGTTTTTCATAGAAATACAATTTATTTCATTGAAACGTCAAAAATATCTAGAAACACCCTACCAAGTCAGAAGTACATGCATTTTGGTACCCAACAATCCTCAATAATGAGATCTTGAGTGTGATTTTGGTAGTTGTGATAAAATATAGAATGATGCTCATGTTATTGAACAAAAGTTTTGTAATCATTATAGCAAAATGTGGATTGAAAATCATTACAAAATATTATGATCATTATATATTCACTGTACAATTTATTCTATAATCAATAACGTGCAATCTTTCAGTTGAAAGAGGGTGTAATATTATTAATCTCATATCTCGTTTGTGCAAACTAGAAAACCAAATGTACTTACCACCACATCTACCTCCATAATAGCAAAAGAAATTACCATTTCTTTTTTTTTCATCGCCTTCACCTGTTGCATTTTTTTCATCTGATGTGTACACTTTTTTTCCTTTTTTAAAAATGTTTTCTTCCCCTCCTTGCAGCCATAGTTAATAGTTTTTCTTTCTTCTTTATATATTTTCTTCTCCTCCAGTAATTGTGTCTATGATTCATATGTTTAACATATTCTTCCTCTCCTTATACATAACATGTTTCCTTCCCCTGCGCATTTTTCCATGTTTATCTTCCCATCATTTCTATATTTTAGCATACTAGATTTATACAAAGCATTACCAATTATATCACCAGTTTGACCGTTGTTTCAAATGGTTGACTGATAAACAATAGCCTCACTGGTTCGATGACCAGTCTGGTCCTAACAACATCATATTAACTTGAAACACATTTGATCCATAAAAATCATACAATTGCCTCATAAGATATTTAGGGTGTACTGACCGTTGAAAACCATATAGAGATGTAAAAAAAAACATGAAAGAAAAAGTGCTCCCGCAATGAGTTTATAAAGAAAAATTACACATATTTTGATGAATTTGGCCTTTTCTACCAATTTTGTATTGGTTGGTGATCAGCTTTGATCGACATACCAGAGTTTCCATGGAAATTATGGTCTGTTGATGTACCAGCCATTTTGTATGACGTCCCTCATGTAATATGGAGAAAATCATAGAAATTTCAATCCATATCTCTATGTAGTATCAGATATTCTTTAACTTCAGCTCGTTGCTTTTCTGCATTATCTTCATTTCTTCAATTCATTATTGTGGCTCTACGTTTGGTATCTATTCTCAAACCACATGTTGATAGGAATAAGAAAGGTTGGAGTAAAGATATGGGCATTGAAATGGTTGGACTTCACTAAAATCACACTCACAACCTTGTTGATATTCCTTTAATACATACTATGGCAGGTTGCAAGTGATTCTATATTGTTAAAGAAGAGCAATTAGTTTTGTAGGACATATCAAGGCCCAATTGGTGGCAATAGGATATACAACAAACGAACTTGAGTGTTTTGAGATATTCTCACGTGGCACAACTTAGCTTTATTTGTTCTTATTTGGTTATAATTCACTACGATGGTTCTTATAGTAGCTTAACGTTAGAAATGTGTTTACTTGCTAATTTGTTTGATAAAGTCAACATGGAGCAGCTTTTATGGTTATTGCTCGAGAGTGTTTCCATACCTATGCAAGCTATGAAAAGCCATCCAATGTCTCAACCAATCTCATTTTACTTGGATTCATAGATTATCCTAACAATTATACGTTAAATTCTCTCATTCTACCATAAATAAACTCATGAATCTTTTATAAACATGTTAAGGGTCTTGCTAGAGTTAACTATATATGGCTATGCATCGTTATCAATACCAATTATGAGAGGGCAATTTCCAACAAAGATCATTTTTCTGTTCTTAGTAGAGATATATATTTCATTTGAGACATGTTTTAGATGTATTAACACAATCCACAACGAGCATTGCCAATCTAGCAATAACTCCTTTGGTTGTCATGCAACACTGGTCATAAATGAAGGAATGCTAATCAGATTCTGAGGACCATAGAACTCGTGGGGAAATTATTTATTTAACACGATTCTTATTGAATTGGAGCAGTTAGTGAATTCAATAATACTCCTGAGCATGCATGTTAAACTATTCATTCCACATCTTGGGAGTGGTTACCCGCGACGCGAGTCCAGCCAGGAGTTTTCCGGCAAAATCTTACGCACCAAGCATGGACGAAGGGGACTATGTTCCTTGACAATGGATGCAAGGAGACACTCTCCTAATAATGCTCAGGGTGAAGAAGGAAATGAACTCTGAATGCATTCCACATCTTGGGAGTGGTTACCCGTAGCACGAGTCCAGCCAGGAATTTTCCAGCAAAATCTTGCGCACCGAGCATGGACGAAGGGGACTACGTTCCTTGACAATGGATGTGAGGAAACACTCTCCTAATAATGCTGAGGGTGAAGAAGGAAATAAAATCTGAAAAGGAGGTGATGCTCCAAGAATTCAAGACAGTGGAAGACATGGAGGAGAAGTAATAGCAGTCATGAATGATGACAGTTTAGTAGAATACTCACTAGAGATGACATGCCCCTACTTGGCTATTAATCAAGTGAGTATTAAATTACTCTATGAGGGAATGAGGGGGTCTAGGTTGGATTCAACCACTGATCTGGACGCGCAGATGCAAGAGTAACTGCCGACAGTAACTAAAATGCAGGCGGTTACTGAAACAACCAATAAAGAAAGTGCTCTGGCTGAAGGACCAGCGCATGTGGTTTTCTCAAAATCGTATAGAGATGCTATTAGAGGATCCTCACCATCTAGAGGTATCTCCTTCATCCTTGAAAGAATTCCAGAAACAGTTGACCTAGATCATATTTATCTAGTGAATGGTCAAGGATTTAATGAATTACTAATTGCACCGGAAGCCTAATTCATTATACACAAAAGTCAAGCAAGTTTATAGCCATCATCAAAATCATTCGAAGGAACATGTGGATTAATTGACTCTGAAGAATCGTTTATGTTTCCTGTGGAATCCAACGGAAGATGGAATGCGTACAAATTAAGTTTTAACCATTTCGCAATCCAATTATCATGTAATGAAGACTGACTATAGGCATAACTGGCGGCCCATGAACAATCTTTGGTTGTTCCTTAATGGTTTGGTCTTGGCGGTAGGATTTCAGTCCATCTAAAAACCTCCCTTCTTGTATTGTCCCTTGGGCTAGAATCATAGATCTTCCTCTTCGTCTATACAACTCAGTGATATTTGACAAGATTGGCTGGGCAGTTGGGAAGTTTGTCAAGACTGATGAACATACAACTAAATGTACATGTAACAAGTTTTCAAGATTGGTAGTAGAGGTTGATATCTTAGTACCAGTTCAACCTGCAGTGGTAATCAACATATCTATCTTCAAAGAGGAGTGCAAAATACTTCCAATGACATGTCTTCATTGTGGGGTGATAGGCCATGACCGGATACATTGTACGATTGCAGTAAATCCCATGAATACAGATCATCCTGAACCATGTAATGATAATGCTGCAGTTTCATGGGTTGAAGATGAAGTATGCTGGTATATTTGCTGCAGACGTAATATAAATACAAGATGATCAAGTCGTAATCCTATAAATAGGAGTATTGATAGAGATAAACCTAAAGAATCCAACATTTGTAACTCCATTCTACAAGATAATGATGTCGGTCTCTAATGGTAATGACTCAATTATCTTATATAGTGTTGTCACTAGAGCTAAACCAGTGCAAAAGAAAATTTGTTCACAGAAACATAACCAACTGCCAAGTACAAATGTTGTTTTGACATCAATAGAGAATGAAAGGAAGAGGTAATGTTCGAGGAATACCAGATTACATATGATACTAATACATCTTTTATTGATACTTATATATTCTTGAGATCAATCAATGTGGAACAACAGAACACTGTAATTAATCCAGATCTAGATGAGGTTATGATAAACTCATCCCTTCAAGATAGTGATATGCATATTCAAGAAGTAGCATACATAGATGAAGCTTTTGCAACCCATACTAAAGTTTTTCAGAGAAAATTGGTCATGAAAATCAGAGTAGCACTAGAAAAATGTAGCTAACTCGGTATCAGACACGAAGCCAACAGAAGGAAAGAGAGATCAATTGAAGCTTTGTTAGGAGGGGAGCCAGTCAAAGCTTTGAACATTTATAAATTGTAATCGTCTTCACTTAGACTTGCAGGAAATGTGAACCAGAGTTTGGAGTATGCAACCATTGTTTGATCTTAGATTGCATCTTGATAGTCATTACGTATTATAACTTTGTAATGCATACATTGTTGTGCAAATTGATGACATTTGTATTTGACTTGTATTATGCTCTAATTGAGTAGGTTTTTGATAAAATGTTAAAACGTATCCCAAAAAAAAAACCTATACATGACTAACTATCCGTACTACTCTAATCCATTGTACCTAGTATGATATTCAGAACCTCGGAATCATGGATATTCCTAAATAGGTGGCATACTCGTACTAGACAAGTATTCAATACTAGTACTCCTTGGAAACGCCTAGACACATATTGGATACTTCTCCTGACTTATCCATTTTTTTTAAGCTGGATGCGTTGTGGATACTGCATGGATGCTTGGCGGATTACGGCATGGCCCATATATATACAAAGATGCATACACAAATCTGATTTTACTTGTGGATATGTGCCTATTGTTACTATTAGTTTTATATTCATTAAATTTTCATTTCTTGGCTCTCGAATAAAACTTGAGAGTTTTTGGGATACCATGAAATAAATGCATATGATAGTTATGGATATATACAGATATTGTTCTATAGACCAAGTTGACATTCTAACAAAAATGTTGTTAGTTTGTGACTTATTGTTACTTCTTGTCAGTAACTTATTGTTGATTCCAAATCCTTAAGACCATTCTAGTAACTTTATCTTAGTTCTAAAACTTTCTATAACTCTTAGGATGCAAATTAAAACGTAGAAGATGAAACCTTCAACAAAATCATGTTGAATGTTAACTATAAAATATAAATTAATAAATGTACTGATTTATATACCCAATTTTTATTAAATAGAGTATTGATCATATGTATGGCCAATGGTCATATTATGTTGATGAAATCATTTCGTTAAGAGTTGTGTTAGGATTTTGATCCATGACGATGCTAATTCAATTTCTCATATTATATTGCTAAGAATATATATCATAGTCTCTTTTGTCAAAATTTCACATCTTAATGCCGCCTTGTTCCTAGGGTTTATTTCATGTGTGTCATATCTAGTCCAAATCCTTGAATTGTATCTTTGTTTCTACCTTATGGTATCCAATTTCCAATCTGTGTTAATCTTTCTATTTCTGCTCTGACATGTATCTCTTTTATGAAAAGACACGTCTTTAATGTAGTGTAACAATCATGCACCTCTATAACTATATGTGATTATATTATGAAAATCATGAAAGGATGGATGTAGTAAAAGTCGTTGCAACTATATTAACAAAGATTGTAGGGGATCATGACTAGGGGGGAAATTGTATCCGCTGTCGTAGATGTACCATATATTGGTACATATGAAATTTCAAAGTAAATAGTATTTTTACTGTATCCACTGGCGTACATGTATCCTTTATTTTTAAAAAAATGTATCTTGTGTAGGTACGTGTATTTGTATGTGTGTTATAGATATATGTGCTTCATAGTTCAGAACTTATTGGAGATCAAGATTTATCATAGATTGACTTATGAGATATTATGTATATGACTATATGTTGGTGGTCACATGGAAGAGCAAAAACGAATAAGTGGTTGCACAATCAATCTATGAATTTGAATAGAAGGCAACATTGCATGTAAGGCCCTGTTTGGTAGGATGTAATAGGGTTGCAAATTGTGTTTTAAAGACCAATTTGTTACAAACATTATAGTGGAAGCTGCAATGATATTATTTGGTTTAGGTAAAAATTGAGTTCAATGGGTTTGTTTGCATTTGTTGGTTAAGCCTTGTAGAAGGGAAAAAGAGTCCATGCATCAAGTGGGCATAACACGGCGTGACTGCTTAATAGCATAATCAAATGGCTCTTCCTATGTACATGATGTGTGATGGCATGACATGAATCGTCCATGGTTTGCGCGGTAGGAGTAGTAGGTAGACGGTTGTAGGAAAGCTGAAAGAAGAAGGGCCCCACTGAGGAACCTGTCAACTGCACCGTACCGCGCCCAAAAAGGGTACAGTACAAATGCTCTATTTTTAGCGGCTCGGGAGAAGATAGTTGGAAAACGAGTTCTGGGAACTTCATTGCTCTACGTCCTACCAAACATAATTTTTTTTCAAAATCTGATCATTCATTTGTTAGGAAAATAAACACCATTGTACCAAACATGGCCTTATTGTAATTGTATTGTAGGCATTCTGTTGTCCAGTCTAGTAAAACTGGTGTGTAACATTATGTAATGTTATGTACCAAGCACAGAGGTGGATTATCCCTACATAAGAGGTATTCTTAAGTAAAAGAAAAAATGTCCATACTAGAGCCGATGGTTAATCAAGATTGTTGGCATACTTATTGAGGCAAAAAGGTGTGCCAAGGCGCTATGATGTACACATGTTTTTATGATTTTTATAATCAAATTTCCTTTCATAAACATATATATCATATTTATGTCTATGAAAATACATAAATTTGCAGGTAGCCCACTAATATAAGTATGATTTATGGTAAGAGAACATAACTAATTATATTGTTTTTGATATTGAGGAACTTCTCCCATGTAAGGCCACTTTGGATCCACCCCATTCCCAATAGAGTAAACCAATTACATATTATGGTAAGAGAGCATAAAAAATTACATTTATAATAACAACTTATAATATTTCCATAATAAGAGACTATTACTAAACAATGTAAGAGAGACGTGATTAATAAACAAATAGAGATTTGTTTTTTTAGCAAAGTAATGACTATTTTGATAACATAATCCGTATAAACAGAAATCTAGTTGGAGATGGAAAGGGATAAAACATGAAAAATTAGGAATGTGTAGTAAGAGAAATAATTCTAAAAGAAATGCTAATTGGCACATAACATAGGAAAGAATATATGTTTTAAATATTAGGACAAGAAAATAGACCATGAAAAGTCATTAATACGTACAGATGGCTTCGGCAAGGTAAAGAGATCCCCATAGCTGGCAACTGGAAAGGCATTTGGAATGCACTGTCTTTGCGGACGATATCCTTCTCTTTGGTGAGGCGTCTATACGGCAGGCTTGTACCGTCTCTGCTATCCTTTCGGATTTCTCTAGGGTTTCTGGGCAAACGATTTCCAAATCCAAATCTAGATGCGTCTTCAGCACATCCACCTCTCATTCCCTGCGCAAAACCATTAGTAGGAAGCTCGAATTCCCCTGGACCTGTGATCTAGGGAAGTACCTCGGTGTGCCTATTCTGCATAATCGTGTCAACAGGGAAACACATGGGGATATTCTAAGCTCCATTCAGAGGAAGATGAATAGCTGGGCTCTTAGAAGTCTATCTCTCACTGGTAGGGTGACCTTGGCCAAGTCCACGTTGCAGGCCATCCCCTCCTACACAATTCAAACCGTCAAGCTTTCCCCTCGACTGTGTGATGACATCAACAGGCATATACGCAGGTTCATCTGGTCAGGGACATCAAACCATCGCAAGTCCTCTCTCGTTGCTTGGAAAAAGATCTCGTCTAGCAAGGATGTTGGTGGACTCGCCATTATGGATGCTAGGGACCAAAACGATGCGCTTATGATGAAGAACGTCTGGTCTTCTCTCACTGATCCGTCCAAACTCTGGGTGAAAGTGATGAAAGATAAGTATACAAAAGAAGGCAGATTTAAGTCTATCCCATGCTCCCCGGCCTGGAGTTTTATCAAGAAGAACATCAGTCGTATTACTGATCATTGTCAGATTGCCATCAACAATGGAAAGCTCACAAACGTTTGGGACGGGCGGTGGCTTGCTAGGCGGTCTATGCTGAACTTACACCCAGATTGGCTGATCCCCCTCGACATCCGAGACCTTACTGTTAGTTCCATGGCAATTCTTGACGGTGTTTGGGATTGGGACTTTATCCACAGTTTTCTTCCTGAGGCTGCGTGGCCTACTATCACTGCTATCCCTGCCCCTTGTTCCCACTCGGAGGATGACGCATGGGTTTGGCCGTTTGAGAAGTACATCTTATTCACATCTCATTCTTCCTACAGATGGCTTCAGCAAGGTAAAGAGATCCCCATAGCTGGCAACTGTAAAGGCATTTGGAAGGCCAAGCTTCCGGAGCGCATTAAGATGTTTCTCTGGCTCTTACTTCATGGTGCCCTCATGACAAACATGGAGAAGCGGCGCAGACATATGGAGGTCCCGGAGGACTGCCCCGTCTGCAACAGCAGTCAAGATACCATTCTGCACGCCCTTCGCGATTGCACAAAGAGCTGGGAGGTATGGACTCAGCTTCTTCCTGATGAGGACCACACTGCCCTACCCCCGCATGAGTGGATTCAAAAGTGCACTAACATCACTGACGCCAGCTTCGTCTTGCGGGCTGTCGCTTGTTGGCACATCTAGAGGTGCCGCAATGACCAAATCCACCAGCAGAAAAATCTCTCCGCTACTTTCATCAAGCTCCGAACGGCCTCCATCTTTAAGGCTTATGAGGGGTCCTGCCCTACCCTCCCAGCAGCTATCCGTTCCGGCCAGACACTCACTGATAAGGCAGTATATGTCTTCGTTGATGCAGCCCACCACCACAGCCAGACCATCGCCGACATTGGTGTCCATGCGGTCCGTTCTGATGGCTCACATATCTTGGGCTTCTGCAGACAGTGCATTCCACTTCCTCAACTCTTAGTGAAATCCAAGCTATAATGGCCGGAGCCCAGCTCTGCAAAGACCACCAGTGGGAATATAGCATCATTCTCACCGACTCTTTGGAAGCCGTTGGGTACCTCACCAAAACCAAACCCCCCCCTCAGTTCCTGCCTTATGCGAGGAACATCAGGAGTCTCCTAAATGGCTCTCCGGTTGAGCTCCTTCGCCACGCCCCCCAGAGTGTCAATGGTCCCGTAGACAGCCTTGCAAAGCATGCCATCTGCTCAAATAATTCCTTTAGTTTTACTTCTTTTGTACCTCACTGGTTCTATTCTATGCGCCATGTGAACATTCCATCTGTTTTGTCTGTACTTGAGCGTGGAATCAATAAAAACTAGCTCTTTTCTTTTCAAAAAAAAAATTAATACGTCGTATGATCACAAAAATGACTCAAGGCAGCAAATTACACAAGGCATGGGGCAAGGTGATCCCCCTCCCCTAGGCGCCTTTCCATCTAAGATAGCAATGTAATGTATATTCTGATAACATAGCCCCTACAATACAAAGTGAGCTGAAGCCAGCGAGGCACAAAGCATGAAAAATTAGGATGCATGTATTACAAGAAACAGTTCTAAAAGAACATGTGCAACATTGACAAGATATATGTTTAAGCATCAAGACAAAAAATAGACCATCATAAGTCATTGATATGCCATATGATCCACTAAGGCAAATTTTGGTAAGTCGTTGATGGGAATCAGGTCGGGTCATATTGGGTTCTGACCCATAAATTGAACTTTGGGTTTAATTTGGGTCCTAAATCAGGTTGATACTACAAGATATATAATGTGTGCAGAATTATGACATATATGATCTTAATTATATTTATGAAGCATGCCAAAAATGTTATAAAGTACCAAGTATTTGACATATTTAATAAAATTTTTCTAAAACACATTTTGGGTCATTTCATGTTGTTGTAGAGTTAAATAGGTCAAATTTGAGTTATTAAGACCCTACAAACTAAAACTTGTACTTATAATTGGATTTTACTTTGGAATTGAATGAGTCTTTTCAGGTTTGATTTAGGTTATTTCACGTCAAAATTTTGGGTCAGATCGGATCAGTCTGAGATTGTAGCCCTAGGTGTGGGCATAGTGCCCCTCCCTCCCCCCCTCCCCCCTAAAACACCTCTTGTGTCTTTCTGCCTAGGCCCGCGCCTTTACAAGTATGGTTCTTAGGATCAGACTGAAGCAATTCGTTCAACCCTTTGCACCTATACTAGTGAGGGGATTGAGTAGGATCAGCTCCTATGCCCATTTTTCTTAGAAAACCCAACCACAATCTCGATAATTGGAGGGCACCATTTTGCAAAAATCTGTTTATATGCTCTTAGAAAAATTATATATCATGTTTGTTGTATACATTGGGGTTCATGGTTTATAGTGTCGGTTTCGACACCATTTCTGATGATCCAGAAATGGAATTTTACATAATAAAATGACCAGAATTTTGATATTTTCACTCATTGAGACAAGATTTCGACGACCAAATAAAGGAATTAAGTCATGATTCTACCATGATGGTCTACATACATAAATACAACTATTTATGCAATAGCATTATAAGTTGGTATGGGTGGACGGGCTCCAACATGTGTGTGTGAAATGATACAAATTATTTCCATGGGAAGCTACCCAAAAGAAAATATAGGATGGGAATTTCGATTATTCTCTCTCTCTCTCTCTCTATATATATATATATATATATATAAGATACAACATGTTCTTGGATATATATATATATATATATATATATATATATATATATATATATATATATATATATATAAGATACAACATGTTCTTGGATATATATAGGGTATTCACTTGTTGCCCGCGCGGGTAGTGAGTCTTTGTTATTTGTGGCTTGAGTAGGCGGTGGCACATATGATAAATATTAAATTGTTGGTTAATTTTCAATTGAGCGGTGGCATTCACGGTAAAAAGTAAAGTACCAATTACGTTTTAAGCTGACGGTGACAGATACTATAAATAGTAAAATGGAAAAATCCACACATGAACCGGATGGCCCACACATATTTTAAATTCTAAAATGTAATGCATATATTATTGGTCAATTAACCATATGTGAGAGTTTGAATCTGGACTTCATAACTCTCACCTCTTGTCTATCTAATCATGATAAGGAATTTCGGTAAATGTCAACGTGTATGAACACTTTTAATTCATATTATTTTATTTTCCTTCTAAACATGTGCAATCAGCCTTTTCTGATGTTCTACGATTTTTGTCAGTATTTTACAAAATATCTACCATCATTACTATTTGTTCATATTTATTACAATATGTCTAACCACGTTACATTCTGTTACTACATACACAAATTTTACAAACTCACTTGTAGTTTCAATTTAAATTGTATGTACAAGATATATGATTTGTCAATGCAAGCTACATATTATAGTATACATAACCACATTATATTTTGTTACTACATACATAAATTTCGCAAACTCATTTGTATTTTCAATTTAAATTACAAATGACACTTTCTTATTACAATATGACTATCCATATTACAAAATTGTCCCCTACATTACTGTTGGCTCTTGCCTATTACAATGTGATTGTGCATATTACATATGACACTTGTTTGTTACAATATGACTATCCATATTACAAACTGTCACCTACATTACGGTTGACTCTTTCCTATTACAATGTGATTGTCCATATTAATATGAGCATTCACATTGCAAAATTATCTCTTACATTACGTTCGGCTCTTTCCTATTATAATGTGACTGTCCATATTACATATGACACTTGCTTATTACAATATGACTATCCATATTACAAAACTGTCACCTACATTGTGGTTGGCTCTTTCCTATTATAATGTGACTGTCCATATTACAGATGACACTTGCTTATTACAATATGACTATCCATATTACAAAATTGTCACCTACATTACGGTTGGCACTTGCCTATTATAATGTGACTGTCCATATTACATATGACACTTACTTATTACACTATGACTATCCATATTACAAAACTATCATGTACATTACAGTTGGCTC